>VMDO01001652.1:0-197922 GCA_007922755.1 Pedetes capensis | reverse complement strand
GAATTATTTAATGGCTAATGTTATGCCAAAGACTCTTAATAACAATCTTAATATAAAGCATTTTGTTAGTAAGTTAAGAGATACTTTATATTGGTGAGTAATGTATCTGCATATTCATATGTACCATTTTGAAAATCCTTTGCAATTTCTCATTAACCTAATTGAAAAGAATATACTGAACAGAAATAATTCACATTTTTAAATAAGTGTGTTTAAATATATGCAAATCTTATGCTTTAGGTGTATTGTATTTATTTTATTCATAATATTTGCATTTCTATTTGTGGACTAATATAATATTTTTCTTGGAAATTACCGTGTTTTAAGTCTGGTTAATTCTAAGACTAGATATCATAAAGTAGGGAGGCAGAAATTATTTCTCATGGTGCTAGTTTCTCAAGATTATATAATAATGATATATCTATAATTTTATATATTTCATTTGTAATATTTTCAGAGTCCAAAGTACTTCAAATTAGTTGTGCTTACATTATGCTTAAGTAGTGACATAAAAATCCTCCCATTTGTCATTTTCAAGTGATACTCTCAAGCGCAGAATTACCTAAAACCAGAAAGTTATCCTTGATCATCTAGACCAGTGCTCTGTTTCTTTTAGAATTGCCAATGCCATGCCAGTCTAAATGCAAAGAGGGAAGCAGTCTAAATGCAGGTCTTACAGAGCATTATAGCAAGCATTCAAGCTCCCTATCAGAACTGTCTCTGCTACTTCCCTTAGAACCTATTAACTTGTGAGAGATGCTTCACCAGTTTTCTTTGAGAAACAGGATAAATGAAACAATCTTTGCAAATTTGTCCCTAAAAAGATTATTATGAGGGGTATGTTTATGTGATGGCTAACACATTAGCTTCTTGAAAGCTATACAAAAGCTACTGTTCTCTTCCCTACACACCTTCCATTTCCTGTCTCCCAAGCATAGCAGTTCTCCTGCATCTTCCCTCATTGTCTGAAGCATACCATAGTTAATAAGTTTCAGTAAACGAAAGTCAGCAGCTAGCCTAGGATCCAACAGACATGCTACCCTTGCTGTTTGGGGACCTTGGAGACAGTCAAAGCCAGCCTGAGGATTTCCCAACTTTACCAGTGGTATTTTTAAAGTCAGTCGTGATTTAAGTTAAAATGGAGTTGTGTCTCTGCCAATGTGTTCATTGAAAACTGCCTTTGCTTTGTTCATTGAATATTTTATCTCTGTCAGTTCGCCAGAATTTATGTCTAACATTCAAATTTTGTGTGATTTTTATCTGTGTGTACATATTTTATTCAAGCACTAGTCAATTAAATATTTTTAAAAATTAGATTTTACCAATTATTTAACCAATACATATACATGTATATGATTCTTTAGAATGAGAAACTATGTGAATACTGAACTTTGAGAAATTCTAATGCCAACGGAGAGAATGGCAAGTTCACTACTTCAAACATATTCTAATATTTTAAATAATGCTTCTACTTTTATAAGGTAACAACATAACCTGTCATGTGAGTTTGCTAAGAAACTGTATTGGTAAATCTTCTCAAGCATTACTGAAAATGTGACTTTTTTTCCTTGAACACAATTTATTTAAAATGCCTTAATTTCTATCATTGTTAGGTGCCGTCCAGTCGGTATATGACTCATAGTGACCCTATTTACAACAAATGAAACACTATTGTTAGTGCTTCCCTGCTATTCATAGGATTTTCAATGGCTGATTGGTTTTTGGTGGGGAGTGGGTTGCCGGGTCCTTCTCCCAAACCTACAACACCTGGTGTTCCCAGGTCGTTTCCCCTCCAAGTCCTAACCAGGCCCAACCCTGCTTAGCTTCCGAGATCTGACAGAATCGGACGCCACAATGGTACAGCTACAGGCACCGTGTAATTTCTAGGAACCCTGTTTTCAAATGGAATATTTGAAAATACATCTTGTATCACTTTTTTATTTAAATATTTGGTCATGTGATGGTTGGTTCCTCTCTTATCTTTAAATAGCTCAGCAAAGCTGGATGAAGAATTTGAAAAGAAATTCAACAGCCTCCCTCAATACAATCCTGTTACATTTGACCGAAAATGTGTACCTATCCCAAGAAAGAAGAAGAAGACTGGAAACATGTCCTCAGAATCAACTAAAACCAGCAAAGGTTAGCTGTGACCTATACCTCCATACAGTATGGTTGCAATCTCAACTGACCCCGCTGCTAAGCTTCTGCAGCTCCCCATAGATAAGTACAGTAATTGGATTTAGAATGAAGGCAATAAGGAGTCAGAATTCCAGGTTGCTTTCTAAGATTACCTTGGTCCTGCCTCTCTTCTCCATTCTTTCCATCCTAATCCTCCTAAGTCTCTGTCCTTTGCATCTCAGTCTGCACATTTGTCCTTAAAGGTACAGCCAAGCTTTTTCAAAAACATTACATAGGGTCCTCAACCTTCTGCTCTCCAGAATTCTCATTCAGAATGTTGAGCAGAAACTACTGACTGAGTCTAATTCTTCTGTTCCTTGGGTCTCCAACAGATATAACTCTGGCACTGTGAAATCATCCTATTTGCCTGATAAGCAGGTGCTGTTCTTTATTGGCAGTATAGATCAAAGGAAAACAAAACTACCTGTTAATACTCCGGCAATATTTTTTATTGTGTTTTCTTTAATTTAGAAAAATGCTTTATTTAGCATATTGGTTTTCAAGAATATAAGCTACTCCCTGTCTATATCACCTGCAGCTGCAGCATTGTGGCTTCCAATCCCATCAGATCTCAGGAGCTAAGCTGGGTCAGGCCTGGTTAGTACTTGGATAGGAGACCACCTGGGAACACCAGGTGCTGTAGGCTTGAGAGAAGGACCTGGCAACCCACTTCTAAAAAACAACTTGCCATTGGAAACCCTATGAATAGTACAGAAGCACTAACAATAGTGTTTCACCTGTTGTACATAGAGTAACTATGAGTCAGACACCAACTCGATAGCACCTAACAACTGTCTATATCAGGGAATCTCTTAAAATTATCAGTGTGACTTGGGCAGATGTCATCTGTCATCAGGGACAATGTTCCCATCCAGAAGGGGAATTTGAAGAGTGTGGGGGCATGTCAGTAGTCTCAACCTCTGAGATCATCATAGAGGTCTGTGCAGCAGGGGCTGGGATGTCCAACATTCTGCCCCACTCAGGCCATTCAAGCACAATGAAGGACTGTCTTACCCAAAGTGACAGTATTGCTATTGTCAAACTTTGCCTTCTGATTTTATTTTAGGTCTAAATATTGATCAGGAAAATATTCCTCTAGTTTTTCACACAGATGTCAAAGACTTCATTCAGTGAGCTATCATGTAGACACAGGGCATGGGGAGATGAAGGATCAGCATGGCGGAGTTGCAGTTGCTTGTAGGGTCAAATTCTCAATAGGATTTGATAGAAGAGTTCTTGTAATTATTTTGCAAAGTGGCTGCCTATTACCTGCTTTGTGTCAAATTATATTAATTCCCTGATTTTGTGTATGTTAGGGAGATAGATCCAGTATAAATATTAGTGGAGAGAAACAGTTTTATGGATTTTGAAGGACTATTTGAGATATATAGACGGGGAACATTATGCTTTCTTCTCTGAAGAAACCTAAACCATTGCCCACAAGCCCTGCAAGCCCTTTGCACACTGGTATTGTCACAACCACAGACAGGAACTATGAGATCTGAATCTCAAGATATTCCTGAAAGGTTTATGAAAATTCCTGCTTCATGATTAAAGACAGGGAGGTACATAAAAGTCATTTTAGAATTAGCTGTTTTCCTTTGTGGTTAATAAAAACTAGTTCTGGTGAATAAAAAACTGAAAAAAAGATTTGTGGCATCACCAGGTTTACTCATCTGGGAAAATAAAATAGTGTTGTGTTGAGATCTTCCAGGACAGATAAGGAAAGAAATAGAGCAGGCTTATTGACAGGTGGGTAGCTGAACAGAATGGATTACCAAATAAAATTGCAGTCTTTGTACCCTAGAGATATTTAGGAATAGGCAAAGTTGTCCATGAGTTCAAAGATGCCAGCTATCTTGAGCTCCCATAGTTCTTGGATTTAAAGTTGCTGGTAAATACCTGACATGTTAGTAAAATGGAACTTAATTGATTGATGTGCAAGATGCATTTCTTATCCCACTTCTTACAGTTCACAACATTCATTTTATAGCTCTAAAGTTACCCAAATTATTTATCACAGATGTAACAATAGATTTATTTTTGTAAAGCTACAAAAGTCTGAATTTAGGATCTATTTTCATGAAACCTTCTCTTGAGTCTTAGTTGTCTGTTACATGCTTTTCCTCTTCCAGCTGAAATTAACTGTATTTCCTTGTATGTGAAATAACTTTTTGGAGCCTTGATTTATACTTCATATGATATCATCTTAACTCTCTCATGATGCCTCCCACACCACAGTTACTGGTTTTTACACATATATCAATAATTACATAAGTAGGAAGTCTTCCAAGACTTTAGATTTTCCTCTACACTCTGTTAAAAAAAAAAAAAGCAATTAAAATAAAGTAGAAATTAAATGGTATACAGGTATTATCTATTTAGCAATCTAAAGAAATAGTATTTGTGATTGATTTGTAATTTGGCATTAGCAGCATCAATGTACTAGACTACAAGTTATTAATGAAATTATCATACCACCTGTGCTGTAATTGTCTGATCTTTAGGAGATAGAGGAAATTGTTTTCTTAGACACTAGACCCTTTGCACCTTTGCATAATGAATCATTCAAAACAAACACTGTGTACAAGATCATTAGTTCATTAGTAAAAGAGCATGTGTGCATACGTAACTCATTTTTCTCATTTTCCCCCCAATAATTTGCCATTTGTCTATAGTTTATTTTCTCAGATCTGTTGTCATTCAGCAGTCATTATATTGTTTTCCTTATACTTGATACCTTTTTAGGTACTTCAGGTTATGTAAAGTGTATAGAATTTTTTTGAAATTTAATTTCTAGAATAAATTATTATTTATGCTTTTGTACAGCTACATATCTCAGAATCATAGTACCTGCTTGGGCTTACTCTTTTGTTTTCCCATTGGTCTCCTTATTCCTATCTGCTTTTCTAAGTTGTCTTTTTCCATTATTTCTGCCCCATTCCTTAAGTCTGTGTAATGGGTCTTGCCACATATTTTATAATAAAGGGATGAAAATAACTAAATGCCACCTTCCTACAGCTGGGCTTTTGGACTATGTTGTATTATAGGAAGCAGAGAGTAATGATTTAGGAATAGAATTTCCCTTTGTGTCTAAGAACAAATTATCCAGTAAATTATAATCCATCTAACTCACAATGCAGTTCAGCTGTAGTAGCCCAATCTGACATTATTTTCCAGTTATCTTAGTACTTTGTGTTTTTAAATGAAAGCTTTATAAGTTTAATTATAACTTCTTAAGCCATTTGTTTTGAAATATTATTTTATGTGTAATGCTATCATATGAAGCACTATTTACAAAAGCATCAGAAGTCAAAATTCTTGGCAAATAGTAATTTTCAAACAGAATTGGGGAATGGATAAAAGCAAATTGAGTTCAACCTTGAATGCTTTAGGGCATTTTAATTATGCCCCATCTTGACCCTTCACTTTACCTTTCCTCTTTTATCCCTTCTATCTTTACGTGGTTCTTTGACCCTCATCATACTGTTGTTCCTATATGTTTTGTTCCAATCTACACTTATATTTTAAGATTGAAATTAAAAATGGTTAAGTAGTGGGAACTGGGGATGCCATTCGGTGGTGGAACACCATGAGTGAGGTCTGAGCACTGCCAAAAAAAAAAAAAGTAAAGATTTGAGGTTTTTTTCTTTAAGTCACAGTAGTAATGAACAAAGCAGGTTCACAAAATTAAAAATGAAAGAAAGAATCCCCTATTGGGGATTAAGCCATCCCAAGGATACTGAGAGAACTGAGGTCTGATGATAGCCAACTTGGCCTTTCTTATTTAGCAGTTATAGGTTCCAGGTTAGACAGAACTCTGTATTTTGCCCTAGAACTGTCTGAAAGTTTTCATAGACACCAAACTTTCAGGAACATGGTGGCAGCACATTTATGTATAGAAAGGGCATACTTGATATTATCTGAGTTTTTTAACAAAGCATACATGTCCAGCCCAAGGAGGTAGTTCCTCCTCCCTAATGAATCTTACCTTGATTGTGGCTGATATACTGATTGAAGACATATTGAATTCAACAGATCTAGATGCCTAGCAGCTGGGAGCACTTTGCTGTAAACTATTGCAAAGGAATTTATTGATTCATTTGTTAATCATTTCTTCCATGTCCAGTACAAAAACAGTAACCTAGTCTTAGGACAAAACTGTTTTTGTTGTTATTAGGTGTCGTCGAGTTGTGTACAACTCATAGCTACCTTCATAGGGTTTTCAAGGGCTGATTGCTTCGCGATTGCTTCTGGGGTGAATTGTCTCATCTTTCTCCTGTTTTTGTGGTGCGGGGGATGGAACCGAGGGCCTCAGAGACTGCAGAGTGGCAGTCTACCAACTGAACTAAATCCCAGCTTGCTCTTTTTGTAGCTTAAAAACATGAAACTAAAGAACTTGGGGGAAAAGCCACTATCATTGGTGTTATACCTGGCATTTGCTTCTGAGGACAGTTCTAAAGAGAAAGTTCACTGAATTCACTTTACCTTTTGACCTTGAAAAATTATACCAGCATAACACTGAAATGGCTTTGGTGTCACTACAGCTTCTTATTGTTTTAGAAAGGTTATTGTTAACTTCGGTATGGCAACATCTTAACCTCTTGGTTTGTGGCAGGGCCCTGCTATTTTCTACTCAGCTGTGAAGCTGGAGTGCAAAAGAGACCAATAACCTCAGAATATAGGTGATCCTACCCCTAAACTCAAATGAAAACCTAAGTTACTTTGCATACCAGCAATGAGTGATTTTGACATAAGGGAACTGAAGTATATGCAAATATTCTTTCAAGAAATTTGATAGGAAGGCCAGATGTGATAGCCTATAACTCAGGCAGAAGCTGGAGGATCACAAGTTTGAAGCCAGAGGCAGCCTGCATAACTCAGTGAGACCTTGTCACCAAATAAAAAATAAAATGGGCTGGGAGAACAACCCAGTGGGAGAGCACTTGAAAAAGTATGTGTGAGGCCCTGGGTTCAACACCCAATACTGCAGAAGAAAAGAAAGGAAAAGAAAAGGAAAGGCAAAAGAAATTTGGTAGGGAAAAAGATGGAATGGAAGCCTGAGGTAGTGTAGTACAGAAGGAAGAACAATTGTCGATTCTTTGTTTTCTTAATGATTCCTTCTAAAACCCTCTTCCTATATGGACCTAAAAGCCTCTTCTTATATGGATGTTTCTGTGTTTGTAACAAAGGAAAAAATATGGTAAATTTCCTTATTTGCTATTTATTGCAGATTTTAACTTTATTTTCTTTAGACAGCATGTCAAACATATGTATCATACTAGTAAGCAGAAATTAAACTATTCATGTATTGACTCCAAATTGCTGATTTTTTAGTGACTATGATTAGATCTTCTTCATTACTTTCTTTTCAAGTTTGTCACTTTGTTTAAAGAAGAAGTTATTTGCTTAACAATAGTTGGTAGGGGTGGCTCAAAACAAGGAATATTTTTTAAATGTAAGTTTACAGAAGCTTTTTTATATACAAAACCACTCTGGATATTCATTTTTTATCTTAGTATTGACAACCTGTCTAGCTTTGTCCATTTATGTTTCATATTTCTCTGACAACGGTTGAGTCTAAAAGATGCATCCTTTTCTTCTTTTCTAACCCATCCCATACATCAAATCAATTTGCTTTTGTGAATCACTTTTTTGTGTCATTCTCTCTGTGAATCAATACCTCATTATTGTTAAATTATTTTCCAATGAGTAAATCTAAGGATCTTTATGATCCTGAGAAATCTCAGAATAGTTTTTCTGCTTTCTCCTACTTGCTTTTCGTGATTGCCTATGTGTTATTCCGATCCACCAGCCTGCAGTTACCTGGGTTTTACCAAAATATATGAAGCAGTGACTGCAAAGAGATTATAGAGGACACCCGTAATATTACAGTAGCATATTCACATGACATATTTCCTTTATACTTGTTAAATTTCTTTTGTTTTCTCTTATTGCTCACTTTTTTCTTAAAGGAGGAAGCATGAAGTCATTTTCTATTTACTTTTCAAATCAACAACTAATTCAAAAGTGTTTGTTATTGGTTATTTAGAAGGATGGCTTGGTGTAGTCATAAAAAAACAGTTGCACAGATTTATGATATCAGTAATAACATCAACAAATGCCATTTCTTACATACTTTGTGCCAAGTGGTACTTTAACAGCTTTATTTATTTATTCATAATATAAATATTTATTGAGAACCTGTCAAATACTAAGCACTATTCTATGCACTCTGATTATATCTGTGCATGAAAGCAAAGAACCCTACTGCCATAAAGGTTATATTATTCTGAGGGGATCAGGCAATAAACAGGACTGTAATAAGCAAAGTGTATTATGTGTTTGAATGTGAGAAATGCTGTGGAAAAAAGTTAGGATGTTAGAGCAACTAAGCAAAAGATTGACAAGGAAAAAGAACACGTGAGACACACTGTGTCCTAACTAGAGTTAACGGACATGTGTAAAACACTATTTCACAACAGCAGAATGTACATTTCTCTCAAGTACACATAGAGCAAGCAGTCTCTAAAATTGGCTGTGCAGTAGGCCATAAAACAAGCTGATGATTTTTAAAAGATTAAAATAGTACAAAGTATGTTCTCTGGACACAGTAGAATGAAATAAAAAAATCAGTAGTAGAAGAAAATTTGGGGATCTCACAAGCCTGTTGGAGTTAAACAGCACTCTCCTAGATAACCAGTATGTCTAAGAAAATGTCAAGAAAGAAATCATAATGAACTTTGAATAAAAGTGAAGACACAGCATATCAAAACTTAAGAGATACAGCTGAAGCAATGCTTAAGAGAAATGTGTAGCTGTAAATGCCTCTGTAAAGAAAGAAAAAGAGCCAGGTGTGGTGGCTCTCGCCCATATAATCCCAGCGGTTTGGGAGACAGAGGCAGGAGGATCACAAGTTCGAGACCAGAGGCAGTCTGCATAATTTATCGAGGTCCTGGGTTCAACCCCCAGTACCACAAAAGAAAAAAGAAAAAGAAAGAAAGATGGATCATCTGACATCAATGCTCTACCTAGCCTGTCACCTTCAAGGCACTGAGTAAAGAAGAACAAATGTAAGCCCAAAGAAATCCCACAAAAGGAACTAGAAAAGATTGGAGAGGAAATAATTAAGTGAAATTAATTAAAGAATAGAGAAACAGAAAATCAATGAAACAAATAACTAAAAGAAAATTCAAATTACTACAATCAAATGAAATAGAGAACATTACTGCCAACTTTACAGAAATAAAAAAGATTAATGACAAAATATTATGAACAACTACATATCAATAAATTAAATATCCTAGGTAAAATGAACAATTCATAGAAAAACCCAACCTACTGTAACCAACTTGAGAAATAGATAATCTGAATAGTTCTGTAACTAGTAAAGAGACTAAATTAGCAATCCAAAATGTGCTCAGGAAGGAAAAAAAAAAGCCCAGGCCCAGATGCCTTCACTACTAGAGTCTACCAAACTTCTAAAGAAGAATTAATACCAATTATGCACAAATAATCCAAAAAATTGGAGAAATGAATATTTTCCAACACTGTGACTAATTCTGTTATTAAACTAGACAAAGACATCACAAGAAATGAAAATTATAGGTCACTATCTCATATACATATGGCTGCAGAAATCCTCAGCGAATACTAGCATACCAAATCTAGCAAAATTCAGGAAGAATTATACACCATGACTAGGTGGGATATTACTCCAGGATCCTAAGAGCGATATAACATCCAAAAATAAATTAACCTAATATTACATTACCATATGAATAGACTAACAATCAAAACTGCATAAGCATTGGACAAAATCCAGTACTCTTAGGATAAAGGCACTCAAACAAACTAGGAATAGAAGGAAATGTCCTCATCCTGTTAAAGGGCATCTACAAAAACACACAGCTAATATGTGTAATGGTAAAGATTAGATTCTTTCCATGTAAGTTAAAGAACAAGACAATGGTGTTCACTCTTATCCACTTCTATTCAGCATTGTACTGGATATTCTAACCACAGCAATTAGACAAGAAGAAATAAAGGAATCACAATTGGAATGGAAGAAGTAAAACTATATCTGTACTCAGATAATATGATCTTCTATATAGAAAAACCCAAGAATTCCACCCGAAGATTTTATAGATAATAAATGTATTCAATATTATTACAGTATACAAAAATTAATTGTATTTCTTTACACTTACATTGAACAACCCAAAAATGGAATAAAGAAAACAATTCCATTTATAATAGCACCAGAAAAATAAAGTGCTTAGGAATACATTTAACAAAAGAAGTGCAAATAATGAGAGTTTCCAAAATACTCTTGAGACAAAGATGATAGAAATAAAAAGGAAAGTATCCCATATTCATGAATTGGAGGATTTAATATTGTTAAAATGGAAACGTGCCCCCAAACTGATCTGCAGGTTCAACCCAATCTCTCTCTCAATCCCAGTTGTCTTCTTTTTTATTGTTTGGTGCTATCAAGTAGGGTCCAACTCATAGTGAGCCTATGTACAACAGAATGAAATACTACCTGACACTGTGCCATACCCAGCACTATGTCAGTCCTTCTCTGCTATTCATAGGGTTTTTGATATAGAAATTGACAAATAAGCCTAAGATTAATATGGAATTGTAACAGATTCAGAATAGCTATAATAATCCTGAAAAAAAGTTGATTTCAAAACTGACTACAAAACAATAGTAATCAAGACAGTGTTATATTGGCATAAAGGGAGATGTATAGAACAATGAAACAGAATTGAGTGTCCAGAAATGAACCCATATAATTTTGGTCAACTAATTTTCAACAAGGTATTGTTAAGACTATTCAGTGGCAAAGGAATAATCTTTTCAAACAAAACAAACAAGCAAACAAAAAAACATGGTGCTGGAACAACTTGATATCTACATGCAGAAGGATGAAATTAAGCCTTTACTTATCTACTATACCACATTTAACTTAAAATGGATGAAAGCCTCTAAACTATAAACATTTAAAAAGAAAAAAAAGGAGTGTATCTTCATGAACTTGCACTGGAAATGGATTGTTAGATAAAACATCAAAAGTTTAAGCCACAAAAGACAAAGTAGATAAATCGGAGTGTATTGAAATTAAACTTTTTTGTGCTTCACAGGTCACTTCCATGAAGTAAAGACATCCCACAGAATGGGAGAAAATATTTGTAAATCATATATCTGATAAGGGACTTTTACCTAAAATATATAAAGAACTCCTACAACCCAGCAATAAAAATAACAATTAAAAATGGGCAAGTAATCTGAATAATTATTTTCTCCAAAAATTCACAAATGACCAATAAGTACATAAAAAGATGGTTGACATCATCAGCTCTCAAGAAAATGCAAATCAAAGTCACAAAAACGAGCTTCTTTATATCCTTGTTATTTTGTTGTTGTTAGGTGCCATCAAGCCAGGTCCATACTCAAAAAGACATAACAAATTTTGATGAGGTTGTGGAGAAGTTGAAATACTTATGCATGCTAATGGGAATGTAAAATGATATAACTGTTTCATTACCTAGTCTAGTAGTTTTTTAAAAGATTATACATACAATTGGGGCTGGGATTTAGCTCAGTTGGTAGAGTGCTGCACTGCAGTCTCTGAGGTCCTGAGTTCAATTCCCAGCACCGCAAAAATGGAAGAAGGACCTGGCAAGCCACTCCCAAGCCAATCCTGAAACAGTCAGCCATTGAAAACCCTTTGAGGGTCTCTATGAGTCAGATACCGACTCCACAGCACCTAACAACAATAACAACAACATACAGTTACCATATGACCCAGCAATTCCACACTTGGGTATACGTCTAAGAAAAACACATAAATCCACACAAAATCCTATATATGAGTGTTTATAACAGCATTATTCGTAATAGCCAAAAGTGGAAAAACTCCAAATATCTGTTAGCTGTTGACAGTGTTTTATATTCAACAATGGAATATTACTCATCCTGATCTGTGGTACACACAGCACGGAAGAGCCATGAAGACATTGTGCTAAATCGAAATAGTCAGAAACTACTTATTACTTGGTTCCATTTATATAAAATTTCCATAATGGGCATATCTATAGAGACAGAAAGTAGGTTAGTAATTGCTTAGGTATGAGGGAATGCAAGTAAAGGAGCTGCAGTAACTAAAACATAAGGGATTTATTTTTGAGGTGATAAAATATTGAGAAATTGGTGGTAGTTGCAAATATCCCTAAATGTAAAAACCACTGAATTATATACTATAAATGGATACATTTTTGGTATGTTAATTATATCTCAATAAAGCTGTTTGTTGTTGTTGTTGTTGTTGTTGTTGTTGTTGTTGTTGTTAGGTGCTGTCAAGTTGAGTCTGACTCATAGTGACCCTTTGTACAACAGATCAAAACACTTCCTGATTCTGTGCCAGGCACATGATCTTATTTATGTTTAAACCCATTGTTGCAGACACTGTCAGTGTGAAATGATGTGTTTGTGGGGAAAGGGGGCTCCCAAGTGATGGGTATGGGGTTGGGTTGCATTTTTACATAGGGCAATCTGGAGATAACTTGAGCAAAGCCTTGAAGGAGATGAGGAAGTTAGCCAAGTGTCTATCTGGATAAGAGAAGAGCATTTTCTAAGCAAAGATAACTGCTGACACAAGGCAGCTGTGAGGGTACATGTGCAGGAATAGCCAGGAAGTACAGCTGGAGAGAAGTGAAGAAGGAGTTGAGATTGCAGACATAATGGGTCTCTGAATCTTATAAGTCCTTGTAAGATATCGTAAGGTTTCTGGCTTTTCAGATACACAGAAGACTGGCTGGAGCAATGTATTTTTGAGTCATCATCCTATATAGCTGGTATTTAAAGCCCTGAGACTAGAAATAATCACCAAAGGAGTAAAAATAAACACAGAATAGGATAAGGACTAAGTCAATTGCATCCTAAAATTAAGATGCCTGGGAAAAGAGGAGAAACCAAAGGAGAAAGAGAAGGAAAGATCCATGAGGACAGAAATAAAACAAGAGAAAGTCATATCTTAGAAGCCCAGTGAAGGAAACATTCTAGGCACAGGGTGTGGCCAGAGTGGATGGCCTCATCAGAAGCTGCTGATATAGCCCAGTACAGTGAGAATAGACAATTGGCCTTTATAGCATCAGATTGTAGGTGACCCTGAGAACAGTTTTTCCTGAGCAGCTGGACAGAAGCCTGGTTGGAGTAGGTTAAGACAGAATAGGAGAGAAATTATAGGCAGCAAGTGTGAGGCAACCGCTCTGAGGAGAATTTTGCTGTAGGGGAAAGCAAAAAACTAGGCCAGTAACTTATTTGAAGAAAGTTTGGGAATGGCCCATTTGAGATAGAGGAGTAGCCTAGTACACAGGTGAAAAAATTGACTAGACCAGAGCATAGCAAGTTCACCTTCAGCCAGAAGGCAGAGTGTGTTGCAGACCTAGTAGATGAGAAGTGCAGCCAGGACAACCTGAGACACTTGTCATTTTTTAGTCCTCTATCCCCGCGAGTTATGCACTGCAATGGTCCTCATTTACAGAGAAGAAACAAGAAATAGAAAATTATTCACATAGGAATATCTCTAAAGTGTAGAAAACAACCTGATCTGGAGAGGTCAACACTATTGTTGGTTTTTCTGATTGTTAACTGAAAAACTGCAATTCTGTTTTCATCTGAGATAGCTAAGATAAAATCTGAGACATCTCTCCCTCTCAGCCACCCCCCCCCAAAGGTTTTCTAGCAAATATTTTTCTGTTTTTAAATCACTTTTTTTTCTTCCTAGAATAGCCTCAGAAAGCTATCTGATGCTTTCAGGTCAGCCATCATCCCGAAGGTGCTGTCCTCATGAAATCAGTTCCTTTGGAGAAATGAAACACACATGCCATCCTTTCCTTTATGTCATTTTGGGATCTCAAATAAAATCATCTGTATTATACACTGTTGCCACTCTACTGTTACTGGTTGCTGTCTGTTCCTAGCTACTAAATCTTCAGTTTCCACCTAGGGAGTCCCAGCCCTAATGGAGGCTTCTGCCCAATACATTTCCAAGGAAAATCTCACTGGCTATTAAATAAGTCTAAGGGAAGGGGCTGTGCACCAGCTAGATGAGTGAAGCTTCAAGAGGACATTTCCTGCAACTCAAATTTACTCATTCCACAGAGGGAGGATGGTGTAATTGTTTAAAAACACACAATAACTTTTGTAAAACATTATAAACTTAAATATGTTAATATTAATATTGTCTGTAGGTCCTTTCCAGTCTCAGAAAAAGAACTTATTCCACAAAATTGTCAGCAAATATAAGCACAAAAAGGAGAAGCCTAATGTTCCGGAAAAAGGTATTGGTGCCTTCCATCCTCCATTAAGGTTTCTTGGTCACCTCCATCGCAAACTCATCTTTGAGCAATGCTTCTGTGCACCACCTTTGCATTCCCCGCCCCTCCCCCCACACTGTGCTTGCTTCAGTGCCATCAGCTCCTGATGCAGGCATTTTCATCCTTTCTAGATTCTGTGGCTAATTCAAATCTTCTTCACTTAAATTTCTACTCAAATCCATACTTGTCTCTATGACCAGAGTTCTGTATGAATCCTAAAATGCTGCTGCTCATCTACATTTAGCGCATTTTATAATTTAGTCTTGTTGCCCTCTTATCCATTTATTTTCTTTGGCTATTCTTATTTTTCTCATATATGGTAGCCATTCATACCATGACCATGTTTTCCTGCTTCCTGAAGTCTTACAGTTTCGTATTCGTGTAAAAGTGCTACCATTTCTATACTTTTTTTGACACTTGGGGATTCTCGTGGACTTTTTTCCACTCCTAAGTCATAACTTTACCTCTTTTTTTTCCCCCATCTATATATGTCATCATTTGCTGGACTCTCCCCCTCTAGTTCCTTCAGTTTCAAAACTGTTATTTCCAGAGGGCACTGGAGACATACTGCATTCCACTTCTTCATCTCGTTTTCTTGACCTTGATGGGCCCTTGAATCTCTTCAAGGCTCACAAGATCTCTTTGTTCTCATAGTTCAGGACTCTTATTCTTCTTGAATATAAAAGATAAGTCTTCCCATCTGACTCAGTATAGCCTTATGTCCTGGAGATTGGGCCTTCTTTTGCATCTTCCCGCATGTCAGTATTGCAACTACCATGAACTTAGGCATCTGATGCCCATTTGCTTCCTATTTGCATGGCCAGATGTATGAAGCCTGTCGTGTTTCTTGAATGAGGCTTTAAATGCTGCTGTCTTCTATTTGTAGGTATATGTGCTTGTGTGTTCCTATATGTAACTATGTACTTAATTTGAGCTTTCACCTCCACTTCAGCTTCTTTTTGTTTTATGTATTGACTTTATTTTCCCTGTGCTTCCAGTGAAGAAAACATTATTCTTTAGGTAAAATGTCAGCTTTTGTCATTCCCTTGTACTGATCTTCAGATTATCTTGATTAAAGTTATGGAAAGTATATTTCATAAAAGACAAAATTTGCTTATTTTAATCTATTTCCTGTATAGCCTTATTAGTTGAGTTAGCAAATACAGTTGGGGGAATAAAATAATGAAGATTAAATTCCATTTCATTTGTTTAATGTTTCATATTTATTTTTCATATTGTCTTGTTTTTACAGTATTTATGTCTATTCTATTAGAATTTCACTGCCCTTTCCTTTTTTGTCATTGTTTTTTAGGAAGTGGGGATAAATGGTCACACAAACAACTCTTTTTGGATACCATTCACCCTACAGAAGGTAAAAGAAGTAATATATTATTTAATTGTAGGTAGTCTAAGCTGAAAATGGCATAATTTTATAGGCTTAAAAGAAGTTGTAATTTATATAGGTTCAACCAACAGCATTCAACCTGTGTATTCATAATTAGATTATTTTAAATTTTCAAATCAAAACTGTATGGGGGGCTCCTGCCAAAGATCCAACAATGCGTCATGTGTCATTTATTAAGGAGAGGTTTATAACCTTTGAGTCACATTAACCTGAGATTGGAGTTTTTCTTAACTAAATGCGACTAGCATTGGAGTTTTTGTTTCAAGCAGATGCTTATACTCATGAGAGTCAGAGTAGACACTAGGGGCCCTCTGGGTGGCTGGGCATGGCAGTACTGTAGAAGTGATTTCTGACCTGCATGTTTCCCCTCACCTGTTTTCTGGTACTTCTAAATATGTTAAAATAGAACGTCCCACAGGCATATGTGTAGCCAAAGAAAAATGCAGTATTGACTAGTCATGTTAGAGATCTTAGTGTAGATTTAATTTTCAAATTTCTCAGCTATATTTATTTGTGACTTTACTGTTAAATATTGAAACTAGATAAGGGGCCATCCTTCCCTTATTGCTAATGATTCCATTTTCTTTTTCATTGTAGATATTTTTAAAGACCTGAATGTGTTTGTAGTGCTTAATTCAAAGCTATTTGAACTCCTGATTCACCTATGTCCACAGAAGAAACTTAATGACCAAGTATCCCAAATACACTCTTGTTCCTTTACAAAAAAGGAGAAAAAAACCAAAATGCACTGTTGGCCTATGTCACTTACCAGAAATACTCATATTTTAAAGATATTTATCATAATATTCAAGTTTAAATTTACATTAATCATAAACTTTTTGGTTTGGTAGGCATAGTATACATAACCCATGTCTGCTTTTATGTCATTTTACTTTTGCAAAAAATATCAGAAGTGTATCTGTTTTTTGACCTGCGATTTCACATTTACAACGTCTGGATAATTATTTATGCCTGTTGTTGTTGTTGTTAGGTGCCTTCGAGTCAGTATCAAACTCATAGTGACCCTACATGCAACAAACGAAACACTATTGTCAGTGCTTCTCTGTTGTTCATAGGGTTTCCAATGGTGGATTGATTTTTGGGAGTGGGTTGCCAGGTCTTTCTCCCAAGTCTACAGCACCTGGTGTTCCCAGGTGGTCTCCCATCCAAGGACTAACCAGGTCCGACCTTGCTTAGCTTCCAAGAACTGATGGGATTGGAAGCCACAGGGCTACGGCTACAGGCTGTTTATGCCTAAGCGCAGACAAAACAAAATGTGAATTGTGCCATTCCCACCATTTAATCCTAACATCCCCAAAAATTAGCACTTGCATATTTAAAAAATAGATTTCACACAGATTTGATAATTGTAAAAATGCACAGGTGAACTATCAGAAGACTCTAAAGGCATTTAAGACCATATTACTCTTTACTTGAAGTGATACTTTTCTAAATACTTTTATTTTTTAAATGTAAAAAACTCTACTGAAGTAACCAAACATGTGTAGTGTGGTGGAAAGTTTGCTTACTTAGGAGATTTGGTTCTCAGATCTGCCACTAATTGACATTTTTGAGCAGGACAAATTATTAGCCTCCCTAGGATTTACTCCACATTTGTACTAAGTACATGTTTAATTCATGTATTCACAGCTTGGGTGAATGATGAGACAATAGTAGTAATAATCGTAAACTCCATTTTCCTCTAACACTAGATGATTTTGTTACTGTGGTACCTTGAGTGGGTAGTGTGATGCTAGAAGCAGCCTACACAACAGCCCTCACTTTGTGTCTTTGGGAGACAGAAAAATAAATCAATTTTGAGTCTTACAGGCAGTCCTGAGAATTCAGAAGAAATAAGAGTTATTATTGGTGATATTTAATTATATACACTATTAATGTATTTAGAAAAAAACTTTAGAGAATACGCATTTAAAAATGCATGTCCTTTATTTAGTGTAGAGCACAAACTCATTTTACATGGCCAGGAAAAAAGGAATCAATTTGTAGCATCAGAATATTACTGGTAATTTAACATGATATTTTTTGATTATTTATTTTCACACCATCCCCAACATTTATTTGTCCAGGTAGCGAATGTGTGCATTTGAATTATCTAGGACCTTTACTTCATCCATTCTCTCACCTATGACCATGTTACTACTTATTAAAACTTTGCCTTGGAAGGTATAAATATATAAGGACAAAAAAGCCCTAATACAGAATAATTTTAACATGTGTAAGCCATCCTTCACAAAGGTGAGACAGGAATTGTTTATAGTTAATGTCTACAATAGGAATATTGATTCATCTGTGGCTGTGCTGCTTTTGGAGCTCTTCCTGACAGTTAAAGTGGACGGCTTCAAGTTCACTATGCTTTCTTTACAATACTCTGTGTAGAATTACCTCTGCAAATCTTTTGCCCAAAATATTAGAAATCTTTAAATGCTTAGTAATACATCTGAAGTTTAAATTCTAAGCTTTTTTTAAGTTGTTTTCCCTGTGCTTTTCAAACTCAAGATTACTATACTACTTTGGAAAACTTTTGCGTATCAAAAAAGAAAAAAAAATTGCCTATAGCCTGGAATTACATGTAGAATTTTCTGATAAACTGAGAAGACCTTCCTCTGCCACTGTGTTTATCTTGCTGTGTGATATGATGTCATATTCTCATGCTTAAGCTGAAGGTTTCTAATTGCAATAATAATGATGATATGATGCTAGTTAATATTTAATAACATTTTATAGTGTATACAGAGGGCTTTTACACACATGTACATATATGTATGTATGTGTGTGTGTTTGTGTATAAAATTTCATTTTAATAGCAGCCCCATTGAATTAAGGAGGGTTTGTTAACTCCAAACACATGGCAAGGAGTTGAAGCCCAGCCAAGAGAAAAAAGAAGAGGGAAAACAGAATTCTCTCCACTTAAGCTCTTTGGTCACCATCATTGCAACTTTTCAGCCACGTCTATAGACTTTCAGCCCTCATTTGGTTCAGATGTAGAACTTAATGGTATCTTATCAAAACAAAACAAAACAAAACAAAACCGATCTAGGAGTCTCCATCAGAATAGTTGCTTTGTGATGTATAAATATAATTTCAGAGGATGGAGGGGGAGCAAGAGAGACCCGTTTTATAGTTAGATTTTTAAATGTTGATACACAGCACTGTCTAATTTTATCTCTTTTGCCAAGTTTGAAATAGTTTCTCTATAACTTCAGCAGAGTCTCCCAGGACCTTAGATAAAGTTCATTCATTTGATTCTTTTTCCTTTGTTCCATTCAGCATTTGACTGCCCTTACAGTTCATGGGAGACCAACTAAAGGCAATAAGATTTCTGATTTGGCTATCATAATTTCAGTGCTACTTTGAATTCCCAACTTGGAAAGTCAATTCATGACTCTAGTAGCTTCCTGAAGTACAGTCCAAGTGCAGTGCTGCTTTCTAAAAAACTTATTCCACATTTTGGGAATAGAGCTTGAAAAAACAAGACAATCCTTTCTTGCCACATTCCTACTGTGGCTCCAGAAGTGAGCTCACGTTATCCCTCTTGGATGATGTGCTCCATGTGTGTTATGGTTATTGTTGAACATAAACACTAGACTTGTTCCACAGTGCTTGGGTAGTTTTATGTGTTCAATTAAAAGCCAAAAGAGAAATGACTAATTTGCTTTTGGATGTCAAAGTCTTTCTTTCTCACATTTCCATTAGTTTGAGGATGTGAAGAGGGTTTATTTTCTTCTCTGAGCTTTTTGCATTTCATGTCTCATACCACTGAGTCTTTTGTTTTCTTTACTTTTTTCAGTGTGACTGAACTTTGGTTTGCTGTTTTATCCTAGACAACTATTTCTTTGATTCAGCTTACTTTCCTTCCCTAATTCTTCTCCCTGAGAGTTAACCATGGAGGCTGTTCTCTGTATAACCCACCAATCACAACAGTGTGTTCTGGGGTTAACCCCAGGGTCAAAGTATGGGGAAGGACTCTTCCTTCTTCTTCCAAATTCTAGCAAGGTCATATTCCATACCTTTTTCAAATGTGAATGGTCCACAGGGCCCATGATTATTTGTAGATCTAACAGAGTTAGAAGAAACTTCTGGCTAAATAGCATTACCTCTTTTGGGGGGGACTAGAGAACTTCCATTGTATTCTTTCTTGCATCTTCTACTTAGTCTACAACCTGATTCATTCCTTTATTCTCTCCAGATATCTAACATATAGAACTTGAGGGTTGCTGATGTATTTGGACAGGTGGACAGGTCTTTGACCCACCTCCTCTCTGCTGGTTCTGATCTTTTCCTGGTGCCAGTCTGTCTGCCTTAGGGCCTGAACTGTACCTTCCATTTGCAATCTTTTTGCAGCCATGCCCTTGGCTTCTTATTGTGTCTTTACCAATTCTTCTGGAACAAACTAAAAAAGGAATAACCAATAAATAGAAATGAAAGTATTTGAAGGCTCACTAATGAGAAGCAAAGCAAAGCAAATAATGCTAGTCAAGGGAGTACTCATCCCCAGCCTTGGGATGCAGGAACTGATTGAAGGCTTACTTTCCCCTGGCCACAACCCTGATTGTAGACTATGTGGTAAAACCAACATTATTTTAGGGCTAAGTGGATCGTTTAGTGCTAATCTAGTCCAGTCTCCATCTGAACATGAACAAACTGAGATTTCGTGGCACCACAGTCAGTAAACTGCACATTCAAGTGTAGAATCCAGGTCTCTCTGTTATTTCCATTACCCCATAGTCTTTGTGTGTAAATCAGATCATTATTCCCAAACTGCTTGTCCTTTTTCTGATATTTATGCCTTTTCCTTTCCTTGGCTCTTCTGATATAATACATCTTTCATCTTTGGAATACTGCCAAGCCCTTCTTTCTACACGTCCTGGATTTTTCTGGCAAGAGGAAGCAGAAGAGGGAAGAGGTTAATATTCTTTGGGGAATATCTATCTGTCATGTAATGCTCATGTAGGAGAGGTGGACAGGATTCCTTCTGTAGTTGGAAGAGGCAACTGATGACATTAATAAGAAACTAGAAAAATGAAGCTTATGAATGTACACATAGGTTATTTAATGCTCATTGTAGATTCAGATTTTAACTTCTTTATACTTACAGGAGGCTTTCAATTTTAAGGCTACAACAGTTATGAAACTTCTTTGGAGTGTTCCTAGTTAAATTATCTTATTTTGCTTAAAGCTTTTATTAGAATCTAAAGTTTTTAAAAGTTTAAATATATATTACCATTAGCCTATGCTAAGCTAAATATCAAGGTATAAATATTCTAAGACTAAATAACTGGCATGATAAAAAAAAGTATTCCATCATTGTGGTAAAGCTGTTTGACCTGGGCACAGATCTACAATTTTAAAGGAGCCTTTTTGCCAGTTTTTGATTACTTACTTGAAATGATATTTGGGAGCATAGCCAAATTGTTTGTTGATTCGTTTCTTATATTTGTTATCTTAAGACTTTCCCCACACAGCCATCTGATACGCAATACTGAGATACTGAGATAAGGTCAAGCCACAGATCGTGGCGTGATTTATGTTTTCTGTACTTTCTTTTGATATAATTGGGATTATTTCTCAGTTCTTTTGAAATGTGAAGCCTGGAATCAACCTTTACTTTTCACACATCATTCAAAAACAAGGTGCCATAATTTCCAGGCAAAAGATATTAATTCATAGCCTTCCTTTCCGAAGGATGCACCTAAACCCAGCAGAGGGCTAGCTTGTTTTTTAAAATAAGGCCTACACAAGTATTTATACCAACAGGTATATTTCCTCAGACCTGGAATCATTCTTGCACTTCTTTTCTTCTTATTTTAGCTTTTTTTTCCTTATGTTATGCATATTTTTTTTTTGTCAATATCTACCTTCAGCTCCACCCTCTGATAAGTATCCTCAGTTATCCCACATGTTTAGTTATTTTGGAATTTGTCATGCCAGACCTTGATTGTCTTACCTACAATCCCCTCTTCTTCATCAAAAGTCATTTCTCTGCCTGTCCTAGGAGATTGGGTAGTTTTTTTTTTAAATAGAAAAATACTTCTAAGACTAAAGTACTGAAGACTAAAATATTCTGAGGCTAATTTTCTGCCTAAAAACCCTGGAATTTTTTAAAAAATCATAAAACTTGACTTCATGTATGTACTTTAAAGTGTTTACCTGGGACTCATCTGCATATTCTTTTCTTTTAAATTAAAGAAATATGAAAGATGAACTCCTAAGGAACTTAGTATTGTCTTCATATTGAAGCCAGACATAAAGGCTTCAGAGACAAGTGTCTTGCTTACTTTTAATGTATAGTAAGTGACTCAGGGCACAATAGAATGCTATTTAATGATGGGTTGATTTTACAATTATAGTTCCTAAAACTAAATTTTCTAAGAGCCATGCTAATGTGTGAGACTTCATTGAATTATCTCACTAAGCATTTTTACCTTGTCCTAGAATTCAGTGAATGGGATTTCTTTTCTTATCATTCCAGCCTGGTACTTGAAAGCAAATGTCATACAACCATGAATGTATATTTGTTGTTTGTTGTTAGGTGCCATAGAGTCAGTGTTTGACTCATAGCAAACCTATACACAACAGGTGAAACACTATTGTTAGTGCTTCTTTGCTATTCATAGGGTTTTCAATGGCTGATTTTTTGTTGTTGTTGTTTTGTTTTTGTTTTTGTTTTCTTGTTGGAGGAGTGGGTTGCCAGGTCCTTCTCCCAAGCATACAGCACCTGGTGTTCCCAGGAGGTCTCCCATCCAAGTACTAACCAGATCCGACCCTGCTTAGCTTCCAAGATCTGACAGGATCAGATGCCACAGTGGTACAGCTGCAGGCAAATGTGTATTTAAGAAGCACATATTTGATCTCAGTGTCCTCAAAGAAAAAGTAACTTCTTTTACCATCCTGTGCAGCTCACCTGGCCAAATGATCTCAGATAGGGACTCTAATCACAACTAGGACTTGTGGTCTGTTGGGATAATTTACCCAGATTTTTAGACATTATCCTTTGTACCAATGTACAAGATCCAAAGACTTAGAAAAAGTCAAAAGAGAGAGTATCTTAAATCTTTGCACATAATTTATCAAAGAAAAGCACATAAGTAGTAAACAAGTTATGATAAGGTTTTATTTCTTTTTTCCATTAGTACTTTGAAAACTCTGAATTCAGAGGGGTCAGACATTTAAAAATGTTTCCTTCCCAGAATAATGTTTGCATCTTGTGTTTCTGTGTATAACTATATGTGGTTTGTTCCATTTCAGCCATATTTTCAGAAGACAAAAACACCACAGAGCCTGCTCATAAGGTTAAAAATGCCCTATCCATTCCCAACACTCCAGAGCCAACAACAATGCAAGAACCTTTGGTGGGAAGCCAAAAGAGAAAAGCAAGGAAAACCAAGATCACACACCTTGTCAGGACAGCAGATGGCCGGGTATCACCAGCAGGATGTACTTTGGGTAAGAAGGAGCTTTAGGCCAAGCTAACCAGAGCCAGCTGTTAACCTTCTTGGCTACATTGGCCAGTGAGTGACTATAAGCCAACTGTGGTTCATTGAAAATGTCTGCCTCCAGACATGTTTTATTCCATGCTTTGAAATCATAGCTATTTTTCCAAGAGTGTATCTGAATTCCTAGAGAGGAAAGGTAATTTTTAGGCCTGTCAGCATCTTCTTTTTCTCAGCATGCACAAAAACAGTCTTGATTAAGGAAATTCCAGAAGAGCCTAGACTTTCAAAGATGCTAGATGAATCTGTGTTACTCCACAGTTTGCTATTCACGTCACTACAAGCCAGATTATCAGATATTCAAATTAGTGGATTAAGGAACCTTAAAAAGCATCCAGCACTTTCTGTGGAGCTGATTCGGACCACTACAGGAGCTTGAGACTGTGTCTGAATTTCTTGAGGTCTCTGATCTAAACAAACAGAAAATTTCCCCCATTTTCAGATGTAGCCTGTAGCCTGTCCCTTGTTTCTGATGGTC
The DNA here is from genome assembly GCA_007922755.1 of Pedetes capensis. NCBI lineage: Eukaryota > Metazoa > Chordata > Mammalia > Rodentia > Pedetidae > Pedetes > Pedetes capensis. The sequence continues at coordinate 173,964 of VMDO01001652.1, read as the reverse complement.
TCCATAGCAATACAGTTACCTGAGGGACCCAAGGTAAAGGGTAGGGCAGCGAGGGATACTGATTACCACCCCAGTAATCTTGGGGTGCTATATCACATGGGCATTATTGATCTTAGCTATTGTCTTTCAGTATCTCCAGCATTTCATCTGATTTGGGCTAATCTACATGTTCACAGAGACATAGAGATGAATTTGCTTGCTGAGTTAGTATCAGAGGACATTTAGTTTATGTACTTTTGCATACATAGATTATTAGAACAATAAAGCATATTAAAGACCCTGAATTTTACTGTCTCGTGTAAGAGATGAAACTCGAAAGAGGTGGGATATTATATTTGAGTACATTCAACAAAGTGAAAATAGAGTGAAAACTAAAATCTTAATGTTCTCATATTTAGTCCAACAGGTCCTCCTTCCTTCTGTTTCTAATCTGAGTTCTTTTCTGTGACTTTCATTTTGTAGATTTTTATGTTCTTGTTTGTTTATATCCTCATTCATTTTCATTTGTAGAATTAAAGATTCTAGAAAATAGCTCCCTTTTATGTAGGAAAACACCATGCCACTTTTATGTTCTAATACATGACATTCACATGTTTTATCACTTGTTTTTTTTATTTAAAAGCCATGATAAAAATTCCCTCTCTTCTATAATGTCTGCATAATAAAGAAGGTATTCTCACTTGCAGCAGGTATAGCTACATAGTATTTTATCTGCTTATGCATAATACCAGAAGCCCCTTTTGTTTTCCTTCTAGTAGGACTTCAGAACAAATAACAACATAGGATCTCACTAGAATTGATTAATCTGTTGGTTAGCTCATCCTACGTGTTAGTATCACATCAGACCAAATGTCCAAGTTGCCATAGTAGGACACGCTATGGCTCCATGAGAAGTTTTTAGTTGGTTGCAGTTTTTAAGGTCCCAGCTGCAGAAGTCCCTTGGGCTTTATTTTGGCTGAGGCTTATTTTTCCTTCTCACTCCATGACTGACCCATTCTTTGACCTTAGATAAAACACAGTTTCTCTGCAGTTTAGCTTCAAGGCACAACACTCTCCATAGTTTCAAGTTGCAATTGAGCTTAATAAAATTGCTTGGTTACCGTGGAAGAAGAGATTTTGTAAAACCCTTAGTATTCGGTGGATAGCAGAAGTGAGCAATAAAGAATGCAAGCTTTTCTTTCACATTGTCTGGCGTAGCATTTTCTCAGCATCCCTTCTCTGGAGAGTAGAGTGATCCCTCTTGTGATAGATTTCCCTTTTGGCACAGATGACAAACCAAAGGAGCAACTGCAGAGGAGTCTCCCTAAAGCAACCGAGACAGACTGCAATGATGATTGCTCACACAACACTGAGGTTGAGGAGACTCGGAGCAGTACTCCAGAAATGCCTGCTGTGTCTGCATTCTTTAGCCTCGCTGCGCTAGCTGAGGTGGCAGCCATGGAGAATGTGCACAGGTTAGTGGTGGAACATGGATGGAGAAAGCATTATGAAAACCTAATCAACCTTTCTTACATGGTTTGTGGCATTTTTTATAATGTGCTGGGATTCAGACTTAGTTCAAGAGCACTATTGTTTATATGAAGTATCACAAAAGTATATATATAATTAACAGTGTAAGAAAATATAATATAAGAGAGTGTAGCCAGTGAAGTATTTTATTTTGTATATTATATTATGCTCTAGGTAACCTTGATTTCCATAAAAAGCCAGAGATAGGGAAGCAGTGTTATGTAACCATTAAGCATGAATTTTAGAATCAGATCACAGCAGATGTTGAGTCCTTGCCCTATAATCCCAGAGACTCAGGAGACTGAGGCAAAAGGATCTTGAATTTGATGCGAGAGGCAGTCTGCACAACTCAGCAAGACCTTGTTTTAAAATAAAAAATGAACAAAGGGCTAGGGGTGCAGCTCAGTGTAGAGCACCTGCCTGGCACGGGTGATGCCCTTGATTCTATCCTTGATTCTATCCTCCTATACTGCAAAAAGGAAAATAAATAAATAAAGGTGGAGGCGGGTGGCATTCATTTCATGGAGATGTTATATGGGATGCCTGTGACACCCCAGTGCTCATATGTGGGGACACCCTACTGAGAACGGTGTTGACAGCAGTGGTGGTACCAGCTGTAGAATAGTGTGGTTCAAGAGAAAGTATCTTGGCATCTGATTCATGGCAGGCAGAAGCCCTGGATTTTTCTTCAACATTGATTTCCTACAAAATAATTATTTCTCCGCACCTCAGTTCTCACCATACATTGAGCATAATGATATCCCCAAAGAATCACAAAGTTGTAAGGAGCAGAGGAGATGATATCGTGAAAATCCTTTGAACTTGATGAAGCCCCACAGAAAGTATATTAAGTTCTAAGTGTATAATTGCATATTCTGCTACTTAATGGATCCTTTGGGAAAGCAAAAAGCCTTTTTTAAATCTAGGTATTTCATTTTCTTATTCAAAGCGTATTACCCATGGATGAGTAAGTTTCTTAGACTTTCAATATGCTCCAAAAGTGCTTGAAGCTTAGACCACCTATATAGACACCTGTAGGGCTTTATGCCTCTTCTCACTTCCAAGTAAACCTGGAGGCCCTCGTGTGAGCTTTGTTTACCTTTTGGGGGTTTGGGGAATCCTCTCTCTCTCTCTCTCTCTCTCTCTCTCTCTCTCTCCCCCCCCCCCTCCCCCCCCCCCCCTCCCTTTTTCCCTTTTTTTTTTTTTTTTTTTTTTTTTTTTTTTTTTTTTTTTTTTTTTTTTTTTTTTTGAGACTAGGTCTTGCTTTGTAGCCTTTGCTGGGCTGGAACTCACTTTGTAGACCAGGCTGGCCTCAAACTCACATTGATCCTCCTGCCTTGGCCACCTGAGTGCTGGGATTACAGGCATGTGCCACTACACCCAGCTGCTTCTTAATCTTTACCTGTCATATTAACAGTTCTAGTGCTTGCTTCCTCACAAACAACCTCTACATGTTACCAAGAAGTCAAATTCCTTTCAGTGTGTCTACTGCAAGTTCCTAACAGCAGATGCATGCTGTCATTGTTAAACAGACATTGTTAAAATCTGCTAAATTCTCTGAGGGATATAATACACAGCTATTTCTCCACTTGTGGAGTTTTACACTTGAGTACAGGAGACAAACACATGACATGCAAAGAGAATTTGAAATAGCTGCCTGAATGTTACTAAGTATCCCTGTGAATTGTGGAAGTGAGAGAGAAGTAGTATAATTCAGGGCTCACAAAAGGCCACTTCACTGCTGCCTGCATTCTCTTCTAAACATGACTAAGGTCACACCATTGTCCTGCTAGCCACCCTTCCATGACTCCTAGTTTGCAACAGCAGAAAGCTGAAGGGAACCTTGCCACTCTTGTTCCCACCCCACCTCCACCCTACACACACTCCTGCAGTCACATGGAATCACTTGCTCCTTTCCAGATAAGCCAAGCTCTTGCCTTTGTAGGTCCCCCTCTCAGGTGGATTGCTGCTCTTCCTTCACCTCGTGCTTGGTCCCCCTCGTGCTACCCCAGGCTGCATGTCCCATTCTGTCCCTGCACTGTGTGCCAACTTCTCTGAGACTAGCTGCCACATTGGGATATAATTCCTTGATGCTTCTGTCTCCTTCCAGAACATTTTGAAAACAAAGCATTGGTTTTACTCTTTATGTCCCAGCTTGCTTAGACAGTCCCTGTTGCATCAATGGATGAATGAACAAAAGAATGGGTGAATGAATAAATGAGATTATGCTTTGAATTATTACTGCCTAATATTGGTAGCAGGCATATAAAAAATTAGTAAGTAAAGGTTCCTTTTTATTAAACTTCCCAACAGAAAGAACAATATTGATTACTAGAATTTCACCATCAACCTAGCAAATGGTTAATGTTTTTAGTATCTAGAAAGACAGTTCAACCTGGGGAACTTTGTTGTAACTTTCACCCTCTACCCATAGGTTTCATGTAATTGTACCTGAGTTGTTGTTGTCAGGTGCCTTCAAGTCCTGTCTGACTCATAGTGACCCACATATGGTTTTCAATGGCTGATTACTTCAGATTGTCTAGGGAGTGGATTGCCACATCCTTCTCCCATTATACCTGTGTGAGACACCATTTAATTACTACTTAGGAATCACCTGGTTCATGGTTTATAGGATGGCCCACAGAGTTAGGGGTAAAATTACCCAATATAGAAAGACAATTTTACAAACTGCAGGAAATAGGGACCTGGAACAAACCTTTGTAAAGAGCCTATTAATTTACTAGGAGTTTTTTAAGGAGGAAATCCCATTAAATCCAGTCCTTAAACTTAACCTTCATATAGATCTTCTTAGTCCTTCCTGAATGATACTACAGATGGTTAACTTGTCAAGAGCACACAGCCAATTCCTGCCTGAGACAAGACTGAAACTGAGGTCTTTAAACTGCAGAATCTTTCCTGTTTGTTCTGCAATGCTGCCTGAACCAGCATCGGTGAGGCGATGTCATAGGCAAGCATGAAGAACACTACCATCAATTTCTCTCTCTCCCTTTTGCTCTCCCTTTTTTGTTGTTGTCCCCCTCCTCCTCCTCCTCCTCCTCCTCCTTCTTCTTCTTTTTGTTTTTGGGTTTTTTGCAATACTGGGGGTTGAACCACTGAGGTGCACCCCCAGCCCATTTTTTTACCTTTTGAGACAGGGTCACAGAATGCCTCTGTTCTCCAACTTGTGATCCTCCTACCTCTACCTCCCAGGTTGCTGGGATTACAGGCATGCACCACCGTGCCCAGCTTGCTCTCCCTTTTTTTATATTGTGCTTTTTAATCTTTCACTTTTCCTTTTTTCTCTCTTTTTCCAACATATACTAAAATTCTTTTGGATCTTTAAATATTACTAATTGTAAAAGTAAAAAATAGCATTTTAATTTCATCTTCTCTGAAGAAAGAACTGAACTAAACATATTGAACTTTTGGGGTTTACAGAACCACACATGAATGAACAAATTAATCCAGAGATTTGAGTCTAACATGTTTAGTTTTCTTACACTAACAAGTGATCACAGGATTCTGAAACCCCCAAATGTTATAATGTATCTATGTTATTTTTCTTTTGTGCACATCAAGAAACACTTAAGTATAGTGAGAGAACAGATATTATTTGTATCTTAAATAAATTTGAATCTTAGCTTAAATTTGAATCTTAGCTCTTTTTGTTCTACTTGCTTTGAAGAGGAATGCTATATTGAAAGGTCAAATCAGTGAAAACCTTTCTGCCACTTTGCCTATTTTTTCATACAGTGTTATGCACCATAGACCAGTGTTGTGGGCAGAGCATTGAATGCGCATTTTCTGGGCTTAATAGGCTTATTGGCAAACCTCAGGCAGGTTCCTAGTCCTGCCTTTTTAGAATGAGAAGCTCAGTAGAAATTACCAAGAATTTTGAACAGTTTTCTTATAATCATGAAGTAAATTGCATTTTTTTTCCTATTACTATATAAAAGCTGAATGAAAAATCAATGATGTTCAGCATAGTTCCAGTCCAATTAATGGAAATGTCCATGAATTTTCTAGTCCTACCTGGGAATCTTCTTCCATGTACATTGATTTTGGCCCAACTCAGCTGGATTTTCTTGTGATGTGAAATCTAGAATCAGTATTAGCTTTCTTTTTCATACACATAGTTTCTCCATGTCCCTATGAGGCTTTCTATAAGAGCTTTTCGTTAGCTGGATGTGATGGTGCACACCTGGAATCCCAGCACTTAGGAGGCCGAGGCAGGAGAATAGACACAAGTTTGAGGCTAACCTGTTCTATGCAGTGAGACCCTGTCTCAAAAAAAAAAAAAAAAGAAAAAGAAAAAGAAAAAAAGAGAGAACATTATCTCTTCATTGTTTACTTTTCAGTCTTTGTTTTTTGTTTTGTTTTTGTTTCGAATCACAGTCTGTTTCTTCAGAAGACATTACTCTTATTAGCCTTAAGTTTTAAATTGGATATAGTATTATATATCTTAAGAAATGGACCTGGGGATTATCACTTATTATAGAAAAGTTCTTTAGGCAAATTGAAGAAGAGAATGTGTCATTTTTAATATCAGTGAATCAAGAAGATTGTTAGCACAGATCCTCAGTCCTTAACTAAAACTTTTCCACTTAAGGAATTGCTTCAAATCTGAGGGTTCTTTGAGCTTTATGTCTACAAAATGGAAGTGGCTAGATTTGGGGGCCTAGAGAGTATATTGTTGAGTTGTATGAGGGAAATTGAGATAAGTCTTAGGAACGGCAGGAGAAGGAAAATGGAGAAAAAAAGAAAATTTCTAAGGACAAAACCAATTTTAATTAAATAGCTTAAGTAACAAGTCCGCAGTAGCTTAAGATATTGGAAAGCTTTTGTTACTCACTGTCATCTTCTGTCTCTGATAATGTAACCTGAATAAGTGGGCTTTTTTCCTCTCTTGTTTTACAGAGGTCAGAGGTCAACTCCACTCACCCATGATGGACAGCCAAAAGAAATGCCACAAGCTCCTGTACTTATTTCTTGCGCTGACCAGTGAAGCACCCTTTAATTGTAAAACATTGTGCTTTACCTACTACCCTAGCCTTGTCTTTACCAAGGGATGCTAGTGAGTCCATGTGTTGGAAAATATAGACTGCAAACAAGTGCTTGTTGCCCTCCATGGCCCAGATTCACTTGAAGCAGAAGTTAGCATCCTGGGCCAATTTGTTCTTTCAGAACCCAGAATCTTTGAGGGTGATATTATCTGTCTGATCCTGAGCAGAAACAGAATGATCCTAGAGCTTTGCTTTCCATTGAAGGCTTTTGACAGTAATAGGTGGTAACTTGGTAAAAGGCTGCCTTTACTGTAGCTCATCCAGTATCTCTTTTACCAACCAGAGAGTGTGAAACTAGTTTCATATATTACCTAGTTATTCTTTCAAAACAAAACAAAAAAATCAAAAAAAACAAAAACAAAAACTGACGCACTGCACTAGTTATTATTAGATATTCTTAGTCTTTTTTGTACATGGAGATTTAAGTTCTAAGATGGTTTATATAATAGGTTATACCTACATTTATATTGTAGAATAAATATTAAAAAGCCTGCTCCAGAGACTCCTAAGCAGCATGGGCAGGCAGATGTACCATTGTTAGCGGTGTATGCTCGGCCTCGTGGTCCATATATTCTGCACTTTTATATTTGCCACCAGAGTGGTAGTTTGCTGGCAAAGAGAGAGAGAGAGAGAGAGAGAGAGAGAGAGAGAGAGAGAGAGAGAGAGATTGAGAGAGAGAGAGAGAGAGAGGAAAATAATTACAATTTTTGCAATTGGAATTTTTTCTTAGCCTTGAGTGACCAAGAAGAATTTGCTTGGGGCAAATTGTGGCAAATATTTTCCCAGACAGGGGAAAGAGTTCTGCAGATTACAGATTACTGATGTTTTCATGCCTTGAGGATTCTTTTATTTTTACACAGGGGTCTAAGTGACCAATGGATCGTTCATACAAACAAACAAAAAAGACAAAAATATTACTCAGAAGTGACCTTAGTATTACTTCACTATTCTGAACACATTGAAGATACTCACTTCATGTGGACTTGGAGCTACACACCTTTCACATCCATCACAGACAAACTGGACAGGTTGCAAATGCTATGCACAGCCTAATTGGCATTGCAGATTTTTAGAGCCATGTCGAGTTTGTGGTGTTTAGGAGGTATTGAGTAAATGATGAGGGAGGTATGCATGAGGTGGACCTCTCCACCATACATCCACCTGCAGGTTCTGTTTCCTTTTTATGTTTTGTTGCTTTTAAACACAAAACCAACCATACATATGCCAGTGCCAAGTGGATTAACTGGCTTAGAACATTCAACATATTGACTTAACCACCTGACGTTCACAGTGTCTTGTTTCCTAGCAACGGATGCAAAGTGATAAATCAAAATTAGTCTGAGGCTACAGATTTTACAGGGTATTATTCCACAGCACAAGGTATTTCCCCACTCTTGCATCACAGCACAAATTACCAAATTTTAATTATTGGATTCCAGCAATAATTTTTAATGGTTTTCAAACTGACAGAGTTTTGATAGTGCTAGTTCAAGTTTGAAGCTTTTGAATTAGATCTCTAAATGGTGACAGTTTACATGGTTTTATCTAGCTTTCTTATTTATACTTGACTGAATTGTAATGATGATTTTTTTCTAATTGTAATTTGACCTAATAGCCATATAAAAATGACTCTATTAATATTGATTAGGTTTAGCTGCTCATGGTTGTAGATATTACTTCAGTTTCGGTGCTGGAAAATATGTACAACATACTAACAGGATTGAAAAAAGATATAGAGGGTTCTTTTTTTTTCAAAGCAGATAAAGAGGGCAGGAGAGCATTGGAATGGTCCTCAAAAGTGCTTATTCATTGTGGGGATGGCGAAAGTAGGAGTTAGTGAAAGGTTAATGAGTGGTTATAGCTTAACCTCATTCGCATAAAAATAAATTAAGTGAACAGCCCCAGATTTTAGCATACTATTTTTATTATGATGCTGTTTTATTAATGTTTTCTAAATTTCCAAACAAAAAGTGAATGTTTGAAAGTTGCTGGGTCCTGATGTAGATGGCTGTTGGAGTTCTGGACCACTTGTTAGCAGTGATTTGAAAATTATAATTAGCTAAAATCCAAAAAAATAAATAAATAAAAGTTAAAAACCAACAATGGTATGGTGCAGAACATGCATCTTGACAATGGTACTAACTTGTTATTCTATAGAACACATTAGAATAGTTCTATTTTTGCCAGAGCACCCTCCTTCGGTCCTCCAATTACATTTCACTAGAGTTCCTTAAGGGATTGCTGTATATTCCTGGACCTTTTTTTAAAAGAAAGCAAAACAAAAGATTACTTTTTTTCTATGTGATTAATATCTTACTTGATCTGCTTTTCCTAAACCTCAGTGGCTTTTCCCTTAGGCAGGGGTGGGGTGGGAGGGCAACTTACTGGATATGACTGTTTTCAGATACTTTAAAACAAACCTTTTTGTAGAAATGCTTAATTTTTAAGCGGTTAGGCGCGCTGAGAGTAGCAGAAATCCTGCAAAGCTTTATAGCTCTTTAGGCACTGCCTTGTCGTTTCTCTGAGTGAAGTCCTGATTCAGTAATAGTGCTTCTCATGCCCTGAATCTGCTGGAAAGGGGTGTTGGTATTTTCAGGTAACAACATTTGTTAGCACAAATACTTCAGACCAATATGTAGTTCCCCCCCATTACCATTTTCATTTCATTTCTCTCATTCTTTTTTATTTTGGAAAATCATATTGCTATTGTGTGTACTTTTAATCTGCCAGCAAACACCATCCACACTAACATTTGTCCTACGGCATCTTCAAGAAAAAAAATTGTTGCACCTTATATATATCTCAAGCAAACCAAAATATGATGCTCTTCTGCTTTGTTTTATTCTAAATTGTTGTATCATATCTTTCTGAAACCATTCTGAATTTAGTTGAAATTATCAATATTTATGCTTTTAACCTAACTTTCTGGATTCAAACCTGTATATAAATCTTTTGGGGAAAAAAAATTGTCCTAGCCCTTCTCTGCAATACTGGAAGTGGAAGATTTCATCTCAGATGGAGATGTAGAACTGTTCCAGTTTTCTTTAGCCTTTTATTTATTCAGTTATTTTGGGTATTTCCTATGTAATTTTGAAGTGTGTAGAGTATATTATAGTAGCTAAAGTTGCAGCTCTAAGAAGCTGAGTGAAAGAAAAAATACTGTAAGACATCCTTGAAGTTTTTATTTGTTTGGGTACTGTATATGAGATCAGGAAAAGGAAAAATGTCCCACAGCCACATTGGAAATACAGGTTCTTGTCCCCAAATTAGGTTAGTCTCAGATTTTAGATCAAAATTCCTGATTAAACCCTTCTTGGAAGGATAAATCTCACTGTTGTAATTCTGACAGTCTTTTCCCCACAAATATGAGAAATTACTTAATTCTGTCAAAGATTGTTCCAAAGCCATACTGGAATAATTCCCATGTTGTCTTTGTTATTCTAGTTCCTACCATTACAATTACTAGAGAAAAAAATAGTGATGGAACATAATGAACAAAAAGAGCATCTGAACTGGCCTGGTGGTGGTTTAGAATCTGACAGTTTGGTCTTTGTCATATTCTTATTAAGTCAGATGCTATACTAAGTCATATAGAAATTCATTTGCACTCTTCAGTCTTTGGTTCAATGTATGGAAGTGTTTGCACCTATGTAAAATCTTAAACAGAATGTAAATTGCTACAGAACAGGAGTTAGCTGAAAACTGAATGACATGTTTTGTTATAGGGTGGGGTGGGGTGGGGGAATACTAAATAGCTCTGTTCCAAGCTTGGCATTTGACATTAAATGTGAAGCAGTGGGACCATGCTGCCTGCTAAACTACTGTATGAGTTGTAAGTGTTCTGAAGACCAGCAGCTGGAGACTGGAGGACAGCATCCATCCGACAGAAGAGAAGCACCACCACGTCATCTGGGGGAAAGGAAGGAAATCAGGGAGGCCTGGAGTCATCGTTTGTAAAGGGGATGTTGAGGTGTGCATGATGCTGTCGAGGAGATTCACCTTTGATTGCACTGCTCCACAGAGCCCTCACATAAGGCCAATCATAATGGGCTACCTCGGCTTTAAAAGTTAATTTCAGTAAGTCCTGTTTCAAGTTTGTCTGTTTTTGCTTCTACCTTCAGTGCCACTATTTTCCACGTCAGTGTTTTGACTTTACAAACCAATCGCCTTCTCCAGAGAGAACAGTGTGTTGCTGAAAATGGGCAGTAGAAGCAAATGCTGTTATTACACTTGACCCATAAAGTATTCAGAGTGACTGCTAGGTGGAAATTAATTTAGCTTTTCCCCATGTAGGTCCTTGTTTTATACCTTATGAAAAGTGTACTAATTGCTAATTAGATGTTGCTTTTGTTTATACAAGCATTCCCAAAAAACATTAGATTTGGACTTTGTTTTACTTGAGTTTGGGCATTTTTAAAAATTATCTTATTTAGATTGACTAACCATATATGTATACTGAAAAAAGAAGCAGTTGTTCAGTTCATCGAACCAGATCTGTCTGGTGAAGCTTCAACATTTAGTGGTCTGCTTTGCTTTAATTTGGAAGTGATAACTAAGTTCATTATAGTCCCTATTGAATGACTTCGTCCTTTTCACTGGGGACATTATCCTTTTACATTTCAGAACAAAGAAGCAACAAAAGAGTGAATTACAAGACAGATATTTGACTTCCTCATACATCTCCATCTGTCCATGCTACCCTTTCCTTCAAATATATAAATATACATTTTTGAGAATAAAAAGAAGTTTCCTCTTCTGACCAAGTTTTATCTGTGGTGGTTATGATTTATAGTAATAAATTGAGAGGAGCGACCTTGTAGTTAAACATTCTATGGCCACTTTCCTTTCTTGGCAGTCAATGGTCAGAATTGATCATGCTCTCAAATTGATTTTTACACATAGAACTAGTTCTTGTGAACATTACTACTCCTTCCAAAGATTTCCTGATAACTTGGGCCAGAATTTGTTACTGAGTAACAAGAATCTAGTTAAATGCCTCCAAACCCTCTACTCACAATGCAAATCTTACCTCACAAGCTCTAACCTAAATCACAGAGACACGCATGTTTCATGAATCATCACTGATTTCTCTTTGTGGCCCTCTGAAGAGAGTGGGCCCATGCTCCCTGACCCCTCACATTAGTGCCTCAGCTCTCTCAGTGGCAGAGCTGAGGATAAGGAAGGTTTGCAATCTCAAGCTCAGTAACTTGCTCAGCAACATTTTTTTTTTCACTTCATTAGCACTAAACAAGTCTCTTGCTCTCAGGAATTTGTCAGAAAAAGAATAAAACCACCTGAGATTCCACATACCAGATTATAAACTTTTCTCATAGGTTTGAATTGCTTATTTACATGTCATAAATTATCCATAGGTTCATTTGACCTCCAGGTCTTAAGTCTGTTGAAAGTTTCAGCATGACCGAATCACTCATTTTTTTTTCTTTCAAAAATAGGCTTGGTTCTCTTTAGAGTTGGTGTAAACATGCCATGTAATAAATGATTTCCACTTAATGGTACAACAGAATTATTGCTTTCTTAGATGTATGTGTAGTAAAAGTCAATATACACATTTATATAATTTCTTTCTTCAAATCTTATACCTAATTTGATATTTCTAAAAATTGCACATGTAAATCATGTGTATAACATGCTAAAGTACTTTAACTGTGATCTTAAAACTGAATAAAATATTTAATAAAAATTTGAAATATTTTAAAGACATTATTCAAATACATTTGTTTATGTTCCCACACTACCGGCCATAGAGTTCAATATACCATAAAAACAGTAGGAAAAATTAAAAAAATGCTTTGTTTCAGAATATGAAATGATAATTTTCCCCTAAACCATGTTTGCCTGAGGTTCACCATTCTCTGAGGAGCTTTGGTAGCTTTTCCCTAGCATGTAGAATACAGTTGAGTCCAACAGAAGAAAGAAGATATGCTTCGGTCTGCCGCTTGAGGAGAGAGCCTTTGGGGAGAGTCCCAGGGAAAAGAGATCTGAACAGGCCATCTTTTCCTGAACTATAACAAAGCTGTGGAAGTAGCCGGGCATGCTGGCGCATGCCTGTAATCCCAGCAACTCGGGAGGTAGAGGCAGGAGGATCACAGGTTCAAGGCAAGAGGTCACATGTGTATAACTTAGACCCTGTCTCAATTTTTTTACAAAGGAGAGCATGAGGACACTGGTTAGTGGCACAGAGCTTGCAAAGTATGCACAAGGCCATAGTACCTAGGGTTCAGTCCTAGTACCAAACCAAAAAAAAAAAAAAAATTGTGGAAGTAATATCATTAAGATCACAGCCAACAGCATAAACTCAGTTTTCAAATTTGCTGAAGACTATGTTCCTGATCCTTAAATAAACCCTTTTTTTCATTACCTTAGAAGCTACACACAAATTATTACCAAGCAGGCTTTGTTTCCAATGCTCCAAGTTCTTCCCCCCCCCCTTACCATTGGGTGTTTATCCTCCCTGAACCACTTATCTAAGTTATGGTGGCAATGGTGCTTCCTCATACCATTACTACAGGGATGAAAATGATATATATGAAAATGTTGCTAAGGGATGTATAATGTAAATGTCCATTAAATGCTAATTATTGATTATATTCTTATTCCAACTCTAAAGTTGGCATGTTTCTTAAGTATATTCAAAAGATGCCTCAGGGTCCAGGAGTGGTGGTGCATGCCTGTTACTCCAGCACTCTGGGGCAGGAGGATCAAGAGTTCCAGCCAGCCAGGCTACACAGCAAGACCCTCACTTGAAGAAAAGAAAAAAAAAAAAAAAAAGACAACTTCCTCTACATTTGAGAAGGCTTGATGCTTAGAGGTAAGTTGCTTTAGGAGATTGATGGTGTGGACAATTCATAACAGGTAAATAACGGTTCATGCTTTTATATATAGCACTACTTAAAATTTTTCTGTAAAATTAGCCTGCATAGTAAATTCTACAAGTTATTCCAACATACTACCTTTCCATTATTGAGAATAAAATTGTAGGGCGGGGGGTGCAAGGGGAGTGGTGGTCCATACTAGAGATAAAAATTCTGTTAGATAAAAAGTGACAGAATATGCATAGGTGATTATATGGTCAGATGTATACAATTGCACCTATCGTTTTGAATAGAATGTAAAATCTATTGCACAGAAAAATAAAAGTTCTTATCAATAGTGAGCTAAAACTAATATGACTGATTCCATTTCATATAAATTAAAAAGTTCATATTAGTGAAGATTATTATAAACTTTTTTTTTACCCTTTTGGATCTATGGAAAATTTCAGATAATGCAAAAGTAAGAAAGTATTTCAGATCCAAGTGCCCATCATCCTTCAGCTTCAACAAATACCAGCATTTTCCCAGTTCCTATTTTGTCTGTATCCCACCCATTTTCTCTCCCTCATGCCCCAACTTCAGGAGATAAGCATGTCCTAAAACTATTTCATCTATGAATATTTTGGATAAAGCCTTTAAGAGTGATTCTTTTGATATATACCAATTTCTTTTTTGTATATTTTCTTCTCATAATTCAAAATTTTTATTTCTTGTCCAAAGCAAAAGGATCATAGGAGAGCAAAGAACAGAATTCCTGGAATGCAGGTCATTTATAATTAGAAAACACTGCTCAGATTGCATAGTTCTGTATTTACCTTCTTGATCCACAATTTCCAAAGACACTTCCTTAATCAGAGAAAGCCTTTTCTTAAGATGTAGGGAATTTTTTGTTGTTCTCATTTTCTGTGATCTTTTCTCCAGACTTTGTTGTTGTTGTTGTTAGGTGCCGTTGAGTAGAGTCCGACTCATAGTGACCCTATGTACAGCAGATCGAAACACTTGCCGATTCTGTGCCAGGCAAACCATCTTATTTATGTTTAAGCCCATTGTTGCAGTCACTGTGTCAATCCATCTGGTGGAGGGTTTTCCTCTTTTGTGTTGACCTGCCACTCTCCCAAACATGATGTCTTTCTCCAGGGATTGATCTCTCCTGACTACATGTCTGAAATATGTAAGACGCAGTCTGGCCATTCTTGCTTCCAAGGAGCACTCTGGTTGCACTTCTTCTAGGACAGATTTGTTGGTTCTTTTGGCAGTACATGGTATATTCAATAGATGTCTCCAGCAACACAATTCAAAAGCATCGATTCTTTTTCTGTCTCTCTTGTTCAATGTCCAGCTTTCACAACTATATGATGCTATTGAAAATACCATGGCATGACTCAGATGCACCTTTGTCTCCAATGTGACATCTTTGCTTTTCAATACTCTAAAGAGATCTTTTGCCACAGCTTTTCCTAGAGCAGTGTGTCTTTTGATTTCTTGACTGCTGCTTCCACGGGTGTTCATTATAGAACCAAGCAAAGCAAAATTTTGGACAACCTCAATCTTTCTCCATTTATTGTGTAGTTGTGTGCTGACCCAGTTGTAAGGATTTTTGTTTTGTTGATGTTTAGTTGTAACCCATATTGAAGGCTATGACCTTTGATCTTCATCAGTAAATGTTTTAAATCCTCTTCACTTTCAGCAAGCAGAGTTGTGTCATCTGCATAACGCAGGTTGTTAATGAGTCTTCCTCCGATCTTGATGCCACGTTCTTCCTCATAAAGTCCAGCTTCTCGGATTATTTGCTCAGCATATAAATTGAAGAGATAGGGTGAAATTCTCCAGACTTAATAACTTTAAAAGGTCCAAGTGCTAAAACAGTTTGTCTATGTGTGTAAACAGTATGTCCTTAACACTACCATCAACTCTGTTCCTACTGCATTTTCTTCCTCCCCTAGGCTTGCCAGAGAAAGTGTATAGGAAAGGTACACACAAAATTTTAGAAGAGATCTGGAAGCCAAGTTGCCAAAGACTTAAAAAATCTGAAATCCAAGGTCAGCAGGCCAGAGATTAAAACACAAAATGAAATCTTTCTGCAAGAGAGAAAATTATGGTTTAAGACTCACCCCAGTTGGAGATTCTTTGCCATAGGGAATTTTTACAATGGGTATTTTTGTTGTAAGTTTGTATATAAGAGAAGAGAAAAATGTGAAGATTGAATGTCTTGAGAATGTTGGAGGATGAAGAGGGAAAAGGAAAATTCATATAAATAGATCTCAGACATTTTACGCCTAGACATCAAATGGTTTTAAAGCTAGCATAAAATAAGTCCAAGAAATATGAGCAAGCACAGTGATGTTTTTCCTGATCTTTATTCATCATCTGTGTCAAGTGGTGCTTGTGAAAAGCCAATTATGCACACACAATGTCTTTCAGATATAAGCATATGAAAGCACTAAAAAAAGTATGTAAACAATAGAAATGCAAGAGATATAAAATTTGGTAATGATTTGCCATAGACGTTAAAGCTTTTATTGAGATATATTTACTAGAAAAGCAATATTGATAGAATTTTTCCCTCGAACTAGAGATATAATCCTTAAGTTAGATACTAGAAAACTATAGTCAATGTTTTATAAAATAATTTAAAATCTGTACTTCTCCTGTACTCTATCTTGACTTGAGTATTTAGCAGTATATTAGAAATACACTTTCACTCTGGAGGCTGAGGCAAGAGGATCAATGAAGCCAGCCTAGGCTACCCAGCAAATCCCTACCTCAAAAAAAGAAAAAAGAAAAAAATTATTTGTGTGTGACATATATATATATATACCTATATATATATATGTTGTTGTTAGGTGCCGTGGAGTTGGTATCCGACTCATAGCGACCCTCTGTACAACAGGGGAAACACTATTGTCAGTGCTTCTTCTGCTGTTCATAGGGTTTTCAATGGCATATTGATTTTTGGGAGGGGGTTGCCAGGTCCTTCTCCCAAGCCTACAGCTTCTGGTGTTCCCAGGCAGTCTCCCATCCAGGTACTAACCAGGCCTGACCCTGCTTAGCTTCTGAGATCTGACGGGATCGGATGCCACAGGGCTACAGCTGCAGGCATATATATATATATATATATATATATATATATATATATATATATATATATATATATATGGGCTGGGATTTAGCTCAGTGGGTAGAGCACTGCGCTGCAGTCTCTGAGGTCCCGAGTTCAATTCCCAGCACCGCAAAAATGGGAGAAGGGCCTGGCAATCCACTCCCAAGGCAATCCTGAAACAGTCAGCCATTGAAAATCCTATGAGGGTCACTATGAGTTGGATACCGACTCGACGGCACCTAACAGCAACAACAATTTATACATATATATATATATATATATATATATATATATATATATATATATATTCATCCTGCACATTGATACTAGGCTCACCTACATTAAAACCTGTGTTATATGTCAATATAAATCAACACTACTGTTGGAAAAAATGATTTAAAAAAACAATGCCTGACTGTGTTTATAAGTCATTTGAAAAGAACGCTCTCAACCTCCGTGCACTTCTTATTCCAGACTGGGTAGACTATTTCTCTTGTATGGTCAAGAGGCTGAATGTCTGGCTTCTTCCCAGATCAATATGTGCACTGTCGCCCTGTGACAATGAAAATTGTTTTAACTCACATGCTTTCACTTCAGAAGAGTTCTGTGCTACCCACAGTGCATGCCCATCAATGTACTTTGTCACATGCCCATAACAACAATCCCTTCTTCTTTTCAGCAAATCGGCATTGGATATCTACTGTGTGTATAAATACTAATGACACTCTCCTGGGAGTATTTAGTCTAGAAGGGGTTAGAAGGTGTTGAAAATTGCAATGCTGATAGGGTTGACGATAGAAATCAAAGGCTTTCAGGAAGTAGTGACAGGAGCCTTGGGGAAACTTGATAATCTCCACTTTGAAGACTTTTTAAAAATGAGTGTATGTTGCTTTTCTACTTTAAGAGAATCTTATTTTTAAAGCTCTTTCTTACAGAAGAGATCTTGGCACAAGGAAAGAAGGAGCTGCTAAGACAAGGCCAGAGAGCTCAGACTGACAAATGTGTGATAAGCGTCTTTTGGAGAGATCCATGATGCTTTATGTGTGTCCTAGGGCATGGAGTGTCTCATCTATGTTCTTTCCACACTGAGGTCATTGTGGGGTTAGATAGCATACCAGCTGCAGTCCTAGGAATATCTGAAATGTAAGGTTAAGCACAGTTTAAGCATTTGGCCTTGGAATTAGAGAATGCAGGTAGCCAGAGGGTGATTCCCTGACTTTCTTTCCCTTCTCTTGCTGTCTCTCCTTAGTCTCAACTCTTGCATATCACTGGAATTTAGTCATCTACAGTCATTAAATTTCTCTTCAGCAATTGTTGTTGCTGTTAGGTGCCCTCGAGTTGTGTCTAACTCATAGTGACTCTCATAGGGTTTTCAGTGGCTGATTGTTTCAGGATTGCCTCAGGAGTGGATTGTCACATCCTTCTCCCATTTTTGTGGTGCTGGGAATCGAACCCGGGACCTCGGAGACTACAGAGCAGCACTCTACCAACTGAGCTAAATCCCAACCCCTCTTCAGCAATGGCAATCCCCCAAAAAAACTAATTTTAGATTTCTCTTTCTTTTTTACTTTTTTCTTTACTAAGAACAGAGGTAAGGCTTTTTGGGCTGGGTGAATGAGTCAAGAAATCCTTTGCTGTGGAAGGATTCCTGGAGCAAAAAGGAACTTCTGTGAAAGAATATTCTTATTGATGTGTGTTACCCCCAGGCATTTTAACTCTAAATTGGGCATGCCAGCCTTCTTTTGCTACAGAAAATATCCGTTCTTATAAAGCTCTGTGGGATTACTTCCCTTTAGGAATGCTGAAGGCTTTGTATCTGTTTTTTTAAACTAAACATCACTCAGTATGATCAAATATAAATCCCTCTTTAATGATTGATAGTTAAAGGAGCTCTTTATTTTAAACCAAAAACATCTCTTTTAAGAAGCAAGATCATCTCTCTTAGGTATGCAAACACCCTGTGATTATGTATGAATTCATAAAAGATAGAAATTTAAAGGATTTAATTTCAAGTTCATCAGGCACCTGTCTGTGGCCCTCCAAAGACTCAGTCCATAGAATCTGTGCTGCCAAAATGCCTTCATTTGAATCTTCTCTCCCCACTTCCTAAAGCTCTGACTTTAAATGGGTAGGTGATATTTGGAGGACCGTTTCCCAGGGACCTTGTGTGTGCAGAGGACTGTGGCTGAAGCAACAGGAATGCATCTGTCTTCAAACACCCTCCCACCCCCACTCACCAGAGCTGGCCTCCAAAGATCTAACTGGAGGGCAGAACAGTTCACTGTTAAGTATGCTGCATCTCTCAGTAGGACACTTTGAAATTGGCATTTCATCAAGATTTTTTGTTCTGTATATGGGCATTTATCCATGTGAAATACTTTTTTTGGGTTCCTTTTTCACTCCTACCCACACATCCAATATTCCATATGCCTTCTTTAAAAAAAAAAAAAAAAAAAAAATTTCTGGTCCGTGTGTGTACTTTTCTTTTTCTGAGCTGCCTTTGTGTGACATTCTAGCCCACCACCACCACTGCCTGATCTTCAGCCAAAGATCTATTTTAGAGAGAATTTGTCCCAGCTTTTGAACCCACTGTCGAGAGCAGCAGCAGCAGCAATTTGTGGTGGCAAGATGAACCGTGTCATAAATTAGCTGCAGAATAGCGGGCTATTTGCCTGCATTCAAGGTCAAAGCAGGACCCACCAAGTGGTGAGAGGGTCACAACAGGCAGGACCTGGAAGATGCCCAGTCATGAAATAACAACTTCCTCCAGTAGTTCTTGCGCTGCAGAGAAGTTGTTGGCTGACGTCACAACCTCCAAGATGTGGAACAGAGCCAAGACTCCCGAGGCTGAACGACAGATGAGCTGTACAATTCATAGTTCCTAGACCCTTATATTTTCCCTGTGAATTTTATTTGGGGATTAAAACTTTTCCATTTCAATGTTCTATCATATTAGCTTTTCTTAAACCCTTTTACCTTCTAAGCTGAAAATCTACACCAGTTCTGAGTTTGAAAATCAGCCATTGTTTTCATGGAAAAAGTGACCTCCCTGTGACCCCACTACCTTACTCCTCTCTTATCCATGGTGTCACTTCTGGTGGCTCCAGTCACCCCAGGTTAACTGAGGTCTGAAAATACTAACTGGAAAACCCCAGAAAGAAGCAGTCCATCAGTTTTAAGTAAACTTGATTGCAGTGTCTTGGTATAATTATTCTTTTATTAGTTGTTGTTGTTAATCCCTTGCCATGCCTAAAGTTCATTGTAGGTATGCATATACAGGAAAAAGTATAGTATCCACAGGATTCCATGGTATCCCTGGTTTCAGGAACATCTTGGAACATAGCCCCCAAGGACAAGGTGCTGGGGGTGGTGCACAACACACAAAAGCTGAAATCTGGGCATCTGGGCACTTCTCACCCTTCTTCCTTTGATGTTTCTTAAAAACATAAAGCTAATATTTTAAAGCACTAGTGTTGCACTGATTATCAAAGATGTTTAAGTAGAATTATGTGCTTCAAATTCACTCAGCAGCCTGATCCACCTTTTCCAGTTTTAAAAGAATGTTCACTTTCCCACAAGAGCTGCCAGTTTACAGAACAATCGCTGCTACAAGGTTGTATAAACCTAATTATGTTCATTTCTACAGAGCCTCCTTTTCTTTGATATCCATACCAGATAAGCCTGACTCCGTTTATAAGTCATTTGAAAAGAACGTCCGCTCTCAATCTCCATGCACTTCTTATTCCAGGCTAGGTGGACTATTTCTCTTCTACCATCAGAGGCTGAATGTCTGGCTTCTTCCCAGATCAATATGTGCACAGTGGCCCTGTGACAACACCTCTGGGGAACCAGAGCAAGAAGCAAGTCCTCGGTGGCTTTGGTTCATTTGTGCATTCCACTTGGCTATGATTATCAGCCAGAGAATATTCTCCTGAGATGGCTGAGACCAGGTCTATCTCAAATGACTTCTGAAGGACAATGCTCTCATCGCATACTTGAGGAAATTGCTGGCTGCACAGAGGAAAAGAAGCAGCATTTTGAAATGCAATGGTGAAGCAGAACTATAAAATGGAAAGCAATTTAAATGTATTACTGGACAAGAACCATCACCCCAATTAACATAAATAATCTTCCCAAAGAGGACATTGTTCTCAGAGAACTTCTCCCTGAGTTTGGAGGAAATTTCTCTTATGGGAAGGCTTTTGAATGTCATTAGAGCAGTTTGCAACTGAAACGTGTTATCAAGTAGTCAGATTTTTTCCACTTGTGTAAACAACTCCATTAGAATTATGTGATACTCTTGCAGGCGAGGAAGTCAGTAACAACGGGTACCACCAGAACCAGGCAATTTTGCTTTCTGAAAGAAGAGTTGTCAACTCTTGACTGTTCCTCTCAGATTGCACTCAGCAGAGGCCGCCAAATTCCCATTGACATCACCCACACCATTGACCACTCCAGTAAAGTCTTTGCATTACTAATGTTGTGTTTATTTCATCTGATTCAACAAGAACTAGAAGACAAATCTCCAGGCTCTGGAAACCTGCACAGTGTGGAGAGCCCTGTGCCTCTGTAAGCTGGATGTGCACATCCCTGTGAGTGGAACTTGTGCATGAAGAGTTTAGACAGCTCTCCAGTGTGCCACATACTAAAGCTGTACCCTCTCCTCCCAAGAATCTGAAGATGGCATGCGGCAACTCCGGTACGGGTTCTCACAACTAAGCCGAAAGGCAATATACCACTGCAAGAGAGGGCTTCTCCTTTTTATGCTTTGGTATTTTTCTTTTGATTTTGTTTTGTATTTCAACCCTCAGTACTGAAAACAAAACAAAACAAAATCTGCTCCCCAGTAAAATGCAGATCACAGGCATCCAGGATTGCAGCTGAGAACTACTTGGAGGGGCTCATCCCAAGTGAGGGGTGTGGAACAAGGGCCACCAGATGTGAGCTCTTAGAAAACCAGGATCCTCCTTAATGGAAATCCTCAGCCCAGCACAAGGTGAAAACACACATTCCCCAGGAGGCAGAGCCAGGGTGGGAGGTGGGTGAATCTTTGGCACAGCTCTGTCACATCCAGCTAGCACATTACTGATGCTCAATAGGCAGCAAAAACATCCCAATGACTGGGATAAGGCTTTGCCCTAGCTCTACTGTGAAACCCTTGTGTGACCAGAATAAAGTCACCTGACCTCTGCCTCCATATCTCTATTGCAGGCATGGTAACAACTGCCCCCAGGGGTCATTTTGTGATGCTATGAGGTACTATATTTGAACAAGTTCTGTAAACTAAAATGCTATGTAAAGTGTGACGATTTTTTCAAAAATTGTAAAGTTTTAATAGAATGAAAAGATAAGCCATAGACTAAGAGAAAATATGTACAAAACACATGTATGATAAAAAACATGTATCCAAACTATGCAAAAAAACTCTTAAAATACAATAATTAGAAAATGACCCAATTAATAAATGGATTAAAATTCTAAAAAATGCTTCATCAAGGAAGGTCTACAAGAAGGATATGAAAGCGTAATCAACATCCCAGATCATTGTTGTTAGGTGCTGTCGAGTCGATATCCGACTCATAGTGACCCTCATAGGGTTTTCCATCGCTGACTGTTTCGGGATTGCCTTGGGAGTGGATTGCCAGGTCCTTTTCTCGTTTTTGTGGTGCTGGGAATTGAAATCCGGACCTCAGAGACTGCAGCACAGTGCTCTACCAACTGAGCCAAATCCCAGCCCGCCCCAGATCATTAGCAACCCACAAATTAACACAACAGTGAGATACCATTATATCCTTGTAGGAATAGTCAAATCAGCTGAGTATAGTGGAGCATTCCTGTAAACTCAGCAACTTGGGAGGCTGAGGCAGATGGATCACAAGCTCAAGGCCAGAGGAAGCATGCGTAATTTAGCAAGACCTTCTCTCAAGATAAAAAGTAAAAACATGGTAGGGGATGCAGTTCAGTGACAGAGCACTTGCAACATATGCTTGGGGCCCTGGGTTCAAACCCTCTGTATTAAAAAACAAACAAAAAAAGCATAGTCAAAATCCAAAACACTGATGATACCAAGTATAGGAGATGATGTGGAGCAACAAGAACTCTTGTTCATTGCTGGTAGGAATGTACAATGGTACTGGTAATTTGGCACACTTTGGAAGTTCTTACAAAGCTAAACATAACCTTACCATATGATTCAGCAATTATCCCTTAGACATTGACCCAAGTGAATTGAAATTTATGTCCATACAAAAATCTGCATACAAATATATACAGCCTTTTTATTCATAAAGCATAAAAAGATGTTTTTCAATAGGTTCATGGGTAAACATTGGTGCATCCAGACAATGGACTATTACTCAGTGATAAAAAGAAATAAGTTATGAAGCCAGGCAAAGTATATAACTTTTTTTGTGTGTGGTACCGGGAGGTCCTAACCCCTTTTTTATACTTTTTATTTTAAGACAGTGTCTCACTAAGTTATGAAGCCAGGCAAAGTATATAACTTTTTTTGTGTGTGGTACCGGGAGGTCCTAACCCCTTTTTTATACTTTTTATTTTAAGACAGTGTCTCACTAAGGGTGCCTCTGGCCTTGAACTCTCAATCCTCCTGCCTCAGTCCTCCGAGCTTCTGGGATTACAGATGTGAACCACAGTGTGATGTGTTGTTGTTGTTATTGTTGCTGCTGTTGTTAGGTACTGTGGAGTTTGAGAGCAACACTACATACAACAGAGAAACATTCCTCGACACTGTGCCATGTTTAGCATTATGTCAGTGCTTCACTATTCATAGGGTTTTTGATGGCTGACTGGAGAGTGGGTTGTCGGATCCTTCTCCCCAGCAGCACCTGGTGTTCCCAAGGAGTCTTCTATCCAAGTACTAACCAGGCCCAACCCTGGTTAGCTTCTGAGATCTGATGGGATCTGATGCTGCAGTGGTATGGCTGCAGTCTCCAAGATTTAGCCCAGGTTGGCCTTACAATCCTCCTGCCTCATCCTCTTCAGCAAGTGAGCCACACCCCCTGCTCAGTGTGATGAGTACCTATTTTAAATGCATATTACTGGGTGAGAGAAGCCAACCTGAAAAGCTACATGCTGTATGATTCCAACTATATGACACTCTTGAACAGGCAAAACTATGTTGATACTGTTAGGTGCCATCAAGTGATCTCTGACTCACAGCTACCCTCAGAGGGTTTCAATGGCTGATCTTTCGGGAGTGGACTGCCACATCCTTCTCCCATTTTTGTGGTGCTTAGGATTGAACCCGGGTCCTCGGAAAGTGCAGAGCAGCACTCTACCAACTGAACTAAACCCCAGGCCCTAGGCAAAACTATAGTGAACCTGAAAGTATCAGTGTTTGCCAGGAATTTGAGTTGAGGAAGGGATAAACATGTGATGCACAGCAAATTTTTAGAGCCTCAAAACTATTCTATATGACACAATGATGGTGCATATAGGAAGGTATGCATTTGCCAAAACCCTTAAAATGTTCAACACACAAAAATGAACTCTTAGGTAAACAATTAACTTCAGTGAATAATAATGTAACTATATTGGGTCATCAATTGTAACAAATGTACTACACTAATCTAAGACTTTAAT
Organism: Pedetes capensis; assembly: GCA_007922755.1. Classification (NCBI taxonomy): domain Eukaryota; kingdom Metazoa; phylum Chordata; class Mammalia; order Rodentia; family Pedetidae; genus Pedetes; species Pedetes capensis. The sequence continues at coordinate 149,857 of VMDO01001652.1, read as the reverse complement.
GATAGGGAAAACTGGGTGTGGGTAAGATTGGAAGAGAATAGGGAATGTGGGTTTCTTCTGTATTCTGCCCAGTTTTCCTATAACCCCGACACCCTCTTTAAAAAATAAACTCTAGAGCCGGGCACAGTGGCGCACGCCTGTAATCCCAGCGGCTTGGGAGGCGGAGGCAGGAGGATCGCAAGTTGAAGACCAGAGGCAGTCTGTGTAACTTAGTGAGATCCTGTCTCAAAAAGTAAAAAAATGGGCTGAGGGTGCAGCTCAGTGGTCCAGCACTTGCAGAGCATGCAAGCACGAGGCCCTAGGTTCAACCCCCAGTACCACAAAATAAATAAGTAAATAAATAAATACATTCTATAATTAAACAAACAAACAAAAAATTGGAAAGGACCCTTTAAGGGTTTATTTCTCAAATATCACCAAAGAGCAAGTTTAGTCACTGAAAAGCCATATTTTCTCATTGGCCTTTTTCTGTTTAATAAACTAGATAAACTAAGTGATCAAAATAAAATTTTTCTCTTTGTGGACTCAACAAACTGATTTTTTTTTCCTACTTTGACGTGGAAAGCCAAATCACTGGCAAATTTTTCCTTTTTCTGAATTTGCCCAAATACAAAAAGGATTGGTAAATGCAGTATTGAGATGAAATAGGAGAGAGTTGATCCATGTTGAGGAGTTACCACAGTTTGCACAAGTATGCTAGCTTTGCTCAGGTATAAACTGATATTCTAGAGTACATAATCGTCACTAAGTCTTGAAGCAGTTCAGACAGGAGGTGGTGGTTGTGCCTGTGATGTTTGCCTGCACCACCTCAGTGTTTTAGGATTGGAAAAAAAAAACCTCAGAAACGCTGCCACTATTGTGGCACCCACTTCACATCAGCTTTGCAAGGGATATGACATTTCTTAGGGCCTAGGGGGAAAATCTGAGAAGCACAGGTCTATTTTGAAAGGTGATCCACCTTCACTGTCACACTGGCTCATTTATCTATTCACTCAGCAAGTATTTACTGAATCTACTGAAACCTGGGGGCTGAGATATATGTGGGTGATACCAGCAGAAAAGTCTTCTGCCCGGGACAGATTCATAAGCTGCTGGGAGGGTGGAAAGACAAGAAACCTGATGATTTATAATGGAAAATAATAATGCTTTCAATATCTTAGGAATATAGAGGAGGGAGCTGTTCCTCTTGCCTGAGGGAGCCAGGAAGGCCTCCCAGAGGACAGGACTAATTAGCCTGTAATTAGGATGGGCCACATGAAAACTATTTCGGATCTATGGCATCAGAGGCTATATTGCAGACCAACATGTTTTTCATGGTCCAAGGTAAGGTAGTCTCTGTTTCTCTTATGCAGGAAGCAGAAAGACCCTGGCACAAAGAGACTAAAGGCATGAATGGCCTTCCAAGAAAGCCCAGAAATCATAAAACGCAATAATTTAATCATAGTTTCTTTACAATGTTTTAGGCTCTTTAATGCAATGTTTCAGTTGGCAGTGCTGAAATATAAATCATTTGGGATTTTACTTAATTAGATTTTCATAATAAAATTATGATCTTCAATAATACTAATTATAAATTATAATTACTCTTTTAATTTTTCTAAGAAAAGCACTGATTATTTGGCCTTTTGATATTCCCATCCTGGGCTCCTATACTTTTTGTCAACAGCCACCTGCACGTGAGCACTTCTGCATAGGTGGGGCAGGGGCTTTCGCCAGGGAAATCCAAGAGCTATTCTTGGCAGCACAAACTAGCCCCTATTTGAGAGAGTGGATTTCAAAGCAAAACTCAGTATACTCTTAAGGCACACAGAAAAGCTGGTGCATCAGGCTGGGAATGTAGCTCAGTGGTAGAGCACCTGCCTGGCATGCGTAAACCCCTACGTTCAATTCCTGGCACTTTAAAATGAAAAATAAATTAAAAATGAGGTTGTCTTTCTCATTTTCCAATACTCTAGGTACCTGGCTGAGGCCCCTCATAACAAATGACAGCTTGCTTACTTACTTATTATTAAACTCGCTTAAGTCTTAAGTCTTAAATTTTAAGTTTTAGGTGACATGAGAGCCTTTATAAAGAAATGAAGACCCAAAGAAATGATTAACATATATGTTTTTATCTACATGTGATTAAGGGGGGACAGTCATGGAGCAATACAACAGGTCTGACAGGAGGTGAGCTACTAACAGTACACAGGGGGACTTAGCAAGGCCTATGAGTTCAGATCCTCCTCCGGGACTCTTCATCTTCAGAAAGAAGGATGTGCTTTCCCTCCAGGTATGGAGAGGGCCCCTTTCACAACAGGGTCTTATGACCTCCTTCAGGGAAAAGGGCAGAGCAAGGTGAGAGTGACATTCCTGCTTCCCCAACTTTCTCAAATTCCTTCAGCTTCAAACATTCACCATGCGGTGGAGATGCAGTATTTTGGGACCATGTGTCCTGAGCCCCATCAAGACTGCATTAGTCAAGTCTCAGCAGGAAATAGATGGCTCAATTGAATAGGACAAATGTGAGTTTCATAAAGGAATTACCTACCAAGATATAGTGGGGTCCACAAAAGATAGCGCAGGCCTAGGGCTCTTAGCAGTGGGCCCTGGCACCTATGGGCCTGAAAGGGCCTGGGGCAGGAGGCCACCTGAGCCTGGAGACACAGCTGGGCAGACAGGGTGGTGGTAGGGAGCCCTATCAGCCATGGAGGTGCCCACTTCTCTCTCCTGCCCCCTCCCACCCCTGCTGCCCCAACCCCACTGGAAGGCAGAGAGCAAGGCAACTTGCTGCAACAGTCTGTGCATGCAGTGTCCTTGACAGACAGGGTGGAGAGAAGAGGAGGCAGAGAAAAGAAAGGAGGACCGAGGGAGCTGCTGTTACCCAGAGCATTCCTCCAGGGCACCAAACTGGCCTGGAGTTGCTTTAGATCTTACTGTTATTTTGAAGTACACATCGGGAGAGAAGCCATCATCCTTTTTCATGCCTCCAAAAACCTTCCTTGGGCGTCCTCGTAGGGGAGGAGGTTTCCAGCCTCAGCTTCCTTGTCTGGCCTGGAGCAAGAGAGCTATAATGTGGTTCATGCCAGTCACTGCCAGCCTGGAACATCCAAGGGTTCTGAGGAAGGACCGTGGTTTGGTCATCCTGAGAACATTGAGCTCTCACTGGAGAGGGGGCTCTGCTGCCATCCTGAAGGGCAGGGCGGAGCTGTAACCCACTGACCTGACCACCCATGGATGCTGCCACCAGCACACCTCACCCCGTGTCTGTCTGGTGACAATGGCACACTGCAAGCCTGTCAGAATTGGACAGACGCACACATTAGGACAGGGGGAAGAAAAAAACACACAGAGAATCAACACACAGCCAATTTAAAAAAATATCAAGGTCAGTATACAGGACAGAGATGGATTTTTCCAAGAGAAAATGTTTGCGTCCTTTAATACTGTTGATACCTCTTACTAGCTCAGCAGAGACAAGAAGCAAAGCATTTCATCTCTACTTGGTACCATAACAGAGTATTTGTATTTAAATATTTGAGTTAAACATACTTTGTGTTTGCAGAGCATTAATACTGTTGACACTGTTCCATAGCTCTACTCTTTAAGAAGCTGGAGTCTGTCTTTAATATTAGTCAACAAACCTTAGAAAACACTTTAATGGGAATCAGGACTATGTAAGCTACTCCAAGGGCCCCTGAATCAGAAAACTGATTAACTCTGGCAGGGATGGAGACTGGGCAGAGATCTCAGGGAAATCTGGCTGCTGTTCCTGCTGCTGCTCAGCTAACTGGACAGGGCAGGCATTTTCTCTTGGCAGATACCAGAGTGGTGGGCTCTGTCTCCTTGCCAGCTGAGAATCTATCTTGAAATCCTAGAAATTTCTCTAAGAGCTGGGCATGTAGCTCAGTGGTAGGGCACTGGCCTACCATGCATGAAGCCCTGGGTTCAATCCTCAGTGCTGCAAAAAAGAAAAGGCATCTCTAGCCCCTTGACTGCAATCCCCTCTGTTTCACTTGGCCCCTAAATCCAGGAAACTATGCCCAGGTGTCATGGGAGGGGAGGTAAGTGCTAGCCAGGAGCTGAGCTGGGAAGCAGGTGAAAAGTGGCTGATGAGCTTGCCCTGGCACCACCCTTCCAGGTTCCCACCCTGGCCTTTATTTGTACCTCAGGGATGCTGTGTGGGAAGCAGCTCCAGTCCCCAGGACAGAGCAGGAGAAGGAAGGAATTCACCATCTTTTCAATTCTCCCCATGCAGCCCCGTGGCCCATCTCTGTTTGAAGAGGGTGTTTCAAGAGTGCTTTAATTTAATCGGCCTCCTGTGGGTTAAGAAGGAAATTAGAGCCGACCTAGAGCTGTCAGTTGTCCTCTGTGACTCCTTTGTGCCTGACCTGGAGCATCTAGTTGGAACATGGGAAGTAGGGAGATCAGCTCTGCACTGTGGGAAGCTGCGAGCAACACATCGCAACGGCAGCCAGTGAGGGTCTAGAGTTGGGGTGGCAGGGCAGATGGCGCTGAGACAAGAGGAAATGAGCCCTATGGCACCTGCCCCCTTGGCTTCCTGCACTCCCGAGGCTTCTCTGTGGCCATCGCCCCCTTCCCCCTCCCCACCCAAGGCAGAACCCTTGGCAGCAGGTTGCCCTGCTCTGTGCAGCAGAGGGCAGGCAGGGTGGGAATCCACCTGTGTGCAGTTTGAGACTGGGAACGGTGGGCGGTCGGCAAACGCCTTTGCAATGCTGTGACCCGGGTTATTTGGTAGAAGACGTGTTCCTGTCGCTCACTAGACCCCAGAGATGTGATCCAGACATCATCACTGCCTGCTCCCCAGAGAACAGGGTGCCTGGCCCCAGTGGAGGCCCATACCTGCCCCAGCCTGTGACCACTCCCAGGGGATGCCCACACTCCTTCCCTGCCACAAGAGCCCCCAGGAAGCTCAACAGCCAGTCCTCACCCACCTCGGTCTGTTTCCCCTGGAGACCGTCCACTACCACAAGCACCACTGTTCCTAATGCCTTGAGTGACCAAAGCCCCCAGAGCTGGGCGTGTGACCTCAATGCCCACTGTCCTCAACCTCTGTGATTCCCTCTGCTGCCCCTTGGCTTTCATAACCTTCTCTTCTTTTGACATTCTTGACCCTCCAGTGGCCTGGCTTCCCCTGCCTCCATGGCTAAGCCTACCTTGTCACCTTCACTATCCTCACTAGGTTATTGAGGCCTTTTGGTCACGAGCTCCTTCCACCAAATCAGTGCCTGAGGCTGCTGCATAATAATCTCCTTCCTTGATTAGAGTGTCTTAATTATGCTCTAGGAATTTGCTTAAACAGATTAATCATTCTCGAGGACAAATTTAGAAGCTGTGCTTGCTGAGGGATCTGCTCTGAATGTCCCCTAAAAAACTCTGATTACACCTGCCTGCTAGCCTTGCCAGGGCCCTGGGCACATGGAGACTTGGACCCTGACTGGAGGCTGTCTGCTGCCCCAGTAGGCTTCTCTTTGCCCTTTCTGAAACCCCATATTAGAGCTGTGACCCCTACTTGTGAAATGTGGCTGGGGTGTGAGAGCAGGCACCCTGGGGGCTCCTGCCCTTCCAGAATACTCTCTGCACTCTGAAGAGTGCATTTAGGGGTTCTTCCTAATGAAGGCAAAGCCCAGTCCATCCACTGATTTGTGGCTATCTGGGTACCATAGTGGTTCTCATTGGAATCCCTAGGTTTTAAAAACCACTGATAGCAGAGCCTCACCTCAGACCAACTTAATCAGAATGTCCAGGATTGGGCATCTCTATTTTGCAAGAAGCCTGCAGCCATACCACTGTGGCATCTGATCCTGTCAGATCTCAGAAGCTAAGCAGGGTCAGGCCTGGTTACTACTTGGATGGGAGACCACCTGGGAACAGCTGGTGCTGTAGGCTTGGGAAAAGGACCCAGCAACCCACTCCCCCCCCCCCAAAAAATCAGCCATTGAAAACTCTATGAATAGCAGAGAAGCACAATACTGTTTCACCTGTTGTACATAGGGTCACTATGAGTCAGACACTGACTCAACAGCATGTAACAACAACAATTTTGCAAGAACAACTTTTGCAGAAGCCACAGTGGGGATTCGAGGGAGGGTCCAACTCTACATCCAGGTGTAGGAATCACAGTGAAATCTGAGCACTACCGGACAGTTAACTTTTGTGCATACAAATGTGGGAGGGAGCCCCAGAATCTTTTGGCTCTGAGAATGGATCTGACACTAACAGAAAATAGCATGTGATCTGATCTAGCCAACATGGATGTTCACAAACTGTTAAAGCTGGGGAAGCAATGTATCGTGGTGGTTCAGATTCTGGATTTCAATGCGGTGCCACCACTCTCTAGCCCTGTGACCTTGGATAAATTAACATCTCTGAGTCCTAGTCTTCTCATAAAGACTATGCCCACATTATAGGACTGTAGAAGGAGGTGAATCTTATGGTATATGTGAAGAGTTTAGAGCAAGGCCTGACACAGAGTAAGCTCTTAGTAAAAGTCAGCTATCATTATTTCCCTTTATGTTCTCCTTGGCCTCATCATTTGGCTCACAGATGGAATGGAATGTTCCTAAGAAGCTTAGTCAGGAGACTTTTCCGGGTGGCAGCTGATGAGGCTCAACCTGAGCTAAATCAACAACAGGCAGCTCCTTTGCAAGTACACTCCCTATGTGAGGAACACCCAGAAATCAATTATGTGTCCTCTCAGGGCTTATACGAAGAATTGGATGAAGCTAATGTTTGAAGATTGCCTTTTGGAAATTTAAAAAAATAATTTTGGGAGAGAATCAAAATGAAACGATCAAAGCTAATCTACTTAAAAGAAAAGAATTCAAGAAACAAATATGGTTCTCAAGAAACAAAATGGTTCTCAGCCCAGTACATCTATTTTTCCAGCCATCATTGTCCTGGTTGAACTGTGCTTTTCTTTTCAATCTTGTCATATAAGGAGCTGCTAAAATTCCATCATTTTACAGGACAGTGGAGAGAGAACTTGGTGTCGGCTGGGGGAAGGGTGTGGGCGAAGTCTCCCCAGTGTGTGGTGTTGCTGAAGTGGACAGAGTGCTACAATCATGCAGGATTGTGCAATCCAAGCCCTGTGCAATTAACAGGAGGCTAAGAGACTCCTTTCATTTTGTAGCAAGAGGTGTGTAGGAGGAGTTTATAAACATTTGGAGGAAAGAAAGACTGGAAACAGAAACATGGTCAGAAAACATGCTTAATCAAAGAAATAGACAAATGCAAAATATTTAGGCATTTGGTGGAATTGTTCTTAAAGCATTTATGTCTTTAGGGAGAAAATGTAAATGGTGCAAGTTTTAACCAACTAAGACATATCTTTGGCACAAGCGTCTATATGCTAAAATCAGACCACACTTTTTAAAGAAATAAGGAATTACATTTTTTTTTTCAGCACTCAGGATCAAATCTAGAGCCTTGCTGAAGGTAGGCAAGTGCTCTACCACTGAGCTAAACGCCCAGCCCAGGAATTACACTTCCAGATTGAGATAATTTCCCTTTCTCTTATGTTTGTCTTTGTTGCTTTTGTAGACAATATGTTATCAACAGAAAGATATCTTCCTTTTTATTTCACTTAGTAAATGCTTTCTGCAAATCTCCATATGTATGATTTGTTGTTGTTAGGTGCCACTGAGTCAGTATCCGACTCATAGCGACCCTCTGTACAACAGGGGAAACACTATTGTCAGTGCTTCTCTGCTGTTCATAAGGTTTTCAATAGCGGATTGATTTTTTGGGAATGGGTTGCTGGGTCCGTCTCCCAAGCCTACAGTATCTGGTGTACCCAGGTGGTCCCCCATCCAATTACTAACCAGGCCTGACCCTGCTGAGCTTCTGAGATCTGACAGGATCGGATGCCACAGTGGTTTGGCTATATCTATGATAGGAGATTCTGAATTAAATTAAACATCCTACTAAGTGATGCAAGGTAAGACAGGTAAACGATTCATGGTAGAAAAAGTACTGTCGCAGAAAGAAAATACCCAAAGTACAGAAGTGGAAGTACTAAAAGATCTTACCAGACTTGAGTGTTTCAACATGGAGAGATAGAAACAAAGGAAGATTTGGTGTGAGGCTCAAACCTTAATCCTATCAAGGACCAGCACTGTCAACTCTAAGCTAGGTCATAGTTTTCAACCTCAGCTTCCTTGTCTATTAATTGGAGCTGAAATATATGGACTGAGTCACATTGTTCCAATCTTGTATTTATGCAGCTTGTATCTTAGGACCAAGTAGAAAACTTCACATATATCTCCATAAAATTTCATCTTGGTAGCAGTTTTCAAGTGTGTGAAGTAGTGGTGTACTTCTGGAGGGAGTATACACTGGTCTTTGCAATCAGGATTGAGATATGGGCAATGGAAAGAGAGGTAAAGGGTCATTGTGGAAAATAGTTTTCTAACCTTCAGAACAAAAGCAGAAGGCATCCTCAGGGTCATGAAGGGTGGTTTCATGTCACTGGAGGTGACCAGTCACAAGATGGAGACAACTGGAGAGCGACACAGTTGAAAGCATTTAAGCATTTAAAGCATCATCTGATAAGATGATGTATTTTCTAGACACAAAGAATTTTAAATGGCGCTAAGTAAAATCTCATCCACACACAATGAGGTTTCAACTCAGGAGACTTTTACTGCAGTGACCTGACATTACATCTATACCTTTTTTCTTATTCTTTTTCTGACAAAATTCTATTTAAGTAATTCTTGAAATATATTTTCCTGGGTATAAATATAGGGACTCCTTTCTCTCTGAAGGATATAATTTCAGTGAAAGTGCCAGAGGTAAGCTTAAGAATATATATATATATATATATATATATATATATATATATGTGTGTGTGTGTGTGTGTGTGTGTGTGTGTGGTGTGTGTGGTGTGTGTATATATATGTGTGTGTGTATATATATATATATATATATATTTTTTTTTTTTTTTTTTTTTTTTTTTTTTTTTTTTTTTTTTTTTTTTTTTTTTTTTTTTTTTTTTCTGTACTGGGATCTGAACCCAGGGCCTCATGCTTGCATACTTTGCAAGTGCCGTACCACTGAGTTGCACACTCAGCCCATTTTTTTACTTTTTCAGACAGGGTCTTCTTAAGTTATGCAGACTGCCTCTGGTCTCGAACTTGTGATTCTCCTGCCTCCGCCTTCCAAGCCACTGGGATTACAGGTGTGCACCACCATGCCTGGCTAAGCTTAAGAATATTAAATAATTTAAAAAGAAATTTCTAATGACCTCTAGGAAGATATATATAGACAAATGATAGATATAGATAGATGAATAAATATTAATATATTTGCTTATTTCTTCAGTTTTTTAGAACTTTCCAACTTTTATTATTTACTATAACAACTGAACTATAGGAAAAATTGGATAGGTCTTTTATTTTTTAATACCAAGAATGTAGCAAAGGAATTATAGACAACTTAAGCCATCAAATGGAGTCATAAGGGTATTTTTCTACATGCCTGTTATCAGCCTCCTAAAGGCTCACTCCTGAGGCAATAAGTTTAGAAACAATTGTTGAAAAGGATTTGTTGCCTTCAATCTGAATGTTTGATGGAGTGGAAACATTTGTTGCTTTGGCATCATTCTGTATGTATCTGAGTGTTCTTAGAGGCAATCTCTTGGGGTATTTATTTCAGTGAGACTTACTAGGTAAAGGTTCATATAGAATATTATGTACATGAAATCTCAAATTCACCTATATGGTCTAAAATACTCTTGATAGAGATAGGGCTTCCTATGTCTGCCCTACAGCCGAGTTTTGAATCCTCTAACTAGGCATTTTTTTCACTGTAGGCAACGTCCCATCAGAGGAGACAGCCTCATCTGTCCCAGCCAGTAAACATGACCTTAGCCCACTTCAGTGCCTGGTTTTCTTCTCAGAGGTGCTTTCAGAGGTAGAGGCTGACCCTGTAGATGGTAGTTTTATGTGTTTTACTGTCCTAGAATTTTTTTTCCCTCCTCCTCCTCCTCCTCTTCCTCCTCTATCTTCCTTTTTTGTTTTACTCTGAAGTCATATGGCAGTACTATCCCAGTGATTCTCAACCACAGATGTGTATTTTAATCCCTAGCAGTTTTAACAAATACAAGCATGCAGTGGCCCTCAGCCTCAGAATCATCTGAAGAGCTTGTTAAATAAACACAGATGTCTGGGCCCCACCCCAGAGTGATGATTCAGAAGGCCTGGGGTGGGCCTGAACATTTGCATTTGCAGCAAATTCCAGGTGATGCTGAAGTTCCTGGGCCAACGATCACACTTTAAGAAACAGATCTAGAGACCTGAACTTAAAGTCACCCTTCGGTATCAACAAGAGTTGTTTCCAGAACCCTCTCCCCTTCCAAGGGCACCACAATCTGTGGATATTTAAGACCCTACATAAAATGGCATAGCATCTCCATAGACCTTAACACACATCCTCTGGTATACAACAAATCATGTTGTATACTTAAAATATTTAATGTATTGTAAATACTCTATGACCAGCTGTTTACCATATTGTTTAGGGAATAATGATAAGAAATAAAGTTTGTACATGTTCAGTACAGATGCAACTTTACCAAATGTATTTTCACTGTGAGATTGGTTGAATCCACGAGTGCAGAATCTGCGGATACAGAGGCCTGAGCACCTAAACTTTTAAAATCTCTCCAGGTGATCCTAATGTTCAAACAGGGCTGAGAATGAATATTAAATCTGACGGACTTCTTTCTTAGAAACATGTATCCTTGTATTTTTACATTGAGGTTAAGTATAACATAGAAAAATCTTATGCCAAATACAAAGACAATATAATAACAGCTGAGGAATATTGAGTATGACTTAATTTTAAATGCACTTATTGACTTAACTATTACACCAACAATAGCTCTAGTTGTTAGCACAGACAGTACTTGAAAGGCTATGACTATGTTCTTAAAATAATCCTTACTGCCCACTTAAAAAAGAAGAAATAGGCTCACTACATTTCACCTACACATATATTTTTTAATTTGTTCTATCTGACCTCACTAGGGCAATTGTAAGAAGCTAGAATTGTGGAACAAACATGGAGAAGTTAAACAAACAAATGTATTATTGACTATAGTATAGAGCAATATAGAACATTTTAAACAGAATGGACTCATTTCAAATTAATCCCATCGTATAATAGCCAATAAAACCTTGATTCAGACCATGTTGTTGTTGTTAGGTGCTGTCGAGTCGGTATCCAACTCATAGGGACCCTCATAGGGTTTTCAATGGCTGACTGTTTCAGGATTGCCTTGGGAGTGGATTGCCAGGCCCTTCTCCCATTGATTCAGATTTAGAACATATGTTATCATGTATCATACTGGATAACATGAATATGCACATGTGTTTGAGCAATTTAAAAAACTTTTAAATTGTTAGTCACTAAAATAAAGTGATGGGTAGATATCTTTAAGGGCACATGGGTATGTTTCTCTACATATGTGCCCTGGGAATCCTGTGTCAGGGCCCCCTTTGGGTACAACCAAGACCTCCAGTGGAAGTTATCCTGGGGAAGCTGCTTTTTTGCAGTCCTGGAGATGGAACCCAGGGCCTCGTGCATGGTAGGCAAATGCTTCACCACTGAGCTGGATCCTGCTTCTGAGGAAGTTTCTTTTGTTCTTCTCGTTTCTTTCTTAAGTAGAATTTTATTTCAGCTGAGGTTTAGCTCAGTTGGTAGAGTGCTCCTCTGTACTCTCTGAGACCCTAGGTTTGATCTCCAGCACTGCAAAAATGGGAGAAAGACTTGGCAACCCACTCCTGAGAACAATCCCAAAACAATCAGCCATTGGAAACCCTATGAATAGCAGAGACTCACTAACATAGTGCTGGGCATGGCACAGTGATCGAGAGTGTTTCATTCTCTTGTACATAGGGTTGATATGAGTCGGACCCGACTTGATGGCATCTAACAACAACAACATATAATGACGGTCATAGCAACCCTGGGTTATGTCCTGATCAATTTTTTTCTTTCCTTTTTCTTCCTTTTATTTTCTTTTTGTATTTTTGTAGACTTGCATCTTGTATTTTGCTTTTTTTCCTCTCATACCCCTCTGCGTTGTTTCCCCCTAACTCCTTCTGCATCATCTACTCCCTCACACTAGTCCCCTCTCTCCTCATATTAGGTCTATTTGTATTTTCCACTCTTAGATAAGTATGAAAATATATATATAATGTTTTCCCTTTAAGGCAGATTTGGCTCCCGCATATGAGCAAGAACATGCAGTATTTCTCTTTCTGAGTCCAGGTTATTTTGCTTAAAATAATACTCTTCATTTCCATCCATTTTATTGCAAATGACATAATTTCATTCTTCTTTACTGTTGAATAGTATTCCATTGTGGATATGAACCACAGTTTTGTAATCTAATCCTCTATTGGTGGACATCAGGGTTGATTCCATACCCTTCCAATTGTGAAGAGTGCTGCATTAAAAATGGAAGTGCAGGTGTCCCTGTAGTATGATAGCTTGTCTTCCTTTGGGTATAACTGGATCATATGTTAGCTCTATTTTTAGTTTTCTAAGGTACCTGAAGGAAGTTTCTTAGCAGAAGGCTAAGAAGATCTAGTTAGCACCTAGCCTTGCCTGTCAGGGATCATCAGGACTCAGGTGACTAATTTGTGATTTCATATAACAGATGTGTACTCTAAACGGAGTGCCTTAGGACAGATTTGATTAGAAATGTGAGTAAGAGGAACTTTCAAACATTAAACATTAAATGGCATTTGGATTTTATAAATACTTCTGAAAAACAAAAACGGTAATATGAGTAGATAGTCCCTTTATGAAAGCTTCACCTCTACCTGCCACTGTGATGGCTTCCTTCAGATGGAACGCAGCAGGGAAGGCTTTACAGTCTTTATAACACTTCACAGCCTTTAAAGCAATTCTCCTTATATTACCCATAGGACCCAGTAGAAACTTACTTTTTAGAAAAATTATCCTGAGAAAGTAGTAAACAACTTGTTTGCTCTTCTTTAATGATGCTTCTCCATGAACTAGTTACCTTTGGTAGCAGCTGAACCCAAGGTGGGGGAAAGCCACAAGAAGCAGAGACTGGCCAGAGGTGAGCAGCGGGGAGGGATGGAGCTGTTTGCAGGCAAAGTGGACATGCGGTCTGTTGTCTTGGGGACACTGCCTGGGACACTCAGCTCCAGAGCAGCTGGAAGAATCTGGAGGCTGTCAGTGATCTGGCCCAAGTAAAAACAAAACAAGGGCAGAATTTCCCAGAAAACCATCATCATCCAAAAAGGAGTCCAAAGCCAGACAGATGAAAGTGGGCATAGAGAGAGATTCAAGGTCAAAGACAACATAGGCAGAAGCAGAGAGAGGGAGGGAGCAAGGGATGGAGGGAGGGAGAGAGAGAGAGAGGAAATGTAACAAGAGCGTGAAGAGAAGGAAATAACATGGAATAGGTTATCTCAGGCAAACGGCACTAAGAACCCAACTATAGGTGGCTGGGCCAGGTGTGACTGCTCTGGCAGCTCCCTACTCTTTTTCCTGTGACAAGTCCGATGTTATATTCAGAACCTTCCTTGGTTTGCAGGAATCAATACCAAAATATCAAGCTTCAGCACTCGCACTGACTCGTCTTGATTTTATGAGTGAAATCATATCTTTGGTAACAGTTTAAGTAGGGGTCTGTTGCACACGTTAATGTTTTCGTTTATCAGAATAATAGAGCAGCATCTCAGATGACCTAATATTCTTAAATCATATCAACTCATAAGTTTTCCCCATAGTTTTTATGTGATGAGAAGACAGGCCCAGGTTAATCTATATCTTTTCCTACAGCCTTGTTGTTGTTGTTAGGTGCCATCATGTCAGCTCTGACTCATAGTGACCCTATGCATGACAGATCCAAACACTCCCTGACAGTGTGCCATGCCCAGCCCTATGTCTGTGCTTCTCTGCTATTCATAGAATTTTCAATGGCTGATTGTTTCGAGGTTGTGTCGGGAGTGGGCTGCCACATCCTTCTCCCATTTTTTCAGTGTTGGGGATCAAACGCAGGGCCTCAGAGAGCGGAGAGCAGCTTCTATCAACTGAGCTACCCCCCAGCCCTTGCTACTGCCTCAGGGGGGAAAGAAAATAAAGAGCCCACACAGTCCTGAAAGCACATTTTAAATCTCCTTCATTACGAAACTAGAAAGGGTGTCAGTGTCTGTTCTCTTTTTCAGACACTAATGAATCCCAGGCTCGAGCCTTATCACCATGCTCATTCCCAGGCGTGAAAGCAGCCTAGGAAGGCAGCTCCTCTGCACGTGACTCAGCACCATGTCTGTCCACAGAAGAAGGCATCCTGCAGCTCCTTATTTGCAATACCTGCTCCTTTCACCTTCTGAGTCACATTTCTTATCTCCTTTGTCACAGAAGCTGATTCAACAAACACACATTTAGTTACACCCTCTCCTTCATCTCACACAGCAGAAGGAACGGAGCCTGGATGAAGGTGGCATTTAAACCTGGGTGCTGAAATGCCTTAGTGAGTAGCTTAAAGAGCCACTAAATATTCCTGTGCCAGCCATTTTGGGGACAGCTATGTTTTGGAGAACGAGTCACTGGTGTTTCTCCAACATACAGGCTAGCTGTTTCCCTGCAGCCGTATTCCCACTGTGGGCAATGCTCTGCACATTCTCCATCTGTGGTGTGTAGGAGAATATGCCCTAGAGGTTCTGAATGCAAGGCCCACACCCAGCATTCCTCTCATGCCTTTATCCCATCCTGCTGTCCATAGCAATGCTGTAAAGCAGCAGGTGGAAATGGAGCAGGGAATGTGGGTATGGTGAGGAGCCACAGGGCACAAGGAAAGGCCATTGCAGACCTGCCCCTCTGTGGATGGAACAAGTGCTGGGGGTGGGCAGGCGGCCAGGAAAGGGTCTGGGAGGCTGGAGTGGGAGCAGCACCAGCAGGAGGGACTCAGAGTTCAAGGGGCTAAGCAAGCCTCGCCCTATCTTCTCAGCTTGGCATGATGCAGTAGGACGTCATGGTAGGTGGGCTCCTCTCTCCAGTGGGAACTGAAGAAGGTCCTTCAAAGGTGGGGCAGGACCAGCTTCATGGGTGGGGAAGCTGTGGAGGCACATGGGGTCCTGAACTTGCTCAAGGCTCTGCTGTTGCTATCTTGAAATTCTGACTAATACATTAACAAGGGTCTCGGCATTTTCATTTTTCATTGAACAAGTCCTGGAAAATGAGGCCTGAGGGAGGGAGGGGAGGACAATATTTCTCAAATGACAGGACCCCAACCAGCAACCTAGGGATGGGGAAAAACTCCATTCCCCTCCATAGCCTCCCCCACTCTCTGCCTCCTGACTCTGCTCCCTGTTTCCTCCCAGGAGTCTTCACTGCCTGCCCTTAGAGTCTGTATTGGTTATGGGCTTATTGCCTGCTATGGTTTGAACATGTCCTCCAAAAGCCATGTGGCCCAGTGTTGGGAGATGGGAGCTTTCAGACTTGTTTAGGCATGAGGGCTCTGACCTCAGCTGTTATTCCAGGAGTAGGTTCTGTGTAACAGGGTGAGTTCACCTGTTTCCCTCCCTTCCTCTCACCTATGTGAATCTTCTACCATGGAAGGACACAACCTAAAGGCTCTCACCAGATGCAGCCCCTTGGCTTTCCAGCTGCTAGAACCATGAGCCAAATAAATTTCTGATCTTTATAAGTTGTCTGGCACAGCAGCATAAAACAGAAAAAGGCATTGCCTGTCTCCCTTTTATCCATGAGTCCAAGGCTTTGCCCATCTTGTTTGCAGCCATCCACACAACAGTGCCTGGCATTTAATGCGTGTAAAATCACTGGCTACCTCCAGGCCTTGGAAATAGCAAAGTCTTCAAGATTGCAGAAGAACTGCAGGACTCGACAGGGATGTGGGCAAAGCTTGGAAGGAACTCAGGTCTAGGTATGAAGCTCAGGAGTCTGGTCCACAAGAGGAGATCCGTGCTGGGGAGGAAGGAGCCCTGTGTTTTGGGAGATATTTGGGGTAAGGGCAAGATTGGTGTTTTCACTGCTTACATACATCCTGCCTCAAGTTCTCAGGGAACTGGGAGAAAAGATGCAGGCTGCTGGTGGGAGAATCACTAGAGAACCTGTGGTAGGTGAAGGCAGCTTAAATAAGACTGGGGATCAATGACACTCAAGAATCTTCAGTTGCCGAAGAGGAGTATCCAAATTGGCAAGTGATATGCCATTCTAAGTTGGTTTATATTCCAAAGATAGAAACTGAAAGGAAAATGTGCTAAATTGTTATCACCCAGGCAGAGTGGGAGCAACTTTAAAAGTTTCACAGAAGTATCCACTGACTGGAACTGCCTATGGGACTGGATTTAAGACCCCTTGATGAGGCCACCCCATAACATTTTAGGGTTGTCATAAAAAGTAGTTTTTGTTAATGCACTTCTCATTATCTATAAATGCACTGTGCTCATGAGGGCCTATACCCATGCCTGCGAATGCTCATAGGGATGACCTGCCCCTGGAGTTGCCTTGGACCCACATGTGACACCTCTGGAACTATTTGCAAAATGTTCCAAATGAAATGGCCTTATCTCCTGATCGGAGCACTTCCACACAACATCTTTCTCCCTGTCTGGATTTCCTCCCATGCCACCTTACCCCAAGTTGTCCAATGGTCAAACTGAGGTTAGTAGCCCTGATCTCAATAAATGATGTACTTATGCCCCTGTGAGCAAACCATAGTGCATTTGGAGGGACTGGGCATGGAAAACTGGTGTTTGTGTCCAGTCAGCCCTGAATGACGTGTGCAGAAACTAGTTAAATCATGGAAGCTCTCTCTGCTCTCTCTGCCTCCTGGCTGCCATGAGCTGAGCACCTTTCCTCGGCCACGTGCTTCTACCATGATGCAGTACCTTGCCACAGCCTAAACACAGCCAGACCAAGTGACCAGAGACTGAAACCTCCAAACCCAGGAACCAGAAATAAGCCTTTCCAACTTTAAGTTGATTTCTCTTTTGTCACAGTGATGGACAACTGATTAACACATGTGTCTTGCTTATGTACTCAACATAGTATCCTCCAGATTCATCTGTGTTGTCTCCAAAGACAGGATTCCCTTGTTTTTTAAGGCTAAATAGTATTCCATTGAATTCATACCAATTTTCTTTACCCATGCATCATCCATGGACATTAGTTTGTGTTCATATATCTTGGCTATTGGGAAAAATGATGTAATTACCATAAAAATGGAGGTGTCTTTTTAAGATACTGATTTCATTTTCTTTATATATATTTGTGTGTGTGTGTGTGTGTGTGTGTGTGTGTGTGTGTCTGTGTATGTATGTGTATGTGTATATATACATATAAATATACACATATATATACACAGATGTGAAATTTCTAGAGCATTAAATGTTTTCATTTTGCCTTTCCTACGGCCTAATGGTTAAGTCCAAGGTCATGGAAGCCAACATGCCTAGATTTAAATCCCATTATCTGACACTTGTTAGTTTTGTAGTATCCAGCAAATAATTCTCTGTGCCACAGTTTCCTTATCTGAAAGATGTGCCTTATTGGTGAGAATTCACTGAATTGCTACATATAAAGCACATAGAATGGGGCTTGGTGTATCATAAAAATTCAATGTTAATTGGCCCTTGTTGTTTTGTTATTCTTGTTACCATCTTTATCAGCCCATCTCTTCTGATGGAGAAATCAATTTCTATTCTCTCATTTATCTCCTTCCTGTTGGATTTACAGCTCTTGAGGCCAGGGTATGGGTTGAGTTTTATGGCAATTATCATTTATTAGTCCATTATTTGATCAATCAGTAAAGATTTCTGCAATTTACAGAAAAGCATAGTGTGTGCATTTTTAGTTCAGGGAGTGGAATGAGGGCTGTGTCTGACCTCTGGAGGCCTGACCTAATGATTAGTGTCATGGCTGAGTTTCCTGCCTGTTGGGTATAAGCTGTTTAATGGAATGACCAAATATACCACATGGCAACAGAGAGATGGACTATCAGTATGGAGAATATCATTTATAATGTTCATTTAGGGTTTTCCTAGAGTCATCAAGCCTAAGACTCACTGGAAAGAATGGGAACAAAATCCAATCCATTATCAGAGTGGAACATCTCTTTCTAAGGCATAACTTATAACCAGGCATAACTTCAAGTCATGTAATCTGCAAAACAGAGATAATTACACCTGCCTGCTCTGTGTCACCAGAGACAGTGTGAGGATTAATTAAATAATGACTGCCAAGAACATCGGGCTCCTTTGAGATAAGTGCTCTACAAATGCAATCTTAGATGATTGTTCAGAATTTCATTCCGTAAATATCAAGACAGACCTCCAGCTTATGAGACCAGGTTCACACAGACTACATCTGTGCCACTGGAATTCCCCCAGAGGATAGGAAGCATGTCTGGAAAATTCCTGACTACCAAACTAACACTTTACTAAAGAATCTTTGCTTTATATAGTCACATCAACCTGACAGATGCTTTTGGAGCTGTTATCAGAGCATCTCACCACTGGGGCCTGCATGTGGAGTCCTACCTTCAGTAGCAACATTGCCCCTGCTCCAAAAGAATGTCTCTTCCATGGCAGGGGCCTCATCCAACTGGTTCCCCTTCAGGTGACTTTATCTGCCTCACTGTAGAGTGTCTAACCATTCTTCTTTTCTCTAGTTTCCCAATGCTAAAACTGGGATAGTCCTGGGAAAGATGGGTCAGTTGATGTCCCTAATGTGCTTTCTTTTTGTGGTACTAAGGAGTTGAACCCAGGGCCCCAAGCATAACTTTGCAAGCACTCTACCACTGAGTTGCACTGCCAGCCCCTATTTAAATGTTCTATCTTGGGATAGGGCCTCACTAAGTTATGCAGGCTGCCTCTGGCCTCAAATTGCGATCCTCCTACCTCTATCCCTTGAGTTGCCAGGATTACAGGCATGAGCCACCATGCCTGGCTACACGCTTCTTAGTAGTAATGATACTATGTTATTTTGTGACCTTGGGAATTTACTTGAGAGCCATAACAATCTGTTTTATAGAATATTGGGATTTGAATGACTAATAAGAAGAGATTATTTTGTTCAAGGCACAGTTGTAAATGCCTTATGCTTAATATTCACCTTTGGTCATGAAGGAAGGCGTTATCATTATATCCATGTGACATATGAGGCACATGGAGATGGAGGAGTTTGCTTAACATTGCACAATTAGTAAACTAACAGGGCTGGGGACCCCAGCCAGGTGAAGAGGTACCGGACACACATTCTTAAGCACTATGTTGTCCTCCATGTCTATGGGGACATCCAGAACTCAGAGTTGATAATTTTCACATAAAAATAAGCCATTTTCTTCATTTCTATTATAAAAACTCAATAAACCAAGGGTGCAAATGCAAGTGCATATCATCTCTTTTAGTCCAATTGAAAAATAAAAAGCAGCTTTGGACATCCTATGCCCCATGAGCAGCAAGTCTGTTATCCTCTTTTGACTCCTCCTTTGCCACTGAATTGTCCCATGCCGCAGGCTCCACGTGTAATGGTAGCCTGGAAGTCCTCTACTGGTGTTATTGCCACTGCTCTCTGCAGCTGCCAGCTGGCTCTGTGGAAAGGAGTCCCCAACTGACCCACTTACATGAGGCGGAGCCATCCGTGACCCAGCCTTGGGCTTTCTGAGATGAATCAGGTACTTTTTCAGTGCCCACATTGGCCACAGAGGACACTGCTTTCTTGACTTGCTGGAGTTGCAGCTTTCTAGGGACTGAGTCAAAATCTGGCCAGGCATCTGCTCTCATGTGGATGCAGATCTTTCTCCCCTTGACTCCCTAAAGACTCAGGTTTCTTAGGGTCTGGTTGTTTTTCTTTTGTGCTGGTTGCAGAACTTCTTTCTGTTGCACCTGAGCTATCTGTTTCCAGGCCAAAGGATAGTAGTATTGCTCAGCACTGGCTGCTGTAACAAATACCATAGACTGGGTGGCATACACAACCCAGATTTATTTTCTCAAAGTTTTAGAGGCTGAACATCTAAGGTGAGAGTGTCAGAGGGTTAGTTTCTGGCAGAGGCCCTCTGACACTCTCGCCTTAGATGTTCAGCCTCTAAAACTTTGAGAAAATAAATCTGGGTTGTGTACGCCAAAGTGGCTTTCTGATACTTCTATTATTTCTGTAGGAAAAGAACAAAAATTTAATCTCCAGAAAAGCATCTCATGTTACTTGTGAAAAAACCGCAACAAAATGACAATTTAACTTACCTAGTTAAACTATCAGCCATGGAAAACCCTATAAGGGTTGACTATGAGTTGGACCTGACTCGATACCACCCAACAGCAAGTTTAGTGCTCAATGTTTTAGGGACTGTAGTTCCAAGTAGCCTTGGTATATAGCTATATTCTTGTCCTTGATTTTGAATTAAAAATTAAGGTTAAAATGGCTCAATCAAAAGGAAATTATTTATTTTTCCATTCGGTTATTAGCATCACCACTCACTAGCTGGGTGCTAGTTCCTGTTCGTGCCCTGTTTGTTTCTCTGGCACATGAAGAATTTCTTGCACAACTCATGGAGCAGAAACCAGATACCATGTGAAACACAGGGGGATATGATTGGATTGTTGAGCCAGGAAGTCTGGGCCAGCTGGACAAGTGGTCTCTGATTAACTCTGAATACTGACTGATTGGAGGTGTTCCGTACATCTAAAAATGAATCCCACTATGCTTCTAACATCGCTTTATGTGTTTGTGTGTTTTCATCACCATGCCCCAACCAGCCTGCTATTCCGGCTTTGGTTTCATGAAAAACAATGCACTTGAAAGTTTAAAGTGGTTTTCTGGTTCTATGCCACCTCTGGGTACATCATTAATAGTTTGTTTTCGTAGGAGGGTTAAAAACAAAAACAACCCCCCCATAGAAAACCTATATTAGTGATGGGAGCCTGTGCCAGAGGACAGCTGCTACCAATCCCACCCCACTACTTTTAGCTGGACGTTTGGTCTTAGAGTTGTTGCAAGAATAGCGCGTTGTTGTGTACGATGAACTTTAGCTGACTTTGTTGCTTTTCTTATCCTGTGGGGAAAAATTATTTACTTTTATATGACCTAGAACAGGCAAGCAACTGAATGAACATTTGTTGAATGAAGATTATCTAGACCAGTGGTTTCCAGAATTTTGGATTTCAAGGCCCATTAAAACTTTTACAAAAGAAATTGGGATTGATATGGGGCTGCTAACTTTTTATTTGTCCAAGTTGAGGCATGTGAAGATTAATTTCCAGCAACCAGCAAGAATGTGGTGTCACAAACACAGGAAGCTGTATTACAGATATAACATATAATTAAAATGGAAAAACATGTCTATCACTTCTATTTTTTTCTCATTTTTCTGAGGAATAGAGGATGTGTAGCAGTCTGGCATAGGACACGAACTCTCATTTAGAAATCACTAATCCAGCCCAAACCTTTGCCTTCATAAACCATCTGAGCCAAGTTGTTGTCACTCCTAATTTTAGGGATCTTTAGGCATGAAGATTTCACGGTCCTCTTGGCAGCTTGTTCTGAAGTTTAATCATGCTTAAGTTATGTCTGAACCACCGGAGGACTGAATCCAACCAGTAAGGAAAACCAGCTTGACCTGTCTGCCTTCTTGGCTGGCTGGGGCTTCTAAAGAATTTAAATTTATAATCAAATCTCTTCATTCTTCAAGGCCATTCAGATTTGATGATAAACCACTCAGAGCAAGAAATCCATGAAATTTTTTTTTAAATGTAAGCAATATATGACTCTCACTGAAGGGCTTTTAGCCCATTCTGTCTAGGGACATAAATATTCTGGAAGCATCTGAATATTCAGTTGGCCCTCCCTATTCCTGGGTTCCAAACCCAAGGATTGAACCAACCAAGGATCAAAACTATTTTTAAAAAATTGCATCTATGCTGAACATGTACAGACTTCCTTGCTGTCTTCCATTACTCCTCCCTTCCTCTCTCTCTCCTCCCTCCCTCCTTTCCTTCCTTCCTTCCTTCGTCATCCTTTTATTCATTTATTTTTATTTTTCTTAGACAGAGTTACTATGTATCTCAACGGTCCTGGAACTGAAGATCCTCCTGCTTCAGCGTACCAGGTGCTGGGATTATAAGCATGGGCCACCATTCTTAGCTCAGATTTTTTTCTCTTGTTTTTACTCTCTAAACAATACAGTATAACAACCATTTGAAAACCATTTGCATTGTATTAAGTATTATAAGTAATTACAGATGATTTAAAGTATGTGAAGAGGTCGCTGAGTTGACTAGACCGTCACCATCTTAACATTGGCAACTTAAGTAACTGCCCTCCTGAGAAACTGCACACTGGAAAATTTTAACTGTCTGATTTTAACCGACTGACTGCCTGATTTTTAATTCTTAAATGTTGATTGATTGCCTGTTAATCACCCATTCTGCTTCTGTACCACCCTGCTTGCACAATCTATAGAACTACCTGATTGTCTATTGTAGAGCTTATTTTTTGTTTTTGTTTTCATGCCAACCGCTTATACAAATCATACCAGGAACTTGGAGTTTGTAAGTTTGTATACAAATCATACAATTTGGAGATTGTAAGCTTGCCAAAATTTGCCTTTATAAGCCCCCCCCCAACCGTTCCTTGGGGCCACAGGTTTTAGAGAGACATTAGTCCTCCATGGCTGCCGGCTTAATAAAGACTCCCTTTTAATTGGCTTTTTGCTCCTTGTAATGTGTTTCTGATTTCAGGTTACAACAGTAGCACTTGCCTGTAATCCCAGAAATTCAGGAGGCTGAGGCACGCAGAGCAGGAGTTCGAGGCCAGTGGCAGCCTGTGTAACTTAGGGAGACCCTGTCTCAAAATGAAAAAATTTTTAAAAATGGGCTGGAGGTGTGGCTCAGTGGTAGAGCACTTGTGAAATTTGTGTGAGGGTCAATCTCAAGTACTGCAAAAAAGAAAGAAAGAAAGAAAGAAAGAAAGAAAGAAAGAAAGAAAGAGGAAGAAAAAATGAAATAAATAAAGAGAAACAAGGAAGGATATGTGTAAGTTGTGTGCAAATACTATTTCATTTTATATAAGAGACCTGAACATCTGCAGATCTGGGTGTCCATGAAGGGTCCTGGGACCAATACCCTGTGGATCTCCATGGACAATTATAATTCATCCTTATATCAAGTCATGAGAGCTCCACTTAGAATAAATACAAAATTGAACCCAGTTCACTCTCATGACCTATATACTTCCACATAAACCCCTAGCAGTGGAAATGATCTACTTTTCATCCACATTTCTGTGTCTCATAAAACGCTTTTAAATAGTGAAGGTTGTTGTTGTTAGGTGCCATCAAGTTGGTATCCAACTCATAGTGACCCTCATAGGGTTTTCAGTGGCTGACTGTTTTGGGATTGCCTTGGGAGTGGATTGCCAGGTCCTTCTCCCATTTTTGCGGTGCTGGGAATTGAACTCAGGACCTCAGAGACTGCAGCGCAGCGCTCTACCAACTGAGCTAAATCCCAGCCCTTAGTGAAGGTAATTATAAGAAAAAAATTAGCTCTTTCCACTTGGTGCAAGAATCAGAAGTTTGTTGCTGTTCAAATTTTGGTGGTAACTTGAGAGAGTCTATATTCGCTGCAGGGATGAGTAAAGTAAGATGATTGATTTTATTTGTTAAGAATATTTATTTGTGCTACAAATAAGTTGTTGTTGTTAGGTGCCATTATGAGTCGGATACTGACTTGACAGCACCCAACAACAACAACAAATAAGTTCCATAATGGGCCTGAACTTTCTTTATCCATTTAAATTAAAAGTATAGTATGAAAAACTCACTAGTTTTTGTTTCTTTTAAGTTGGATCTACACAAGACAGCTAGCTGATGAATATGCTTCATTATTTACCTGCATTTGGTGTCTACATATAGCCTCTGAATGGTGAAAAGATTAGACCGAACACAAATTTAGCTTAAAATCAAGTTAGAAGATACTTAAAGGACTAATTTGCTCAAAAATTTTTCATTATTATTATAATAAATAAATAAGTAAATAAATAAAGATTTTGAAATAAAGTTGGAATAAGGCTTTCTTAGATTATGTCTTTTTATCATATTTTACAATTATCCTCTCTTCAGTACTTACTTATGATGACTATTTTTATATCCTCAAATCAAGAAAAATGATTAAACATTTGGGACAAAATATTGATCATCCTAGAAAATTTCAGGATGTGAAGTCACAATATGTGAATGGAAGAAGAAAATGACATAGTAAAATATCACACCAGACTTAATGATCAGATAGTAATTTATATATTTCTGTTTTTTAAAAGCTCACCTTAAGACAAATCAAATGAATTTTTTATATGGATAGATAGGCTCATACATTCATGCCATGAACCAGAGAATAGCCCAGAACACTCCTCCCTTTGTTATTGAATATTGCAACTACATCAAATATTTTTCTAGTACTGGATCAATAAAGAAAGTTTTCTGCTAACAAAAGAAGTGCTCCCAAGAATCCAACAGACAGCTAAAAAAACAGGACACATGTCAGCTTTACTCAGTATGTACCATTTCAAGTGTGAGCATCATTCTTGAGAAAGGGAGTTATGCTTTGAGGAAGACTGAAATGCACTTTCTGCATGGGATTTCTTTTTACACAAGTAATTGTGCAATAAATCCTGGAAATTAAACTTACACAGTAAAAGTAGATTTCATCTATAAGATGGGTGTGTTTTGAATAAAGCCCTGCTTATACCTTTTGTCTTCCTCTCTCAAAAAACAAAATGCAATTAAAAAAAAAAAGAAGGATCTAACACTACAAGAATTATTTTAATAGGACTCTTGCCAAAAGGAAGATATATCACTGTTAAAATTGATATAGAAACGGCTCTAGTGGGCCTTCACAATCCAATGCCTCTGCTTTCAGCAAATTGAAGAAACTAGGACATTTCTAGGCCCATATACTATCAAGGGATTATCTTTTGAATACAAAGCAAAGCCCAGGCTGCATGAAGGACGTTGGAGAAGGCCACAGAAAATCTAAGCAGGGAAAATGGCGGTAACATTTCAAGGAAGCCTTTGTTGCAGAGCGACTGGAAACAGAGGCCAGGGGAAGATGATGTTTTCTGCGACATGTGTAAATTATAACCCTCAAAGGTAAAACTATCCATGTGGGGATGGACCAGTCTCCATAATGCTGCCAGTCTTTGCTAATGTATTACAGCATTACTGCTATTTATAATCAACAAAATTACAAACTCTGTAATCATGCAAGTTCGGTGATAGTAATTATGACAGAATAAATAGCAGTCAGAATGCCTTTGCTGCAGTTATTGATGCTGATGGCAAACAGCCAAGGACGGTTTATTTTATTTTATTTTTTTATTTTTTGTCTCCCGTTTTAGGGAAGCCACCCAAGAGGGTGGAACCTGCAAATGTTTGCCAGGAGAAAGGTTTTATCTGCCATTTAGAAATAGACCTCCTGCAGGGAGATGTCAGAGAGGTACATTGCCTCTTTAAATGGCTAGGATTTATGGATAATTTACTTATTTTGAGAAGTAAACACATATATGTTTATATAAATCATATATGTCATGCAGACATATGCTCCCTGGTCCCCCATATGGAGAGGCTGTGTTTTAATCCAAATTCAGCACTATTAGCCCCCCAAAGTGCCTGTGTGATATCAAATTCCTTTTGCACTACTCCGAGCAGTTACTTATCCATTTCTTACCACTGACGTTGGGTAAAAAGAAATCCAGAGACTTTACGACCTATAATTAAGAGCTCCAGCACTACTAGTGATAGAAAGATTGAGCCGTTGGTGAAACAGACATTTTATCTTGAGGTTGGTTCTATTTCCTTGTGGCTTAAATTATGAGTGGAATGTTTTTCTTATTTCTTACTTTCCTCATAAGTAGTCTTTTCAGCAGCAAAATTATTACTTATTCTTAATAACTACTGGGCAATAAAGTGAGGTGTCTATTTGGGAGACAGTGGGTGTGCATTCCAATTATTCTATTCATCATGACTTCAGAACGGCAACAGGCAGAGATTTCCAGGGCTTCTGGAGAGGGTGGCTTTACAGACTGCAGAAAGTTAGTATCCATGTTTTGCTTCTTGATGATTGAGAGTGTTCATGATAGCTCTGGCACTGAACAGGTAAAGGCAAATAAAATACAATCGATCCCCTTACAGTTAGGAGCCCTGTTAAACAAAGCACTTGTTTGGGCTTGTTTTTAAAAGCCCATGATCTTTAACCCACCAATGCCCATTTCTATGGTTTTATTTTATTTTATTTTATTTATTATTATTTTTTTCTGTACTGGGGGTTGAACCCAGAGCCTCACACTTGCATGCTCTGCAAGTGCTGGACCACTGAGCTGCACACCCAGCCCATTTTTTTTTTTACTTTTGTGAGACAGGGTCTCGCTAAGTTACGCAGACTGCCTCTGGTCTCCAACTTCTGATCCTCCTGCCTCTGCCTCCCGAGCCGCTGGGATTACAGGCGTGTGCCACTACGACTGGCATCTATCGTTTTATCTTAAGGAAATGGATGCATGGCAGAAATGTACATTCAAGACAGCCTCTGCTGTCCTTTAGCATAGTCCCTGTTTGGTTCAGAGCCTGAGAAGGCATGGCTTGCCTGGATACAAACCGTTTATTTCCAAGACGATCCCAGGTAGCAGGAGTGAGGGAGCAGGGAAGAAAGAAAAGCAGACCTAGTGAGGCTGCGGGCTCACTGCATGGTACCCTCTGGGGCACCACTCCAGGGGCCTCCTGGTGGTTCCTCTAGCAGTACAGGAGCCTGGGGCATTTATTTGCCAGTTTTATTGCCCAGTGGGTGGAGGTTGCCTGGAGGGAAGCAGCTTCATTCTCTTTGTCTTAGGCTATTCAGCATTGGAAAGGCCCACGCTAGCTTAAGATGGGCAGCACCAAGCTGCTCTGCTCTTTTAAGACATGATCATTGCTGCGGTTGAAACCAGAGGTGGGTAAAAGAACAAGAGCCTGGGGACCAGAGGCCAATTTGACAGCACCCAAAAGATGGACTAACTGGAAACTTTGAATAAATTGTTATAGAGTTACATAATGGAATATTTGGTACTCATCAACAATTATATCTGTACTTATTCATGGTCTGAAAAAGGCATTTACCAACAAAAAAGCAGATTAAAAAGCCATATTTATACTATGAGTCGCCTGCAGCTGTAGCCCTGTGGCATCCGATCCCGTCAGATCTCGGAAGCTAAGCAGGGTCGGGCCTGGTTAGTACCTGGATGGGAGACTGCCTGGGAACACCAGAAGCTGTAGGCTTGGGAGAAGGACCTGGCAACCCCCTCCCAAAAATCAATCTGCCATTGAAAACCCTATGAACAGCAGAGAAGCACTGACAAGTGTTTCTCCTGTTGTACAGAGGGTTGCTATGAGTTGGATACTGACTCGACGGCACCTAACAACAACAACATACTATGAGTTGATTTTTGTTTATTAAAAAAACACCTATAAATTTTCCTCTGCAACCATAGTACACTGGCTTCTGATCCTGTCTAATCTTGGAAGCTAAGCAGGATTGGCCTGGTTAGTACTTGGATAAGGGACAGCCTGGAACACCAGGTGCTCCAGGCTAGGGAAAGGACCCAACAACCCACTCCCCAAACAATCCACCATTGAAACCCCTATGAATAGCAGAGAAGCACTGACGTGGTGCTGAGCATGGCACAGTGTCGGAGAATGTTTCGTTCTGTTGCACATAGGTCAGACTCATAGTCAGACCTGACTCAATGCCACCTAACAACAGATATGCAGATATTCCCCAGCTTATGGAACACACAACATAACAGAGAGAAGATTGTTTCATGCAAATGGCACCATAAGGCACATTATTTAATTGTAGAGAAATGGACATTTTCCCACCCCATGTAGAACACAGAGCCCGGTTAAAGGGTAAACAGTGGGTTGACAGTCAGAGCCAATAGCCACTTTCCCAACTGGCTCACTGTTTGTGTCTGCTTCTGTTGCCCGCTGTGATTCCAGTGCATCAGCCATGCTAATTCCATGTCGTCTGTGTCAGTCCCCTTCACCGCCTTCTAACAGTGACTGGAGAGTGATGATAAGGACAGAGGCTAGCAGTCTGTCTGAAGGTGTAAAAGCAAAATGGCAGCATCCCTAGTACAAAGTTTGTGCTCATCTTGGGTGGTTGAATAGCTTTAAAGGTCTTGTCTTTTTTTTTTTAGCTCCTAAATTGTTTTCAAAGGAAACGGCCATACTGTGAATAGTGACACAAAAGAAGTAGAAGCAAACCTACAGCATTTCAGTGTATGTGGATACTTGAAATGTGATTTGCTCAAGACCTTTGGAAACCAGATGATTGCGTAAATCGGCAGAGGCTGATAGTCCCTAGGAAAAGTATTTTTCTCTGCATGGTAGAATTTCAAATTATGTTCCTTTGCTGGATTTTTTTCCCAATAAATCTCCGAAAACTGTGTCAGTTGAGTAACAAAGTGTGATGATGAAGGAGACAGGGACAAAAGGCAGAGCATCTTTTCAGCCACTTGTAGTTTCTGTAGGAAGTTTCCATGACTAAACCCAAAGAGAGAGGCAATGCTACAGTATCCAGGCAGGAATCCGTTGTGAGGAAAAAGCAGAAACTCTGTATCATGGCACTTTATAGAAAAGAAAGGCAAAAATCATTCCGATTTTCTATATATTAAAAGTGAAGGAGAGTCTCTGACAGAGATTATGGCCAAAGTCTCCCTTCCCCCTTCTCCACTGATCTCTAAGGTCTCTGTTACGCTGTTAGGTGCCATCAGATTGGGTCTGACTTGTGGAGACCCTATGCACAACACAATGAAACATTTCCAGACACTGTGTCAGTGCTTCTCTGCTATTCATAGGGTTTTCAGTGACAGATTGTATCAGGATTGTTTTGAGAGTGGGCTGCCAGGCCCTTCTCCCATTTTTACAGTGCTGAGGATTGAACCCAGGGCCTCAGAGAGCACAGAGCAGCACTCTACCAGCTGAGCTAAACCCAGCCCTAAGATCTCTAACCACATTAAAAATTGGTCCTCACCTGACCTTATAAGGGACAAGAGTCTGGATTGGGATTTCACTTCTTTCCATAATAGGACAAACTCAGCTTTCTAAACTCATTGCAGAGCAAGCACAGGAAGCCTGGAACATGGCTGAAGTTGGCTTTCCAAATGGCCTCTCCCTCCCTCTGACAACACTGACTAGGTACATGGGTCCTGCTGGGTATTCCCCAAATATGAAAAACTGTGTTTTTCCACATGAAATGCCAGGAGCACCTACCAGGTTAAATTTGTGTAAACCTGTTGATTGTGAGTCGTCATGTGAGAACCACTTTTTTTCTGGTTACTTAAGTGAGATAGTACCTTATGTCTTTAACTGCACAATTATTTATTAATTATTTTTAAGTGATGCTATTTTAAAAGTGCCATGTATTTTTAAAATGCATCTGTCCTTTGGCTGACTGGGGCTACGATAAATTCTGTAAATTGAAGTTAATAAATATTTAGACTTTTCAGTGCATAAAAAAATGAAGGTTGATGGGCACCAAGAAGAACAGGGACTTTATTTAAATTTCATGCATTTTAATGGAAGGAATGGTACTGTTGTTGTCCTCCCTTTCTTCAAAGTAATAATTTTCAGCACCCCATGATCTCACCAATTATCCTGAGGGAGGCCACAGAATTGTCATTGCCTTGTGTTCAGCTCGTTGCATTCATTGATTTAATAGGTCCACCTAGACATTTTTCAAAGGTGGTAATTGAAAATGCAGGCTGACAGGTTAGCAGAAGCAGAGGACTGGGAGGCAGAATGGAGTGGAATGGAGGAGGGTGGCTGTTTGTCATCCGACACTCCAGCATGTGCATCGAAGGCTGGCACAGAGGATGCCCATCCAAGGGCTACCTGAAGACAGGAGGGCAGGAGACAGGTGCATCCTCCCAGCTCTTCGCCAGCCTCAGAGCCAGGCTCAGAGGAGGGTGAGGGACAGGAGAGTCATGTGACAAAACGGTGCAGCTTGCAATGAAGGCAAAAAGGTTCAAAACAACCATGTTACAGAGACCACATGTCCTTTTCTTTCTTCATCGCCTGAAATCTGTGTTTTTTGTTTGTTTCTTTGTTAGATGGACTGTTTCAGACTCACCTAATCTACATCTATTTCCACATATCCATTCTTATTGTTGGTAGCAGTAGCAGGATTTTAAAATATTAACTTTTATAAAATATTAACTAAGCCTTCCACCTCTGTCAGCATTTCCCTCTGCTGCCTCGGCCCCCCAGGTGTCTATGCGGTTTTGTGCTCATTATCTCAAGGGAGAGGCGAGTGAGCAAGCTGAACCCAGGGCCCCTGGGGAAGGATGAGGGCTTCCAGGGAGAATAAAATCGAGGGGAAGAAGGATGCAATAGGGGATTATAAGGGAACTGAGGCTCATCCGGGAACCGGGAGGTTTTCTCCAGACAGGGTGAGGAGAGCAGAAAACACAAGACAGTTTCTTCCTGTTAGTAACCAGCTAGCCTGGGACATGACCTCAGAACTATGTGACCGATGAGAAGATCTGACCAGTCCCAGTGACAGGAAGATCCCAGAAAGGGACTTCACAGTGACTATAGGAAGATGAACCTTAAGTAGCCTCACCCAAAAATTGTTATACGTAGCAGGGAGAGCCATGGGGCCTAAAGGTGCCAGTTACACAGAAAGAAATGAAATGTCCCTGGCAACCTGTGTGTGTCAAAGATGGAGGATGAGCGATGCCTCTCAAAACCAAGTGCCTGTCCCTACCACAGTCACCCCTGGGTTCTCTGTGAATCACCAAGACTGGAGGACAGAAGCTCTGTGACTGATTTTCTAGACTTGAAATAGACATTAAGTTTAGTGGTAGAAAATACAGTATGTTTTTGTATGTCTAAATTGTGCCCAGGTTTCATGTCACTTTTAATGCTATTTATTATCTTTATTTACATGTATTTACATATATTTACATGTATACTTTATTGTATACATGTTAGAATTGCTACATCTATGGTTGTAGATTTTGTTTTAAAGCATTTTCATGAACTTAGAAAAAATCGATCAGATGGGGCTGCTACAAACAGACTGAGAGAGACAGAGAGACTTGTTCAATGTCACACAGCTGACACTTCCATCCAGTCTCACTGGACCAGTGCTTCTCAACTCTCTTCAATCCATCATGCCACCATCTTTTCCCACCACCTGCCACTTGCTGAAACTTCCCTAGGAAAATCACAAATTTCACATCTTATTCAACACATTAATTTTTTGTACTCTTAAGTTTGTATATATTTTTAAGTCAGAGCAGTGGGGGCAATGGTTTGCTTTTAATTTTTAAAGTCTGTCCTATATACCCTCATTATACTTAAATATTTCTGTTTTAGAGGACAAAGGCCACCTCTTATTGTCTTTTATTATGTTTTGCATGAATTCAAGTCAGGGAGTCATCTCCCAATTGGTTCATCCATTACAGCGTTGTTAGGGTAACCTTCCTGAAAATACCCAACAGGACAAGGATAGGAAGACTTTGGCAACCACCTGCTGCAACCCCCTCTATCTATCATGAGAAATATAGTCATTGACTATGCAACGTCACACAGCCAAGTAGAGGCAAGTCAAGTAGTATTAAAATCTAGTCTCCTTACTTCCTGTCTAATACTATTTCCTATATACTAGAGTGTCAGTTAGCTTGAGCAGAAATAAGTTCAAACTCTGATGAATTCAGCAGTTGCTTCAAACTCCATTTACGAAAAATAGCCCTTGTGCAAAAACAATTTTTTGGCATATAAGGCTCTCCTTATTTGACATGCTTCAAAATTTTTTCCACAGAAAAAAAACTAGTCACAATAAATTTTTTTGTATTAAAAGTGTCAAATCTTATTTGTTATATGATGATGTTAGTGACTACTAAATATGAATTTCTGGTTGAAGATATAAACTCTACAAAGATTTGGATTCCAATATCTTTTGAGATACGAGTGATAACTAAGAAGTTGTTATGCATGGGTTGTTTTGAAGTCATTGTTGTGACTGTCATTGCTCACAGCAAGTCTGTGTATGTGTGTGTCTGAAAGAGATTGCAATTGCTGATATTGGTACTCTTATTTGTCACTGTCACTAAACACCAGAGCGGATATTACCAAAGGGTCTCATTTTCATGCAAAAGATTGTGGCTGACAATGGGAAGGACAAGGTACCAAGACTGACTATGTTCCATGTTTAAGGACCACGCTAGGAAGATTGGGTTCTTCCACTGCTGCAGGAACTGGCTGGCTTCCTGTGGTCTGAGCACTATGGCTCACTCACATGTCACTCACTGATACATCAATGCAACGAACAGTGTACACATACACAGGGGGCACCTAGAGAATTGGAAGTATTGTTCCAGGTGCTGGGGATACAGCAGTAAACAAAGAGAGACATTCCATGTTCTCCCAGAGCTTATATTCCAGAGGGGAAAGAAAAAGATAAAAAGATAAGCTAATAAATGAATGAGCTAACTACCGTAACTCTGCACTATGCTAAGCCTTTCATTGTATATCCATATCATTTAATTATCAGAACAACTCATGCAGGTACTACTTCATTTAAAGTTACCAATGAGTAAAATGAAGGCCAGAGGGTAAATTATCAAGTGTCTCAAGGTGCATGAGTGGCAGGCATGAAATAATAGCACAGGAAATCTTATATCAGGGCTCATGCTCTTAACCACTATAAAATTGCTATAGACTGCACATTTGTGTCCCCTCAAATTCATAAGCTGAAACCTAATCCCCAGTGCAATAGTAACAACAGGTGATCAGGTCATGAGATTGGAGCCCTCATGAATGCAATTAGTGACCTCTTGCTCCTCCTGCCATGTGAGGACAAAGGAGTACCATCTATCAATAAGGAAGAAGATCCACACCAGACACCCAATCTGCTGATACCTTGATTTTGGATTTGCCAGGCTACCAAAGTGCAAGAAATATTTTTTGTTGTTGTTTATAAGCTTCTCTATTTATCATTTTCTATCATCCCAAACACCCACCTATGTATTAGTTTGCCATACTGTGGGGGCTTGTGTGATGCTATAATGCTGAAAGCTATTCCATCAATATTACAGATACCAGCAAGATCACCCATGGTGAATAGGTTTCAGCTGAGCATCCAGACTAAGACAGACTAGGGAGTAGGATCTGGCAGCCCACTCCAGAAACAAT
Organism: Pedetes capensis; assembly: GCA_007922755.1. NCBI lineage: Eukaryota > Metazoa > Chordata > Mammalia > Rodentia > Pedetidae > Pedetes > Pedetes capensis. Next base: position 116,634 of record VMDO01001652.1, on the reverse strand, counting down.
TAGTCACTGAAAACCCTATGAATAGCAGAGAAACACTGCCTGAAAATGAACACCCCAAATTGGAAGGCACTCAAATGATGACTGGGATAGAGTTGCTTCCTTAAAGAAGTCTACGTTAATGATGGAAAAAGAGAAAAGCCCAGGGACTTCCATTTGCTGCTGGGGCACAATTCAAAATGAAGAGAAACAACTGTAAACATCTGTTAATAATTGGAATATGGAATGTACATAGGATGAATCTAGGAAAATTACAAAACCTCGAAAGGGAAATGGAGCATATAAACATCAACACCCTAGGCATCAGTGAGCTAAAATGGACTGGCACAGGCCATTTTGAATCGGATAAATCATATGGTCTACTATGCTGTGTATGACCAATTAAAGAGAAATGGGGCTGCATTCATCATAAAAAAAAATACATCACAAGATCTGTCCTGAAGTAAAATGCTGTCAGTGATAGAATAATATCTATATGCCTATAAGGAAGACCAGTTTATGTGATAATCATTCAAATTTACACACCCATCACTAAGACCACAAATGAAGACAGAGTAGACTTTTACCAACTCCTGCAAACTTTAGATTGAACATGCAATCAGGATATGCTGATAATTACTGGTAACTGGAATGCAAAAGTTAGAGACAAAGAAAAAGGCTCAGTAGTTGGAAAATATGGCCTTGATGACAGAAACAATGCTGGAAATTGCATAATAGAATTTTGTCAGATCAATGACCTTTTCATTGCAAATATATTTTTTCACCAACACAAATGGTGACTATACACATGGAATTCACCAGATGGAACAGACCAGAACAAAGTGACTACATTTGTGGAAAGAAATGATGGAAAAGCTCACTATCAAATGTTAGAACAAGACTAGGTCCTGGTTGTGAATCTGACCAACAACTGCTTATATACAGGTTCAAACTGAAACTGAAGAAAATTAGAACAAGTGTATGAGAACAAAAGTATGACCTTAAGTATATCCCACCCGAGTTCAGAGACCACCTCAAGAGCAGGTTTGATGCATTAGACACTAATTATCGAAGAACAGATGAGCTGTGGCATGACATCAAAGATATCATTCATGAGGAAAACAAGGGTTATTAAAAAGACAGAAAAAAAAAAAAGAAAAAATCCAATTACATGTCAAAAGAAACTCTGAAACTTGCCCTTGAACGTCAAGCAGCTAAAGTAAAAGGAAGACATGATGAAGTTAAGGAAATAAACAGAAAATTTCAAAGGGCAGCAAAAGAAGACAAAATAAAATATTATAACAACATGTGCAAAGAGCTGGGGATAGAAAACCAAAATGGAAGAGCATACACTGTTTTGCTCAAGATTAAGAAATTAAAGCTCAAGCTTAAGAAGCTTAAGAAATTAAAGAAAAATCCAAGTCTTGAGTGGCAATAGTGAGGGATTCTACCAGGAAAATAGTAAATGGTATAGGAAACATCAAAAGAAGATGGAAAGGAATACACAGAGTCATTATACAAAAATGAATTGGTGGATGACCAACCATTTCAAGAGATTGCATGTGACCAGGAGCCAATGGTACTGAGGGAAAAAGTGGAAGCTTCCTTGAAGGAATTGGTAAAACACAAGGCTCCAGGAATTGATGGAATACCAATAGAGATGTTTCAACAAGCAGATGCAGAACTGAAGGTGCTCACTTGCTTATGCCAAGAGATTTGGAAAACAGCTACGTACCCAACTGACTGGAAGAGATCCTTATTTGTGCCTATTCCCAAGAAAGGGGATCCAACCAAATGTGGAAATTATCCAACCATATCATTAATATCACATGCAAGCAAAATTTTGCTAAAGATAATTCAGAAGTGACTGCAACAGTATATAGACAGGGAACTGCCAGAAAATCAAGCCAGATTCAGAGGAGGGCATGAAACCAGGGATGTCGTTGCTGATGTCAGATGGCTATTAGCCAAAAGCAAAGAATACCAGGGAGATATATATCTATGTTTTATTGACTATGCAAAGGGATTTGACAGTGTGGATCATAACAAATTATGGATCATACTATGAAGAATGGGAATACCAGAGCACTTATTTGTACTTATGAGGAATCTGTACATGGACCAGGAGGCAGTTGTTTGAACATAACAAGGAAACACTGCCTGGTTTAAAGTCAATAAAGGTGTGCATCAGGGTTGTATCCTTTCACTATACCTCTTCAATCTCTATGCTGACCAAATAATCGTAGAAGCTGGACTTTATGAAGAAGAATGTGGCATCATGATTGGAGGAAGACTCATTTAACAACCTGTGTTATGCAGGTAACACAACTTTGCTTGCTGAAATTGAAGAGGATTTGAAACATTTACTAATGAAGATCAAAGAACACAACAACCTTCAGTATGGATTGTGACTCAATACAAACAAAATAAAAATACTTACAACTGGGTCAGTAAGCAGCATCATGATAAATGGAGATAAGATTGAGGTCCAAGATTTTGCTTTACTTGGTTCTACAATCAACATCCACCAAAGCAGCAATCAAGAAATCAAAAGATGCATTGCATTGGGAAAAAGTATTGCAAAAGACTTCTTCAAAGTGTTGAAAAGTAAGTTCGTCATATTGAAGATGAAGGTGCACCATGGTCTTTTCAGTTGCATCATATGGTCTTGAAAGCTGGATATTGAACAAGGGAGACAGGAGAAGAACTGATGCCTTTGAATTATGGTGCTGGAGATGAATATTGGAAATAATCAGAGAAATCAATAAATAATAAATAATAACAACAATAATAAATAATAATAAATATTTGGACTGCCAAAAGAACTGATAGATCTGTCCCAGAAGAAGGGCAACCAGATGCTCCTTGGAAGCAAGGATGGCTACACTACATCTTATATATTTTGGACATGTTGTCAGGACGGACCAATCCCTGGAGAAGGACATCATGTCTGGAAGAGTGGCTGGTCAATGAAAAAAAGGAAAACCATCAACTAGATTGACAGTGTTTGAAACCATGGGCTTAAACCCAAGTAAGATTGTGTGCCTGGCACAGAATTGGGGAGTGTTTCATTCTGTTGTACGTAGGGTTTCTATGAGTCAGCCCCGATTTGATGGAATCTAACAACAACAACAATCATCCCAGACTAAGAAAAAAATTTCATAATAACCACATTCTAAATGCCAGTACTGGTGAAGAAAACAGAAAATGTCCACATATTATGACAGGTAGCTTACTTGGTATGCAAAGTTTCAGTAGGTGCATATAGGAAGGGCACCTCAGCCAGTGTAACAGTGCCTGAAAAGGCTTTCTGGAGAAATCTGAGAAGCTGAACCGGGTCTCGAAGAACATGTAGGAACTAACCAGAGGAAGATAACAGAAGAGCACTATCAGCCAAGAGGGCAACTTTAGCTCTATGGGTGGAACTTGTATGATGTCAGGAAGCCATGAGGCATGATTTGGGGAAGAAATCAAGGGCTAGATTCAGAAGGACCTGGGCTACCACTCCAAGGAAGAGTTTGGACTTTTCATCTAAAGGTAATGGGAAACTAATGCCTGATTTTATTAGAAAGGTATGTTCCTGTTTCCATTTTAAATAGTTCTTTTCGGACTCCTTGTCCATGAGGTGTTTGGTAACAGCTGAGTGTCTTTTTCTTTTTCTCTGCATTCCCCAGCTCCCAGGAGCAACATGAGCCAGATCTGTAATCTTCACCCTAAACATTGTACCACTAGGAACACATGCTACTATCAACAGGAAGAAACAGATTTTGATGTCATTTAATGAAAAAAGCAGGGAATCAACACTCAAGCTGGTTAGAAGATAGCACCTCCATCTCAAAATATTCTGGATCTCAGATATTTTCTTTTCCTTCCTCTGCTTTTACCACACTTAATACAAACCTTGAAAGCAACAAAGTAAAAGTTCAGTTGATTTTATTCGATTCTCTGAGTGCTTCTCATTTATCATCAATCCTGAAGCCTTAAGGACTTAGTTTCTGTGGGGCAGGGGACTTGTGTAGAAATACTGCCCAAGATCTAAGATGTTTTTCTGGCTTCTCCCTACTTAAAAAAGTAATTTTGCAAGTGTTCTGCAGTCTGACAGAATTGGGTTCAAATTCCTCCTGTAAAGGCAAAAACTAAATGGTAACACACCCACTTTTTTTTTTTTTTTGTGAACAGGGAGGATGAGACTATGATACTTTTTGCTTTTCATGCATAAATGAACTCCAGAAGGATACAAAGAAACCACCAACAAGTGGTATGGAGGCTGAGGGGGTAAGAACTGAAGGTCAGAGAAGGAAATTATACATCTTCATTGTATTTGTTGTTGTTGGGTGCTATTGAGTTGAGTAGTCTCCAACTCACAGAGACCATTGTAGGGTTTTCAATGGCTGACTGTTTTGGGGTTGTTTTGGGGAGTGGACTACCATGTCTTTCTCCCATTCATTATAATACATATTTTCAGTTCTTTGGATTAAGGGATTAAATTACTCATTTGAAAGATATTTCATCTCTAACAGGGATATACATATGACTACTGGTTGAATTGTTGTGAGAACTGCATTAAAGCATATGAAATAGAAGGGACCTGAACTAGGATGAAGGAGACACATTTTGTACCACAGTGATCCCATTGTGTGTGTGTTGGGGGAGGGTTAATGAAAATAGTAAACACAGAAGGCACACAATGGTACTAGGAGAAGCTTACCAACTTAATGGAAGGAATCTTCTGAAAATAGAACACAGAGAAATGACAATTTTCTCTCTGGAATGACCAGTCAGCAGTCACTCATTTTACTTTCTATATCCACAAATAGATTTGTGAGGTGAAGGAGCACCTCATCATTTCCAAATGGAAAAACTTTGGACAATTATTTTTAAAAATCTACTGCTTGACTGTTCTAGCAATAGATGATATGATTCCCTTCAGTGCTCAGATAGTTTGGTTTGGGTAAAGATCTATTTGAAAAATATGTGGTTGAATAACAAGTGCCAAAATCAGATAAATGGAGTCTCAGTGGCTTAAGGGAACATGTGTGAAATTATCTGAATTCTTGGTAAAAGATAATTCATAACTAACATGATTCTCAGGTTTGAGCCTGACTTTACATTTGCTTGTAGTTCCAATTTAACAAATATTTATGGAGGGTCCCCTGTGTATCTGGCACTGGTTTAGATGCTGAATGAACTGCTAAAGAAATACTGTATGTAAGTCAGTCCCTATCCTCAGTGAGCTTTTTCCCTTTTGACAAAAATATACAAAGCAGCAAGTCAGTCTGTATTTACATGAAATAAAACACCAGAACAGGAACAAATCCAGGTTGGAATGGATTGTCACAGAGAAGGAGAAACTTAGATGAACTTAGAAGGATTAAGCTCCCAGGATATGAGGAGACATCAAAATGAATTATTTTCAGTAATAACAGTGTATTTCTTCACAGCCAGACAGACTAAAATGTTAATTGTACTTTCCACTGGAAAAACTAAATAATGACTATAAAACCAGGCAAACATGAGCACAGCTAAATCTTTCTGCTTAACCATTTTTCTGTCCCTTGTAGTACACTTTATAATGAATTGATATGAGAAAACTGGGGGAAGGACTTGCTTCTGAAAGCAGCAAAATAAACTGGAGTGTGAGGTACTCTCAGGTCTAGGGTGGGGGAATCTAGATGCAGACTCCCGTGGCATGGCAGGAGCATGTCAGGAGCATCATGGAAAAGCTTGAAAGAGAAAGCTAAAAATTATTGGTGGTGAGAGTTAGTTTAAATATTCACCATTATGGAGACGATAAATTTAGTAAAGTTTCTTCAAAAATCATCATCTTTTCTGAAATTGATATCTTTTGACTAAAAAACTAAACATATATACATGTTGTAATTGGGTGCAGTTGAGTTGGATCCAACTTCAAGTGACCCTATGTACAACAGAATGAAACACTAACCAACACTCTGCCATGCACATGATCTTTCTACGGTTGAGCCCATTGTTGTAGCCACTATATTTCTTCTCATTTTGAACTGTGCCACATCAGCAAAAGGAGGTCCCAGGGGCTTTACTCCATACACATCATTAAGGTTTACTCTTCTTTGAGGAAGCAACTCTTCCCCAACCGTTTTTTAAATGACTTCCACCCTAGGGGGCTCATTTTCTGGCTCAATATTTGACAGTGTTTCTCAGCTATTCATAGGGTTTGCAATGGTTAATTGTTTTGGGAATTGGCTGCTGGGTCCTTCTTGCTAGTTTCTCTTAGTCTGGAAGCTCAGTGAAACCTGTCTACCATGGGTGGCCCTGTTGGCATCTGAAATACTGGTGCTATAGCTTTCAGCATTATAGCAACATGCAAGTCCCCACAGCATGACAAGCAACAGACATGTGGAGGGTGTGTGTGTGTGTGTGTGTGTGTGTGTGTGTGTGTGTGTGTGTATCCCTGGAGAAGGAATCATGTTTGGGAGAGTGGCAGGTGAATGAAAAAAGGGAAATCCTCAACTAGCTGGATTGACACAGTGTCTGCAACAATGGGCTTAAACATAAAAAAGATCATATGCTTCGCACAGAATCAGGGAGTGTTTTGCTCCGTTGTACATAGGGCTGCTATGAGTCAGACATGACTTGATGGCACATAACAGCAATATACAAAAGAAATATATACACACATACACATATATGTCCATTCCCCTTGTTTCATGATTTTAAGAAACAATAATCCACTGATTAATCTGATACCAATATCCCACAGCCATAAATCACAACATGGTGGAAGTTTGTTCCCTCCTGGATCACCTCCCATTAATGGATACCCGCCTAACTGATGGTCACCATGGATAGTTTGACCTTAAGGAAATGAGAAATGCAAAGCAGAGACCGCTGTACAGGTGATGCTCACAGTGTTATCTTCTATAAATTTTATTTCTGCCTCACACTACATTAGGCTATCTTTAAACCTGGAAGCCCAGTGTGATTCCTTCGAATTAGGCCAGTGGTCACTGTCGTGACTCTAATAAAATTAATGAAATGACTAATTAGATGCAGAATATTATGCTATCTTATAGTCGACTAAGGAGAAAAAAAGTGACACTCTCTGCTTAAGAACCTTATAGCCTCAAGGAAATAGAAACAGACCTCAATTTCCTTTTTTCTCACTTGAGTGAATATATCTTTCAGTGTTCTGTCAAATCAGGAAGGCTCTGTTAGAAAGAATAAGCTCCTTTTAATATGTATGCAGAAAGAAACCTGAGGAGATAGGGCAGTGCTCCCAAAGGCAACAAGAGTCACCTTTTCCGTTCCGCCCCTATGGGTCCTCAGGAGGAATGGCTATGGCATAGAGATCCATCATCAGCCTCTCATTCCCAGCCTTAAATCTGAAGCACTAGCCACGGAATGTGCTGCAGAACAAAATCTTCAAAAGGCAGAAAATGAATAGTTGTGAAACTTCCTAAAAGGATGCTTTATTTTACTTACCTAAATTACTATTATTTTCACAGCAAAATCATGGTCCTTCACATCTGCTGACTTAAGGTTGTCACGCTTTGTGTACCTAGAGGGAGAGCCAACAGTTACCTGAAGGGCCTTGTCTGATGGATAGGAGTGTAAACATTAATGCCTTCCTCTGAGGGCAACCCTCTAATTTCAGTAAGAACTGAGCTATCAGGTACTTTTAGGCAAGTAACCCAGAGGGAAGGTCTGCAGATCATGCATGAGTTAAAGCATTTCTGAGAATAAACATTGATGAGATCTACAAGAACTATTTTCCCTAGGCTGTTTTGAGTAATAATTTGAGGGTACTTATTTAAGCATTCCACACAGTTATTTTCTGTAGGTTCCTGCCCTTCTTCCCCTAACATCAGTTTTCTGAAGTTAAAGGCCAACATCCTATGGCCTGTTTAGGGATCAGGGCTAAATTTGTGCAATGGAAGAAAAATGCATTAGAGCAAAGCAAACCACCCAGATCCTTCTGTCAGGCTGCTTGAGGATTGGACAAGGCCAGCTGACCTTCAGAAGGCAAAGGCGTGCCAATCGATGGGCACTTGAAATCGCCTCAGAGACCTTGCTTTTATTTTACAAGACCCTTGAAGCTGGTCCCTTCCACCTAGGGCATGATTTGGAGTTGCTTATTTGGTGCATGGATTCCAGTGTCTGCTTTGATCCCTGGGCCACTTCTAGCCCTCTGAATCTTTCTCTTTTTCAGAGTCCTTTGATTGGGTGAGGTCAGCCTTATTATCTGCTTTTGTCTCAACTACACATTCCATTCCTCTTTAATTTGAACTCTGAGAGCCTTGAGTTTTATAACTTTAAAAGACTTCAATTTTGTAACTCTAGGGGAAAATGCAGTATCCCTAGGGTGGACAGCCTGCTGTGGGCTCTGTAGGATGGCCCAGACATCTGCCACAGGTTCAGGACAGGTTGGAGTTATTGCCTTTTGGCCCATGGCAGCAGTACTTTCTAGGAAACTGGACACTCCACTTGGTGTTAACTTTTTGGCCTCAGTATAAAAGCTGCAGCTGTAGCCCTGTGGCATACAAGCCTATCAGATCTCAGAAGCTAAGCAGGGTTAGACCTAGTTAGTACTTGGATGGAAGATGGCCTGGGAACACCAGGTGCTGTAGGCTTAGGAGACGGGCCCAAAAATTAATCCACCATTGAAAAATCCTGTGAATAGCAGAGAAGCACTGACAGTAGAGTTTTGCCTGCTGTGAGTTGGACACCAACTCGATGGCACCTAACAACAACAACAACAACATACAAAGAAAGGAGAAAGCAGAATAAAATGTGCTTTGAAAAAAACTATTTGAAAACACCTGAGTTCTGTGTCAAGGTATGTGATACAAATTGCTTGATTATCATAAAAGGTGAATGTGACAAAAATATTATGTGAGACCAACATCTGGCTGTTCACATGATATGGAATTAATGAGATTTAAAGGCTCTTTTGATCAAAAAACATCTTCCCTAGTGGCCAATCATTGCATCTGAAAATTTACATTTTTTTGTCCAGCAGGCCTCTACTCAAACGCAGCCATCTTTCTGGGAGGTACATGTACAAATTAATCACCATCAATCTATTAGATGCAGTAAGTGATTCTGTATCCTAGCAGAACAGGCTTGAAAAAATAATGAAACATGGAGACAGAATGTTTAAACACAGAGTTGAAAATGTTTTAGAGCTATGCTGTCCAATATGACAGACACTGATTCTATGTGGCTACTTAAGCTTAAATTAATTAAAATAAAATAAATAACTTAGTTTCTAAGTCACACTAGCCACACTTCAAGGGCTCATCAGCCACATGTGGCCAGTGGCTGCCTGCCCATGATTTGAATCTAAAGGTCATATCTTGTATTGTTTGGTCCCCAGCTAGTGGTGCAGTCATGGGGGGATATGGAAATCTGGAAGGTGGGATCTAGCTTTGTAGAAACAGGTCACTGGGGACAGGCCCTTGGAGACTTTTATGCAGACCCATGGTTCTGGTTTCTCTCTCTGCTTCCTGACTACAAAGATGTGAGGTTCTGTGTCATGGACCTTCCTACTTACTGCCATCATATCTGTTTGCCCTGCAGCCATTAATCCTCTAACTGTGAGTCCCAATAAACCTTTTCTCCCATAAGTTTATTTCAGTCAGTTCTTCTGTCACAGTGATGTCCCTAATACACTGCAATATTAGACAGTGCAGAAATAGAACATTTCTCTTATTGCTGGAAGATCTAGCGCACAACTCTAGTCTAGAATATAGTAGACTTAGTGAGAAGTACATGCCTAAATGGACTATTTCTATGTTGTGATTGGAATCCAGAGAACAGTCCTAGAAAAGAGGTAGGAGAGGGGAAACTCTATTACAGAAATAGGGGCATATAAAGTTGGGGTAGCAGGGAGACCAAAAGCAAACTTGCCTGCTTACATATTCTATTAGGAAAAGGTAAGATTTTCCAGCAAGTCACATGTGACATCAAATTCTATCTGCCAAATCCTAGCTAGGTACCTGTGGGCAAGTCATTTAACTCTTCTTAATCTTTACACATCTATAAAATAGAGATTATTATTCCTATCTTGCACCATTATCACGAAGATTAAAGATGACACACATGGACCTTGTATATGACAGGTGGTCAGTAAATTGGAGCTGTAATCTCATAAGAGAGCTCGTAACTCCCATATGTCTGTCAGCTTGTGTGTTGCTGTGATGCCAAGAGCTATGCCACGGGTATTTCAGATACAAGCAAGGCACCCCATGGTGGACAGTTTTCAGTGGAGCTTCCAGACTAAGACAGACTAGGTAGAAAGGACCTTGCAGCCCATTCCTGAAACAATTAACCATTGGAAACCCTATGAATGGTAGAGAAGCACTGTCAAATATTGCGCCAGAAAATGAGGCCTCCAGGCTGGAAGGCATTCAAAAGATGACTAGGGAATAGTTGCCTCCTCAAAGTAGATTTAACCTTAATGATAGGAATGGAGTAAAGCCCCTGGGACCTCCTTTTGCTTATGTGTCATGACTCCAAATGAGAAGAAACATAGTGGCTGCAACAATGGGCTCAAACACAAAAAGACTGTGCATGGCACACTGTTGGGTAGTGTTTTATTCTGTTGTACATAGGGTTGCCTATAAGTTGGACCCAACTTGATGGCATTTAACAACAACATGATCTCATAAAGCCCATTGCCCTCCCTTGAACTCCTAACTGGGACTCACACATCTTTACATTGGTCCTGTGCTCAGCACATAAGAGGCATTCCATAAATAGCTGTTGGATTTAATTGAACTGGATTACTCTACCCTTTCTTTTTTCACTCTCAATTTCACTATGAATGAAGACCCTGTGAAAGTAAGATGCTGTGCAAACTCTGATGATATTAGCATCCAAGGAGTAATTAACATGAAATAGGATCAGAAGACAACAATCCCTTAGACGCTAATCCTTTTAAGTTAATGGAATTGAAATATTATAATTCATAAAATAGCACTTACATAATAAAGCTTGGACAGTTACGACTTGTTATTTATATTTGTTGAATTTTAAAAATTATACCCTTCACAGAATTGCTTGAGGGCATGAGTACAAAGAATTAATACACTAATTATCATAAATGAATCATTAAACAGCAACAGTAATAAACAGCTTAAGCTAATGTCTTTAAAAAATAAATCAAAACAAGCCAGTAGCCTTGTTTCTCCTCTACTGGGAAAAGTTGGCTCCAAAAGCAGCTGATTGGTAGAATATTGGATGTTAAAGTGGAATCATGTGTGTTTATCTGGCACCTTCCCCAGCCTTCAGATTGAAACTGGTGTGAGCGGATGACCCCTCACCACACAGCCCTAATAATATGCTTTATAATCTTTCTTAGGTTTGCAGGGAACTATTCACATGCACCAATGAGCAGAATTTGGGTCTTCACTTCTTAATTTTTTATGTGACACATTTGAAACTTTCTGATGAGAAGTTTTCAAATGTGACCCAAAGAAATCTGCTCAGGAGCTCTGAAAACAGCACTGACCTGATTCATTCCCTTCTCAGCTCTCACCCTCCCTTCTCCACCTTGCTAAGCCAGCATAGCCCAATTTTCACATAGTTAATGGGTTTGTTTTAATTAGAAAATAGTTAGAAAAGTTGTGACAAGTTAAAAATAATTATTTTGAAAACCACCAGATTCGATCACTCTAAATGTCCTGGTTACTTCAGGCCTCTAGTTCTCAGTCCTTATATCCCCCAGAGGCAGATTTGATGGACTTGTGGCGAACCCTGACATTTAAAATCTCCCCAGAGGATCTTAGCTTGTAGCCAGCTATCTACTGTTCAGTCCAACTGCATTGATCTCTTTTTAAGTAGAAGTGAGTAGGGGCAGTGTCTCATGTTCTTCCAGAGAAGTTTTGCCCGGGAAAATATGCATTTGTAAAGATTATTTAATTCTTTGTTTCCATATTCCTAAATAATGTTAGCTATGTCAACATCCCTACATTGCAACTCACCAACTAATTGCTACTATGACTCTGAAACCATTTCACTTCCTCAGTTAACTCTACTGATTTTTACCTGTTTTCAAGAAGAGCAGTTGTACTTAATTCAGATGGTCTATTTTAGAAAATCTGTGAATGCACGCCCACGTGTAAATGTTGAGATTGATACACACGTTAGAGTACATTTTGCCTTATCAGTGTAATTTTTAAATGAAAACATTGAATCTATATTATTGTGCCTTGCACACAGTAGTTTGCAATGAATGGGTAATGTTACAATAGGAACCGAGACATAATTCTACTACTCTGTTACAAGGTGTGTAGACATTCAGATGCTACCACGTTTTGCACCTCTGAGCTGGGTGTTTGCTGTCACTGTAGGGCCATTATCAGTTGACAAGGTTAGTATTCCAAGGACTTTTTCTTATCACTTTTGTGCTCCAACTAGGTAACTACAAAGTTGGTAAATGAGCAATAGGTGATTAAAAGAAGCTGGTATGACCTTCTGTTCTGGACAGCTAGAGATAGCATTGATGTAGGTGGATGAGTTAGAATTAAATCTGCTCACTTCTGTCTTCCTTCCTCTATGAATTTGGCTCATTTCTCTACTTATTTAGGTGATTTTTTAAAAAATTTCCTTTTATTTATAAATGTTGGCAGGGTACAGAGTAATAAGGCTTTTGCTATTTCCATTATGAAACTATTACATTGCTTTGGGTTACACTTTCATCAACTTACATATTTTAGGTGATTCTTTTGTGTCTTGGTAAAGATCTTGCATATATTGTGTTAGTTTTCATCCTAGATATCTTTTTTCTTCTATTGTAAATGGTGTCTTTAAATCACATTTTATCGGTCACTGGTCTGTGAGAATAATATAGTTTCAGTGGGTCGATTTTTTGTCCAGTGATCATGCTGAATTTTCTTTAAGAAATTTTGTGTAGACTCTCCTAGATTTTATTTGGAGATGGTCATGTTGTTGTTGTTAGGTGCCATTGAGTCTGTGTCCGACTCATAGTGACCCTACATACAACAGGTGAAACACTATTGTCAGTGCTTCTCTACAATTCATAGGGTTTTCAATGGTGTATTGATTTTTGGTCCTGGATTGCCTGCCCGGTCCTTCTTCCAAGCCTACAGCACCTGGTATTACCAGGTGGTCTCCCATCCAAGTGCTCACCAGGCCTGACCCTGCTTAGCTTTCCAGATCTGACTGGATCAGATGCCACAGGGCTACGGATGCAGGCAGAGATAGTTATATCACCTGTAAATAATGATTTTCTTTCTTTCTGATATTTATAAATTTTATGCTTTTCTTATATGTTAATGCACTGTTTAGGACCTCTTGCATTATGCTTAATAAAATCTGTCATAGAAACAGCTCCTTTTTGACTACAAAGAAGATGTTTCTAATGTTTTATTTTAAAAAATTATGTCTGCTATAGGTTTTTAAATGAGTTCCTGTTACAGATTTAGGAAGTTTTCTTCTTATTTTGCTAAGAGTTCTTACCAAGAAAAGATGCTGAATTTTATCATGAGCTTTTTTTGCATCTACTAAAAAATCACACGATTTTTCTATTTTAATCTGTTAAGAGGACACACACACACACACACACACACACACACACACACACATATAGTATATGTACTTAGCTTTAAGAATCAAATTGTACAACTAGTGTTATAGTGGAAAGTACTTGGTACCTGCCTTTTCATCTAACTTTTGAGGCAACCACTTGGAAAAATTTTATCTATTTATCCTGGCATTTTCCTTTCCTTCAAGTTCATACTATATTTTTTGTTCTAAAGTCAACTTTGTCTAAAATTTATATAGCTTTCCAATTTTCTTTTGATTTGTGTTAACATGGTATATCTTTCTATCCCCTTACTTTTAACTTAGTCTGAGTCTTTGCATTTAAAATTAGCTACTTAAATTAGTCTCAGTTTTTATATTTAAAATGGGTTTTGTGCTACAATATGTGGTTGGAGCTTTTCTAAAAAATCTACTTTGATAATTTCTGTCTTTTTATTGCTATTTTTATTTAAGCATTTTCTATGCTTTGTATATGTTTTATTTTTTCCTTCTCTTTTTCTGCCTTCTCTGGTTTTAACTGAACATTTTATATAACTTCATTTTTTCTTTCTTAGCATATTAATTTTACTGTCTAAAAACTTTTTTCTAGTGGTTTCCCTTGAGTTTGTAATGTATATTTACAACTAATCTTTTTTGTTTTTTCAGTTCTTAGGTTGAACCCAGGGTTTCATGGATGCCAGACAAGCTGTCTACCATCAAATAGCACCCCAGCCCCATATATATATATATATATATATATATATATATATATATATATATATATGTGTGTGTGTGTGTGTGTATATATATTTATATTTATATTTATATATATATTTTTATTTTTTTTGTGGTACTGGGGTTGATCCTGGGGCCTCACGCCTGCATGCTTTGCAAGTGCTGGACCACTGAGTTGCACCTCCAGCCCTTTTATTTTTTTTCCTTACTTCCTGAGACAGGGTCTTGCTAAGTTACATAGACTTCCTCTGGTCTCGAACTTGCAATCCTCCTGGCTCCGCCTCCCAAGCCTCTGGGATTACAGACGTGTGCCATCACGCCCAGTTCCCTTTTTATATTTTTGAGACAGGGTCTTGCTAAATTGTTCAGGCTGCCTCTGGACTCAAACTTGTGATCCTCCTGTTTCAGGCTCTTGAAGAGCTGGGGCTACAGATGTGTGCCATACTCTGCTCTCAAATAGTACTGTACCACCTCATGGGTAGTGCAAGGACCTTACAACAAAATATTTTCAGTTTCTACCTCCAGTCCCTTTATGACATTGCTACCATTGATTTCATGGGAGAAGGACTTGGCAATCCACTCCCGAGGCAATCCTGAAACAGTAAGCCATTGGAAACCCTACGAGGGTCGCTATGAGTTGGACACCTAAAACAACAGCAACAACAACCATTGATTTCACTTTTTGGCATGATGTAATCACCAAGAATATTCATGGGGAATTGGTTCAAAATGCCCATGGATAACAAAATCTGCATTATACTGACATATAACCCGTATACATGTTGTTGTTAGGTGCCACTAAGCATAGCGACTCTCAAAGGGTTTTCAAGGGCCGATTGTTTTCGATTGCTTCTGGAGTGGATTGTGATATCCTTCTCCTATTTTTACAGTGCTGGGGATTGAACCTAGGGCCTCAGAGAGCGCAGAGTGGCATTCCACCAATTGAGCTTAACGCCAGCCCCTAACCTATACACATCCTCCCGTATGCTTTAAATCATCTCTAGATTACTTACAATACCAAATACAATGTGAATGCTGTGAGTAGTTGTTATAATGTATTATTAAGGGAATAATGACAAGAAAGACAATTCTGAGCCAAGCCCTCCATGGTATACACCTCTAATCTTAATCCTAGATATTTAGGAAACTAAGGGAGGAGAATCACAAGTTCAAGTCCAGAGGAAGCCTGCACAATTTAGCGAGACTCTGTCTCAAAATAAAAAATAAAAAAAGGGGCTGGGGTGTGGCTCAGTGGTAGAACACTGGCTAGCATGTGTGAGGCCCCGGGTTTAACACCCCAGTACTGAAAAAAAAGGAAGGAAGGAAGAAAGTTAAAAAAAGAAGGAAGGAAAGGAGGGAGGGAAAGAGGGAGGAAGAGAGAGAGAGATAAAGAAATCTGTACGTGTTTAGTATATGTGCATATCAATCACAGTTCTTTTAAATTCCCTCTCTTGTAAGTCCAACATCATTGTCATTTCTGAGCCTGGTTCTGGTTCTGATGATTGCTTTGTCTCTTTAGACTTTTGTTCTGTTTGCCTTTCGGTACACCTCATAATCTTTTGTTGAAAGAAGGAAATGTATTGTGACATGAGTTGGGGCAATAGGCCTGTGTGAGGATTTATGTGAATCTGGCTAGGAGCTGGGTTTTACCATGGTCTGAATGCTTGCCCCCCACCCTCATATAGTGAAACTTAATCTCCAGTGCAACAGTACTAAGAGATTAAGGACTTTACAAGGTGATGAGGTCATGAGAGCTGAGCTTTCATGAATGGAACTAGTGCCCTTCAAAAAGTGGCCCAAGGGACCTCATTTGTCCACTCTTCCATGTTAGAACACAGCTACAAGGTAGTGTCTTTGAAGCAGAGGACCAGCCCTCACCAGACACCAAATATGCTAGTGCCTTCATCTTCGACTTCCCTGCCTCCAGTACTGTGAGCCATGCACTTCTATTGTTCATGACCTACTCAAGGATAGTCCCTTATAGTTGCCTAAAGGGACTAAGGCAGGCTATGTTTAACATTTTCTGTAGCTATAGGGGATGGAATATCAAATTCCTCTACTCTCCTTGTTTTTGTCTCCCCTTTTAATTTTGGGCTTCTGTTAGTACTTCTCCTGGGTCGTCTATGTCTTGTACTGCTTTAATGGTATCCGCTGTTATGCTGGCCCCCTCTGGTGTGGTGCTGAGTTGTAGGGGAGGGAAAGCAGTCTAAAACCTTCCAACTAAGTTAAACCTGAAGCACTGACATAGTGCAGGGCATGGCACAGCATCGGGGAGTCTTCCATCTGTTGTACATAGGGTGGCTATGAGTCAGAGTCAACTCAATGGCACCTAACAATAACAATGAGAAGTCATTCTTGAGCCTGTCTCACATCTCTTACTTTCAAAGTATTTCTCCAGTGGTATAGCTTTTCTCTTCTTTCCCTACCTTGTCTCTGGCTGCCGTGTTCCCCATCTATTTCCTCAAAGCCCTGACTTCTGTTGACTACCTCCTATTCTCCCCATTTACATGAGCCCAGAAGATCAAATGAAGCTAGAGTTAAAGGAATTAATCCCCTTTCTTTTTAGTAAGGCTCTGGTAAAAGTCTTTTCCTCCAGAGAGGAGATCTCTGGGTGTATTTCACAATGATTACCCTTGCCCTTGCCCTGCTGGAATCATAAGGGAAAACCTCTTGGATCTCTACTGTGAGAGTGTGGTAGAGTCTCAGGAGATAAAGATCGCGAAGGTGTCTTGCCCATGTTCCCAGGACTGTGTCCTCTAGGAGTGCCTCGCCTTCATGTTACTCCACACTCAGCTCTAGCAATTTTTCAACATTACCATTCCAGTGTTTCTCCCAGTGCTTCTGTTCAGGTTGTCAGATCTCAGCTATGACTCTACGGATGCACCTGCTTCTCCAGATTCAGGCAGTGGTTTACTCTGGAAACTCAGGTCTGTGACTGGTTCGAGAAGATTCATCAAGTTTTATTTGCTCAGTTTTATCTTGCCAAGCTCTTTACATGTCACAGGCAAAACTCAAAGTTTTGACTCCAGACTTTTCACAGTCCCTTTCAAGGATCCTGGATTCATGTAGAGGACACATATGGAGGTGATGGAAACCAGCCCCATTCCATCTCCACAGCTGCCTCAGGCTCACCTCATGCACTTGGTCTTCTGGGTTTCAGTTTCTTTGTTTTGAGCCACTGAGCATTTCCTTTGCTTTCCAATATTCTCAGATGGAAACTCATAGGGATATTAATTTATGGTCATCTGGAATTTCTAAGTGTTTGATAATGAAGGACTGATTTGCCAGTTATTCAGTCTGTAACACTGCTGAAACTGGCCCCTAGCCAATTTTTCATCCAAGTATTTGGTGAGCTGATGGTACCTGTGATTCCTGAAATCTCATGGGTCCAGGCAAAGCCCTAGGTGGGGTATTTGCTGCTCTGACCCTGGCTGCCATGTCACAGTGAGTGTGAGAATCTTTTCAGCACTGGGTGAGTCACAGGCCCCTGGGGAGGCAAACATGGTATGAAATTTCCAACAAGTTTGCTGGAGTTCAGAGGATGCTGTGTGCCCCAACTTCTCCTGTATGTGCTCCTGACAATTCTTTTCTTCTTCTAAGTATCATAACTCAGTTCTGTACTTCTTTTCATCTCTTTCTGTTGCAGTTGTCAACCTCATCCTAAGCAATACTAGGCTAAATTTTGACTGACTCAAATTAGCTTTTCTCACCTCTCACTCTTTCCTCTGCCTTATCCCAAGACTCCAGTTTATGACTTTTCCTCCAGAGAAGAGATTTCACATATCCTGTCTCCTTCTTGGTGTATATTTTGCTCTTTTTTTATATATATAAAGCTTTGACCTAGGGACATATTGAAGTTAAATCTGTACAATTACTTTGAAGAGCTATAAGACACCCAAGTGGTCAGTCCCTGGGACTTAATTTACCTAGGGGTCCCGAGGCTTTATAGGGGGAGGGAAGGCACATGTGAAGAAGGATGAAAGGATTTTGTCAAATATTCTAGTTTATTGAATTTAAGCACTGAAAGAAGGAATGGAAGAGCTCGACTTTCTGCAGCTCCCAAGAGAGAAATCTTATGTGTTGGAGCACAGAAGCCTAATATCTGAGTATTTAAAAAAGACGACTATATTTTTAAAGTATTTCTTTTTTCTTGAGATAAGAATATTAAAACCCTAATTTCTGGGATTCAGGTCAAACTCCCTTAACAGGCGCTGTGGGTGGCATGGTTGTTGGTCCTACACAAAGAGCTTCTCATCAAGCAGTCTTTTGAAACTGATCCCCCAGGAAAGGCCATTGAGGACAAGCTAAGGTCGCTCATATAAGGGGTTGGTTAATTCAGTTATAAATCAAACTGCAAAGCAACAGTAATTTGCTGTAAGTTCCTGAGATGGCCATAATGAATGTTTTTTCACTTTAGAATGGCTTAAGCAGGCCAGTTAAAAAAAATCATACAAAACTCAAGTCCTTACATGGGGATTTCTATGTAAACATGGTATAGTAATAGGTGATAAGAAGAAGAGAAAAGAGAAGAACATTCAAATATGGTGCAATATGTCATGTAAGTTCACAATGTCAACCTTTCAAATTGACTAAATTCTTGAGAGATTCGCGTTTTTTAAACCTTTGAAAATACAAAGTTCCCAGTCCATCCTTCCAGTGTCTATTGCAAACAAAATCTCCTTGTCTGTGCTTCTTACTTCATTGCACTTTTCAAAATAAGTTAATGTAGGGACAAAGTACTCAAAGCTAGAGAGAGACCATGTTGTGTGACCAGTAACTGACTTATGTTCTGTCAAAAGAATTTCCTGGAATAAACAATAAAGTTGTGTTGACATACATGATCTCAATTCTCAGGCAGAAATTTTTGACATTTAATTGTGAAGAGACATAGTCAGACCTTTAAATTCCCCTTTGGAGACCAAGTAGGCTCCTCTGTATGGTTTGTTTTCAATGAGCCCCTGGGGGCTTTCCCTTGTACAGTAGCTACTTACCCTCTTCGTTAGACTATTTCCTAGCTATCATTTCAGCCTCAGATGGACTTCATCTCCCTCAGGAATCTATCCTGCTTCCTTTCCTTACTCCTATTGCCCATTTCAAGATTCCTGCTCTGGAGCTCCCACATGAGATCTCAATCTTTCAGTATGTTTAAAGTCATATCCTTGAATGCCTAGCTCCCCCTCAAGGACATGAGTTCCTTGTTGTTGCTGTTAGATACTGTCAAGTCAATCTGACTCATAGTGACTCTGTGTACAACAGAATGAAACACTCCTGATATGGGTTCCTGGAGGGCAAAAACTGTCATAGTACAATATTCTCTTCTGTTAGTTCTTAGCATACAACAAATTGATTTTTTATACAATATTTAATTAAGCATTACACAATGCAGAAAATTACATAAGTCATACATGTACAGTTCAATTAATTTTCTGGTAGTGAACACAACCCTTTAACCAGCACCTGATCAAAGAAAGGAACATTTACAGAACCCTATAAGCCTCTTTTGTTCTTCAATTGCACACACTCCCCTGAAACTAACACTTATTCTGACTTCTAACACCATGCATTAGTTTTCTCTATTTTTGTACTTCATATAAATGGGATGATACAATTTGCATTCTTTTGTGTTTGTTTTTTCTACAAAGCATTATGTTTGTAAGATTCATCCAAATATTTTTACTACTGTAGTTAATTTTCCAGCATGATAGCATTCTATTACCATATATTCTTGATTCTGATCTACACCATTTCAATAGTTTTAGAGGTCTACAAAATCAGATGAGGATTAGAGTTGCATGAGAGAATGCAGATTAGAATTGAGAATATATGGTATATAAATATGCCATAATTTATCCTGTCCACTGTCACTGGGCATTTAGGTTTCAAACTTGGGGCTCTTATAAGTAGTACTGCTATAAATTTTCTTATATGTTAAGAGTTAAAGTGAGGCAAATTAAAAATTTAAAGATTTTACTTGAGCAGACAACAATTCATGAATCAAGTAGTGCCAGACTACATTGAAGAAGCTCAAGGGGACAATGTTTATAATATGCTTTCCAAATTAAGACGAAGAAAATACCTGCAATTAGTTAAGGTGGAAAAAACATACTTAGAGGTTAGTTTGATGGTTTCTGATTGATTAAGTTTAAGTTTCATTTTTCTGCTTACAGTAAGTTTGCTGATGTAGAAACCCAAGGCACAGGAGCCATCTCAGCCAATTGCTTCCCAATTTTTGCAATAATGTATTTTGGTGTACATATTTGCACTTCTAAGACAAAAACTGATAGATTATGTTGTCGTCGTTGTTAGGTGTCATTGAGTCGGTGTCCAATTTATAGTGACCCTACATATAACAGATGAAACAGTATTGTTAGTGCTTCTCTGCTATTCATAGGGTTTTCAGTGACTGATTATTTTTTTGGGAGTGGGTTGCTAAGTCCTTCTCCCAAGCCTGCAACACCTGGTATTCCCAGGTGGTTTCCTATCCAAGTACTAACCAACCCCAACCCTGTTTAGCTTCTGAGATCTGACAGGATCTGATGCCCCAGTGGTATGGCTGAAGGCCGATGGATTATTGTTGTTGTTATTAGGTGCTGTAAAGTCATGTTCAACTCATAGCGACCCTTATAGGGTTTTCAATGGCTGATGGTTTGGGGATTGCCTCAGAATGGATTGCCACATCCTTCTCCCATTTTTGTGGTGCTGGGAATTGAACCTGGGACCTCAGAGACTACAGAGAGTTACTCTACCAACTGAGTTAAGGTTTCATATATTTTCAGCTCGTACAGAAATAACCAGTTTTCCAATGCGATTGCACCAGTTTTTACTTCCAGCAAAAATGAAGGAGAGTCCAGCAAATGCGTTTGGAGTAAGTTAATAAGGAAAAACATTAAGAATATTTCCTCCCCACACTTGACTCCTAAGAGTGACATAATTTCCCTAGCTACTCTGGAAAAGAAAAAGCTTATTCCTATTTCTTCTTTCCTTTTTCTTCCTTATATTTGTTAACGAGTGACTTAAACTACACCTAAATGAGAATGTACATAAATGTTACCTATGAGAAATTTCTCAAGCCATTGAAATGAAACTATAATGTGGATGTTTCCTTTTCTGCCTCTATATTGTAATTGCTGAATGCCATTCTGGGAACAACTAGCTTTGCTAGAATATGGTTTGTAAATAATTCTGAGAGTATATTTAATTTTTCAAACTTGTGTGAATAATAGATATCTTCCTTTGTGGGATTAAACAGATTCTGCTCTTGCTGTAAACATATCCTAATCAAAGGTACTTGTGAATTTAAACAATGGAGACCAATAAAAATGCAGTTCCCATTTGCTATACGAGTTCACCGCGTGAATGCTCCTCTGTGAAGAGCTTTAACCTAGGCAGCCACATTACATTTTCTGGTCTAAGTGTCCTTCACTCTCAACAGGTGAGAAGAATGGTGTAAAGAAGAAAAAACTAAATTGCTACTTGCTAAGAGGGGGAGGTCATTTATCAGGAATCAGCACTGTTTCCTGAGATTATTGTTTAACTGGCCTTCCCTGCCTGGAGGACTGTGTAATTTACTGGAGGGCAGCTTACATTTTAGCATAGCATCAAGTTCAGTGCATTTTCGCTTATTCATGGGCTCTCCTCTTTAATGTGTCTCAGGGGAACTGGTGTATCAGCCTCCCCTACTGGCCCTGCACTGGGACTTAGGAAGTGGTTGTTGCTACTACTCTATTACTAATATTTAGGAGGAAAAGCTGAGTTAACCCTGGCTCAAGTCACATCTGTGTAACTCAGACCCTCAGCCTTGTCTGAAACCCTGGTGAAAGTGGGACCAACAGAGCTCAGTGGCTTAGTTTCAAAGGTTAGGAAAAAATGTGGTGGCTGCATGCAAAGGTTTTAAATCTTTGGGCTCTCAGCCATGCATCCATGCCTCTCAAATGTAGGCCCACATAGGGGTGGAGGAATGTTTGCTTTTGCCTATTGACATCAATATGGGAAAACGCTCCACTTCTGAACTGTGATCTCTAATACAAATAGTGCCTGTAAATGGCTGGGTATAGACTGAATTAAGCAGGCCAGAGAGTTTTCATTGTCTTTAAATGGGATCTTTGTGGATTAATGGAATTCAATTCAACTGATACTTTACAAGGCATGGTGGAAGAGACAAATACCAACCACAAAAATACAAAAGCAGCCCTGGAAACAAGGCAGGATTGGAGCAGTGAGGACTGGTGCAGGGAGGTGTCCAAGACCAAGTGACCAGGACTATCCCAACTAGGGTTGACAGTTATTCTTCCAGACCAGTCCTCCAAAGTCCCCAAACACAGAGGGAGGACAAGGCTGGGAGGTTTTTTTCTCTGAAAACCTTATCTTAGCACAAGAAGGAAGGGAATCTAATAAAGTTGAAGCCACAAGAAAGCTGGGTGAGGATTTAAGCCTGTTAGTATGTGAAAAGAAACGAGGTCAGATTATGATGATACACTATGACATAAGACAACAGTGTCAGAATCTGAAAGAAAAAGCTCCCCTGATCACAGCAATGATGATGTAAAGAGAAGTTCTCTGGCCATCCTGTGTAACTTGACCACATGATAGGCTGCCTCCTCATCAAGTTCCTCCTGACCTTGGGTAGAATGGGAGAAGAGGGTGGAAAATGTACAGTGGGTTCTCAAATGGCAAAATGTGAAGACAAATGTAGAGAACAGCCATGATTATTACTGGCCATCTGGTGGCTTTATGTGCTTCCTTCCTCTGCCACATCACTGACATCCAAAGGAATGAGCAAAGTGATCAGATCATTTGGGTAGAGCAGGAGCTGTGTACAGGAATTTGAATTAGAAAACCTAGGCTGAAGAATGTTCTGGCTGTGTCATTTATTTACCACATGACCTTGGGCAACTCACTCAACCCTTTTGACTTTTAGTGACAATATTATCTTTCTCATTAGCCTCATAGTTTATATGAGGTGCTTTGTGCAAAAGTTGAAAAGCACACACAAATAAAAGTAAGACATTATACGAACATTTTGAACTAAAAAGAATGATTGTCGCTTCATACCCTTAAAATGGCTATAATCAAAAAGACAAATAAGAGCTGATGAGGAGGTAGAGAAATTGGAGCACTTATACCCTGCTAGTGGAAATGTAATAGGCACCACGGAAAACAATCTGTCAGTTTCTGAAAAGGTTAAGCATAGGTTTACCACATGACCCAGAAATGCTACTCCTGAGTCAGACATGACCTAAAAACAAACATGTATATTCCTAAGAGAAATGAACACATGCATCCACACCAGTCTTGTACATGAATGTTTATAACAGCACAATAGATAAAAGGAACAAACCAAATGTTCATCATCTGATAAATGGATAAACAAATGTGATGTGTCCGTACAACAGTTTTGCTTGGAATAGAAAAAGATGAAGTAATGTTACACACTACAACATGAATAAACCGTGAACACATTATGTTAAGTAAAAGAAGGCAGTTACAAAAGATCACATATTGCGCTTGATCTTAGTCAAGAGGTGGGGAAGCAATAAAAATCGCATAGTGTATAATTCCATTTGTATGAAATGTCTGGCATAGCAGACTCTATAGAGGCAGAAACTAGGTTAGTAGTTGCCTAGGGCTGGGAATTGGGTAAGGAGAAATGAATAGTGACTGCTAATAGGTATTAGGTTTATTTGGGGGCAATAAAATGTAACTAAATTGATTGTGGCAAAGCCTACAAAACTCTGAATATACTACAAACCATTGAATTGTACACTTAAAAAATGGTAATTTCTAACTCTTTCTGTGAACAAAACCAATGAAATACTAAATTTATTAAGAAGAAAAGGAGAATTAGGAAATGATATACTTAAATAAGGATACTTAAATATATTTTATACTATTTTGATATTGATATAATTTAAATTTCTATATTCATATGTTGTTGTTGTTGTTGTTACCTGCTGTCAAGTTGGGCCTGACTCATAGCGACCCACATAGGGTTTTCAATGGCTGATGGTTTCAGGATTGCTTTGGGAGTGGACTGCCATTTCCTTCTCCTGTTTTTTGTGGTGCTGGGGATTGAACCTGGGTCCTCAGGGAGTGCAGAATAGTGCTCTACCAAAGTAACCAAACCTCAGCCCTGTATTCATATAGATATGGGATTTCTGGGGTAAGACAGATTATTACTCATATCATTATTTGTCTTCTTAGTTTCCCTTTGTCCCACTTCTTCCCAATGTGGTGATGTGATGAGAGTTGGTTGTCATCCTACATGTACTGGGATCTGTCCTGCAGTGAGGAAAACTAAAAATATTAATCTGGGGACCTTTCTGAGGATCAGAAACAAATGTGATCTCCTATCACCAGCACATTCTCCTTGGGAGAGAAGGAAAAGGACCCCGGGTTTCTACCTTTTGAAATAGAAACAAATGTCTCTAGGGACGAAGACCATGTTCAGAGTTATCTCCAAAGCTTTGGGTCCATTCCTCCTTGAAATATAAATACCTGCCTCCTAGGAGATAATATCTTTCTGTCTGTTCAGTCACCATCTCACTTCCAACGTCTGTCTTCTCACCAGTAAAATTTGCCCAGGTCTAACCACACACAAGCACAGGATATTCACTTCCTAACACATGCAGGAAACGTGAGTCAGACTCACATAGTTGTTTGGAAGCAATGTGTGTAGTGCATTCTTTTCTTTTCCCCACCAATATTTTGAAAAACATTTGTCTAGGTCTGAGGCAGAGATTTCAAAGTGTCTCCATCTTTTTGGGAAATTGATCCATTTTTACATCATCTCAATGTCCTCATCTGTTCATTTGCAATCTCTATACTTTTCACTCTCCACTTCACAAGGCTGTAGAGGGAACTGTGGAACAGGGTCCACATACCTGGTATTCACTGCTCCTGAGAATAGGTATTTGGTGGGTATGTAATGGCATATTGCCGGTCCACTAATGACTAAGAGTTAAGATTGTTTCTTTTTGTGGCAGATTGTTTCACTTAAACATCTGCAATCAGATCTCCAGCCCAATGTACTCTTCTAGTATCTTGGCACACCGCCATCAAGAGGCAGAGTTCACACCCCCTCCCCTTGAACCTAGGTGGCCTCAGTGTTTGTCCTGGCTGATGGAGTCTGGCAGAAGTGATCTTAGGGGAGTTCAGATGCTAGGTGATAAACAACAGTGTAGCTTCCCCCTGGCTGTCTCTTACTTAGGACCTAAGCCTTGGGAGCCCTGAGCTGTCTGTAAGCCGTCTGCTTATCTTGATGCTGTGATGTTGGAGAAAACAAGTGGATGGACCACACAAAGACAAAGAAATACACCTTGTGGAGCCTAGAAGTTTCAAGCCCCAGCTAGGTGAGCCCTCCAGGCCCATGTACCAGACTTTGGAGGAGCAATCACTCAGATTATTTCTGCACCAGCCATCATCTGCCTTCTGCTGAGACACCCTGAGTGAAAACTGCCTGAGCCCAGTTAACTTCCTGCGTCCTGAGAGCTAACAACAAAGTGGTTGCTGTTGTTCTATGCCACTAAGTTTGGAGATGGTTTGTCATGGGGTCATAGATAATCAAAATATTCTTGGGTTGTTAAACTAGCAAAAGCAGTCCGTGGAAGGATGAGGTTAACCATCCGCAGAAGTAACAGAGGATAGTATGTGTAAGTGTGCGATGAAGGAAACACCATCTAATTGGGAACACCAAATTCAACAAAGACTCATTCTCAGGGAAGTAGGAACAGATGTAGGTGTAACCAAGAAAGCTCAGCCTGCCAACGTAAGGTACTAGATTTGAAATGTGAATATCATGGAGTTTACAGAAAAGAGAAGATTTGCCAAGAAGATTTTCTTAGTTTTTATCCTGCATTGTTCCTGAAACAAAGTCATTGAACCTGGCGAGTTATGGAAACACAAATGATTTACGGGGATTTTCCTATGCCCTGGATAACATGTCTTGTAGGACTAACTGGTCCCTTCTGCTCTGAGTTCCTGCCCATTCAGCAAGCTGATAGTTCTAGCTTTCTCCTTTGGATCTCTCAACAAAGAGAAAACATCATGACCACAGCTGCTTGCATTCAGGACTGTTCTGATCCAATTGATAGCTATAATTCTGTTGAGTGATATGCTGTTATTAAGGTTTATACATCAGTGCCGACTGGTTTTAGTTAATGTAAATCAGTCTCCTAAAACATGACCATCTCAGAGTGCACTGACAAAAATTAAGTTCCTGGAAGCACAAATCTAACAAGAGGAAAAAGATCCTAGTAACTCTTGAGGGCTTTGCCACTCTGGCCTCCCTCAGGGCTGGCTTTACATACAACCCTTTAGTATCAAACTCTCACCTGATCAACAAATTGCTATTTGTAATGATCATCATGGTTTAGCAATATTTCACCTAAGACCTTTTACTTTATTGATTTAAATATCCAATCTACAGAAACAACAAAAAAATCTGGACTCTTAATAGACTAAATCCTAATTTATGTTTTATGATGAATGCAACTGCCCCTAAGTTGTGGAACATGAATGGAAATGGAAGTGTCCATAATTTTTTAGTTTTTCCTTACTTTCGTCAACTCAGTCAATAGTAACAACAATAACTCACTGTGTGTTCCCTGAGTGCTCAGCACACTGTTCAAGAAGTTTAAATTTTTAAAAAATCAATAATAGTATCACCAGTGGTTGTTTTAAAAGTCAGGTTACTGAGGTGTAATTTACAGATAGAAAAATTTATCTTCTTAACTGCTGAATTCTGAGTTTTGACCAATGTGTAAGTTATGTAACCACACCCAATCAAAATACAAAATATTTTCATCACTCCCAAATGTCCACGTCTGCCGCTTTGTGGTCAGGCTCCTGTCCCTGCCTCCTCAACTCTGGCAACCACAGATCTGGTTTTGGTCCTTATGGTTTTATCCTTTGCAGAATGACATATAAATGGAATCACACAGTATGTCACCTTTTGAATCTGACTTCCTTAACTGAGAATAACGCTTCCCATTATGTTTACCCATGTTATTGTGTGTGTGTATGTGTGCATGTGTGTAAGTTTTGCAGAATAGTGCTTGATAGTGTAGATATACCACATTTTGTTTAGCCATTCAACAGTTGATAGATATTTGGGGTACTTCCAGGTTTTTTTCAACAATGAAGAAATCTGCAAAAGAATTGTGTATAGATTTTGGGTCACAAATATTTCATCTCTCTTAGGTAAAATCCTAGGAGTGGCATTGTCAGATTGTGGGACAAAGGATTCCATGAGCAGCCATTTATGGAAAGTATTACTGTGAGCTCCTTTTAGAGCTGAAAGCTAAGCCTTACAGAGGTTATCTAATTGCTTAAAGGTACATGGTTGGTGGGGATAAACCCACTGCAGAGCCTTAACTATTACTTCTACTTGTATTTACCACTGACATATCCCTGACTCATATTCTCATTGAAAATAGAAGAAAAAGGCATGACCTCATCACCCCTGGGATCAACTGTGATAAAGACTTGGTTTCAGACAGAGAAATTAATAGATTAGATTATAGCATGAAAACCTTTGCAGAATCGATTTGGGAAAATCAGAGTTGATCACAAAGAAAACAATGTGAGTCAATTTAAAATCTGATTCAAAGATGAGTCCTGACCTTTACCTTTTTATCCAGTTCGCATAGTGTAGGATTGTGCCAGGCTCCAGCATTGAAAGCAAGCTCTGACAGGTGCTTTCTCATAGAGCTCCTCTGCTGGGAATGCATACTAAATATCACGTTTGCAGCAGAGTAAGATGAAAGGTATATCCTCTCAAACACATACATACATTTGTGAATTTCTAATGCTCTTTTGTCACAATAACAATACTAGTAACTTTAGTATATGAATAATTAACATCTTTAAGAGTTACATTTTCTATTAAAATATACATCACTTTGAATGCCAAAATGATATTCATAATATGAATAAAAGAGAAATTGTAGCAAAGACGAACCTCTAAAAATGTATTGTGGCGATTTTGAAGCTCTTCCGTAGAATTGGAAATAATGGAAAATTGACAGTGAAATGTAAAAGTAAATCATGAATAGTTAATATGTAATTCTTCTATGATGAAGGAATTAAAATAAGACCTAAGTAGTCATCCCAATGACAATCGAAGACAAATTTGTCATCCCCCAGTGCCTAGCACAAAACCTTGCATTTATTATATCCTGAATAAACACTTGAAGAGTTGAATTTAATCTTCCCAAGATAAATGTTTATAGGAATAGTGAGATAATAGTGGCAACTACTCTGTATAAAAGTCTACGGGTTTAACATTAATAAAGGCAATACATTTTTGTCTTACTAACAGATCTAAAAAGGAATACAAATGTTATTTTTAGTATGGTTACCAGCTTCCTCAAAGAAGTGCAGCCCGAGAGGGGTTGGTGACTGTTGTGACTGATGCTGTGTGCTTGAGCACTAATGTGTTCTTTTCTCACAGAATTTAGGTACTAAGTGCTGGGAGTGTAGCTCAGCATGTGGTTATCATGTGCAAGGCCCTGTGTTCAATCTCAGCACACACACACACACACACACACACACACACACACACGCACACCCTCTCATAAAGTTCTGTGGATCTAATCCAAGAGATTCTAGAAGAACAAAATTAAGTATCAAAAATCTGGCAGCCGGAACCTTCTACCTTGGGAGGGAGAACTTACCTCCCAACTGGGAAGCTGAAATCTATAGAATCTCTTTTCTGTTTCTCTTGGAGCCAGGGCATTGGCTCCATATATAAAATGCATTGGCCTACAGAATACACTGGCCATTATTTGAATTGGAAGCCAGTGACTTGAAGAAATAACACTACAGAGTCTACTCTGATAAGTCTAGGGGCAAAGGCATCAGAACCCAGCTTTCAGAAATTGCAACAACAAAACTCTAGAGGCAACTTTTGGCTTCTGTTGTTTTATTATTAATAGTTTATGCATCAGGATCTGTGAACATAGTTAGTGGCAGAGGTGTATTCACAAAATTGATTGAATGATGTGATGTTTGATGTTGTTCAAGGATGCTTACCCTTTTAATCTAGATCTAAGAAAATTAATTTCACTAAATAAGAGGGAAATGTTCAGCCCAAGCACATACAATATTCTTAAAGAATAAATTGAAGCATACTGTGACTCCAGATGAAAGTAGGATAATGAAACTGAGCACCTAGGCAGACACCTGTAATCCCAGCAACTTGGGAGGCTGAGGCAGGAGATTCACAGATTTGAGGTCAGAGGCAGCCTGCATAACTTAGTGAGATCTTATCTCAAAATGAAGAATAAAAAATGGGCTGGTGGTGCAGCCCAGTGGTAGAACACTTACAAAGTGTCCACAAGACCATGGGTTTAACCCCCAAGTACCACATGCAAAAGAAGAAAAAGAAAATAAGATAATGATAGATAAGTATAGATGATGGCTTAGGACTAGAATCAATGGGAAGAAATCAGAAAGAATTTGTTAATGGTGGGCTGGGAATATAGCTCAGTGGTAGAACACTTGCCCTAGGTTTGATCCCCAGCATCACACAAACACACACACACACACACACACACATGCACACATACACAATTCATTAGTGGTGCTAAAAGGATGGCTCCCCAATTAAGTATAAAATAAGGGTCCTTCACAGGTGGTATTTCTGGAAGTAAGTATTGTATTTTGCATGGCTTTTCTATACTATATTCTCATGAATTGCTTAAATCAATGGTCTATAATAAGAGTTAATTTCAAAATTTTACTGTCCTGGGTAATGTAAGTTGTTTCATCTTAAGAGGAACAACATTAAAATAATCTTTAAACTCTCTCTGCTTCCTGTTCATGAAGATGTAAGATCATCAGCTATGGGCCCTGCCTGTCCTGCCACCACTATGGACGGATCTAACTGTGAGCCCTCATTTAGTCTTTTTCCTCCATGAGTTGGATTTGGTTGGTTTTTCTGCTACTGTGAAAAGGGCTGCTTCAGGCAAGGATATAAGCCAAAGCAAAAAAGAAGCCACAGGCTTTGTGCTGGGACAATAAAGATGGCCTAGAGGAAGAGATTGTTGTTGTTAGGTATTGTCAAATCTGGTCTGACTCATAGCGACCCTCATAGGGTTTTCAATGGCTGATTGTTTTGGAATTGCTTCAGGAGTGGATTGGGGCTGTGATTTAGCTCAGTTGGTGGAGCACCACTCTACAGTCTCTGAGGTCCTGAGTTTGATTCCCAGCACCACAAAAATGGGAGAAGAACATGGCAATCCACTCCTGTAAGGGTCCCTATGCATTGGACAGGACTCAGTGGCACCTAACAACAACAATCAGGAATGGATTGCCACATTCTTCTCCCATTTTTCTGTGGTGCTGAGGATCGAACCTGGGTCCTCAGAAAGTGTGGAATAGCATTCTACCAACTGAACTAAGCCTGGGATTTAGCAACAGACCAATATTTCTTTACTGTGCCCCCATCTCTTTTGGAATGGGAATGCTTACTCTGTGACATTATATGTTGGAAGTATATAACCTGTTTTTTTGTCTTTCAGGGTCTTGCAGCTAAGTTTGCCTTGAGTCTCAGTGGATACTTTGGACTTGAACTTTTGAACACAGTTGAGACTGCTAAGGCTTTGGGAACTTGTGAAGTTGGATTAAATGCATATTGCATTATGAGATGGCTATGACCTTTGGTGGTCAGGGGCAATTATGGTTAGGATGTAAAATGTCCCTCAAAGTCATGTCATTTGGTCTCCAGCTGGGGGTGCTGTCCTGGGAGGTTGTGGAACTTTTGGGAGGTGGGTCTAGCTTGGTGGAAGTGAGTCACTAGGGGCAGGCCTTTGGAAGTTTTTATCCCAGACCTGTGGCTCCACTCGCTTTCTGTTTGCTATCTACTCACAAAGATCTAAGGTGATCGGCCATGGGCCCTGACTCCTGCCACTGCCATGCCTGCCCCACTGCCACTACAGACTGATCTTCTAACTGTGAGTCCCCAATAAATCTCTTTCCTCCATTGAAAAAAAAAAGAAGAGCTTTGCAAGGAAATGTAGTCATTGCCTCCCCAGCATTCATTCTTTGTTCGATTCTGGTGGAGAGATGCAGATTGGCTAGAACTGGCCTCACAGCCAATCTAATAGTAGTCGCTAGACGTGGTGGTTCCCTCACATGCCGTGGGGGCTTGTGTGTTGTTGTGGTGTTGAAAGCTATGCCACCAGTATTTCAGATACCATCAGGTTTTAACTGAGCTTCCAGACTAAGACAGACTGAGGAGAAGCACCCGAGAGCCCATTCTCGAAACAATTGGCCATTGAAAACCCCATGAATAGCAGAGAAGCACTGTTAAATATTGTTGTTGTTGTTAGGTGCTGTCCAGTTAGTGTCCAACTCATAGTGACCCTGTGTACAACAGGTGAAACACTATTGTCAGTGCTTCTCTGCTATTCATAGGGTTTTCAATGGCAGATTGTTTTTTTTTTTTTATTTGGTGGGGGGAGCGGATTTCCAGGTCCTTCTCCAAAACTGTTAAATATAGTGCTGGAAAATGAGCCCCCAGGCTGGAAGATGTTCAAGAAACGAATGGAGAAGAGTTACTTCTTCAAAGTAGAGTTGACCTTAATGATGTGAACAGAGTAAAACCCTTGGAACCTCCTTTTGCTGATGCGCAGGATGCAAAATGAGAAGATGTATAGTTGATGTCTGCGACAGTGGGCTCTGACATAAATAGATTGTGTGCATGGCGCAGTGTTGGCTAGTGTTTTGTTCTGTTGTATATAGGGTTGCTAGGAGTCAGATCTGACTTGAAGACACCCAACAACAAACAAACATACTTGGTGGTTAGGATAACGTTATGACCCATCCCACAGAGAGGAGATGGTTCATGGGGGCATGTGGAGAATAAAATGAATCCTCTGTCATGAGTTCTATGAGAAGATACTTCCAGGGGGAAAACCTCTGCTTCTCTGGACTTCTCGAACTACTCAAACCACCAAATCCATCTATTATTGTTATTGATGTTACTGTTGCTGTTACTATTGTTAGTAACATTTTGAATTCAGTTCTCTATTACGTGTGACAAAAGGAATTAGACTAGTATGTGTAGTAATACAGATTTTAGAAACTTGATCAGTTCAGCTAACACACACTTACTGGCAAGATACTTTAGTTAATTGTCTCTTATCTTTAAAAACAATCAAATAAATGAATAAAGGCAACCCACATCACAGAGCTGACATGGGCTTGGTACATAATTAGTGGTAGCTATTATGATTTAGCTGTATTACAGTTGAACTGCTCTGCAAAGTTCAATGAGTGTAATTGAGTTTTCAGTGTCCATAAGGTGCTATTGTTAGTTGTTGTTGTTGTTTTTGCACAGAAAATAATATTTCTACTTTCTTATGTTTGTGTTAATATCCATCTCATAAAAGATACAAATTTTATGACTTGATTTTATAAGCCTTTACTTTTAACTCACAATTTTTACTGTATTTGCAAATCTGATAATTTTGTATTACAATATTAAGCAATTTATTTGTTATTTCATTAATGTTCAATTAATTTTAGGTTTGGTGGATTAAGTCCTTTAAACATTATCACTATTTAGAAACTTTTTTCACTAGACTTTCTTAGACATTTCCAACCATAATTGCCAATTTAATAAACTTATTCTCTCAAATGTTTTGAATAACTAATATTTCAACCTTATAAATCTAGCATGCCATATATTTGTAATCTGTATGAAATCCTTATAAATTTAATTAATCAGTCTTATAAATTTAATAAAACAGATTCTCTTATCTATTTCAAACATCTTAAAACAGACAAGGCATAAATGAAGCAACATAGTAACTATAAAACAGCTCTTCTTAAATTTATATCTTCCTGGGGTTGCACATACAGTTACTCAACCATTGGGAGCACATTACCATCAAAGCCTGCTGTATTCTGTATTATTTGAAAGAAGGGCAAAGTCCTATACATAAATTGCAACATAATAAAAAGCTCATGTAAACTTAGCAGAGAAGGGACAATTTAAGGAGCGGAAAGAAGGAGGGAGGGATCTAGCAAAAGGAAACAATGGTGGGAGAAGACAGGAGGGGGAGGAGGGTCAAGGAGGAGGGAGGAAGGAGAAAGAGGCCAACCTCAAAGTAAACAGTCCAACTTTAATAGTTCAGGAAATAATACCAATAATACCAACAATACCAAAGGATGGCAATAATGCAAACGGGCTAGATTATTCAAGTACTACTGCTGACGATATAAAAAGACAGATCACTGTAGAAAAAGTTTGGACTTAAATCATAATCAGGATGCATGGGTATAGAAAAATATTCCCACAAAAAGACATGCAAGTTGAAAGGAGGCCATTGGTGGGGGGTGGGAGATGGGGGAGGAGGGGCACAAGAGGGTAAGTGGAAAGTCATGCGTATAATGTACAATGAAATGCATATATGGAAATGTCACAATGAAATACATGTCAAAATGAAACACATTAAGTTGTACATTAACAATTTCCAATAAATAAATAAATAAAAATTGTGGCACATATGTAAAAACATTTATGAGATATGTGTTTCTTACCCTGTGAGTTCAAATTTTATTGAATAAAGACAGTGATAGAATAAAAAAAAAACTAGAAATCATCAGCAAAGTTACTCATTTGGATTTGGATAAGGAATGTGGCCTGGGGGCAGTACCTAGGTAGAAATAAGTTAAAAAATGATACTACTACCTGAGCCACAAGGTAACAACCTCTAAATCCCCATTTATAATCTTGTTTTAGGGGCTTTGTCCTTGGCAGACTCCTAGTTAGTAGTTTTCACCCAGGGTAAAATTCAGTTTCACAACTCAATATATGATATCTCTCAAGATTTGTCCTTAACCAAATTTACAACTTTGCAATATTTGATTTCTGTAGACAGAATTCTGAATCTCCTGCCTAAACTGCAACTCATATCTTTGTGCCTGATTTGACAGAATTAATTGAGCATTCTCTTTATATTTTACTTTTTCATTTGTCTCAGATATATTACAAAATAATTTATTGGGAAAGAAAACATCTTCTCTGTGCTTAGGGAGTTATTTTTCTATTAGAGCTGCTATGACACACATATAAAGCTCCTATCATAAAAGGCAAAAATGAAGACTACTATAAAAGTAATAGAAGCAAATTTCTGTAAGATCACTGTGGGAGACAGAATTCTAAGATAGCCCTTATGATCTTTACCCCTAGGTGTTACTTTCGAAATTATGTTATTTACATGACAAAAACTTGATTTTCCAAAAGTACCTGAGATTGATGATCAGTTGATTAATATAGAGAAGTTATCCAGATGGACCTAACTTAATCTCCAGAGCCTTCTAAATGCACAGAATTATCCCTAGTTGGTAGCAGAAAAGGATGCCAGAGAGACTAAGGCTGGGAGAGAATGAATGAGAAGGAGGCTGTGTGTTGAGATGGAGGGAGCCTCCAGGTGAAGAGCTGAGAGTGGCCTCTAGGGGCTGACCCCAAGGGGAGCCACCAAGGAAATGGAAACCTCAGTCCTATAACCACAAGGAACTCGATCCTGCCAACAATCTGAATGAGTCTAGAAATAGTTCTTCCCCAGAGGCTCCTCACAAGAGTCCAGTCCCACCACCACCTTGACTTTGGCCTTGTGAGACCCTGAGGAGAGAGCTCAGCTGGGCTACCCAGACTCTGACTGTGAGCTAATAAATTGATGTGGTTTTAAGTAGCTTCATTTGTGGTAGTTTGCTATGCAGCAATAGGAAACAAATGCAATCACATAAATCAACTTTCTATTCAAGTGTACAGACTCTGCTTCATTAAACTTTTAAGTAACATTGTATATCTTATGCATGAAAGCATCTTAAAGGTAGGAGAGCTCAGACGCTAAGATCTAGTCTTTTCTGCAGGAACTAGTTGATGAGACTGGAAGATCAAGACTGCGTTGATTTAGGGAAGGTTTAGGAATCTGGGTTAAGAAGACTTGATTGGAGAAATTTCCAAAGGCCTAATTTTCCTCTACTGGCCTTGGTAGAAATTCTCTTTGCTGCATAATACATTCAAATGCAACATCTAGTCTGGATAACATATTTTGCCAGTGTCAGTGAGAAAAATTTTTAGCTTACATGATTTATCCAGTTGGCAAGTTACCAAACAAGACTCAGGAAATGGAGTTCAGGGCAGGTAAATGCTGGTAGGAAAGACAGGAAGAGAGTAGCTGAAGACATGGAGGTGTTCTCTGGGAGGCAGGAACAAGTGGGGTCCACCATGAGAAGTCTTGGAACGGCAGAGAGTGGGGAATAAAATACCAAGTGCAGAGAACACAACAAAAGAGGACGAGAGGCTGGGGACATAGCTTAGTGGTAGGTCATCTGCCTAGGATGCTCAAGACCTTAGTTTGATCCCCAGCACTGGAAAAAAAAAAATAGGACAAGGACATGTGACTACACTGTTACTTTGTGCAGAGTTTGCCCACACTGAAGAAACTTGAGAACAGAGCATATTTGCCTTTTATTTTTCACTATGAAAGCCCATGTACAAAGAAATGGAAAGTTCTAAAAGCAACCACTTCTGTGTATACTTCTTCCTCCCTTACCCTTTCTGGGAAGTAGTAATGACCTACAATGTCTTTAACTCATCCAGCACTTTAACTTTTTCAAAGCACATCCTGTACAATGATCTTTCATTTCCTGACTGGTCATGAGGATGAAGTTTATAGTCTTTTTATTGCTACTATTTTGACATTTTTATATACTCTTCCCCATACAGCATAGAATGTGTTACCCCCTATAATTGCTTTTATATACTACTTGACTTAAAGATTGTTTCAAACCTTCTTGATCCTAAATCATTTTTATTTTTAGGCAGTTAAAACAAGGGCTAGATGGTTTTTTAAAAGTACTGGTCTTTGAGTTGAGGGTATTATTTTTCCCTTTCTTAGGTTTACCTATCTAAAATGATGCCACTGTTTTTTGTTTTTAAGAAATGAGATAAAAGAGATTTTGAGCCTTTATATTATTTAAGTCCAGTTGTTAATTGTAGGTATATGCGTGTGTGTGTGTGTGCGCGTGCAAGTGTGTGTGGGTTTATATTAACCCATTTTTTATTAGGATTTAGATTGAACAGCATGTCTGATGATCTCATCACTAGTATTTTTATGAGTGGTAATGACAATTTACATGTGTGAAATTTCCTTAGTGTACCAACAATTTTATAGAATCTGTAATATGGCAAATTTCTACACAGAAACATATTATTCTATACTTTATTTTTGCTGTTGTTTGTTTTATGACACAAGGTCTCACTCTATAGGCCATCCTCCACATCCTCAAACTTTTAATTCTCCTTCCTCAGCCTCCCAATGCTATTATTACAGGTGTGTGCCCCCATGCATGGCTTTATCATTTTTAATGGTGACAAAATAACTCAATTTTGCACAACATCTTATCATCAACTTTTTTACCCTTCTCATTCTGTAAGGATAATTTTGTAATTTTAAGAATTAAAGGTCCTATAAATCTTTATTTTAACATATTTCTTTGTTATAAAAACCCTCAGGGAGTAATGGCTATAAACATATATTTTTCCAAACAGGAATTCAAGCCCCTTGTCAAGCACCAGGCACTCAATGTGTTGATACCTCAGGGTATGGAAATAATTTCTCAGGTTCACAGGCCCTTCCTTCAAGGGTTCAAACTGAGAAGGAGAAAGGTCTATAAAAAATGTAATCTCTTGACAAAATATTCATTATATAGCCAATGATTATGAAATCTCAATATGTAAAGTGTTTCATGAATATAGCAAACCAAGGTCTATAAGAACGTAGGAGAGGGAGGGTTTGGGTGAAGAAGAGAGAGAGAAGTCATTGCCCTGAGACAAACCATGGGGCTTATCCTGGCTCTGACCTTCATTACAGAGACTCTGCAAGGTGTTACTTAATATTTCTGGCCTCCAGGTTCCTCATATATAGTAATTGTAATTACCATTATTACTATAATAATTATACAATTATTATTATTTATGTAGAAGTTGAATTATGTCTCCTGAGCAATCCAAATTGATCAGCAAATACTTTCCACCTAATTTGTTGTCTGTAGTGCCTTTAAAATAAAAATTAATGCTAATTTTCCTTACTAAAAGATTCTTAGGCCAAAACAGTTTTTGAACTACATATTACATATGGTCACAACATGAATGGAGAAAAATGAAAATGTAGGAAATCTATTTCCAAGGAATCTTAGATGACTTATTGATTACCATGGTATGTTGATATATACATATTTTTTTGTGGTGCTAGGAATTGAGCCTGGGGCCCTGTCCATGCTAGACAAGGGCTCTACCACTGAGTTATAGCTCCAGCCTTAATATTTTCTTGGGTGATATCTTCATCAACAAAGACATCCAATTATTTTACTATTAATGAGTTAGAAATAGACAGGTCCAAGTTTGTTCTTGTGACCCAGTGGTACCACTAGAGATTCTTTCCACCCTTTCACTTCATCATTCTTAACATCACATTTTGTCCGCACTGTTGAGTATAGCCCACACAACTGCCATGCAGTCTGGGCATCCTGTTCAGACACCAGCATTTTAAGCAAGAAGAAATTGGAAGAAGCAAAAAGCTTATGTATCTTTTATGCCACTGGGGGAAAAAGCTTTTCCAGAAGTCTCTTTTTCTCTTTTTAGGTAGATATGGGTCACATGACTATCCCTTGCCAAAAAGAGACCCTGGGAAAATAAATAATCAGGGCCTACACTAGGAGGCAGATGTGAGAAATTAGGGGCTCAGAGTGACTATAGCATTAGTAAAATAAGAGAGATACCCAGAAGATGAGGACAGGACAGAAATGGAGTTTCTTTTGGAAACTATTGGACATCTGGTCTACCATTATTCACATGGAAGCTAAAGCAGATGATTTATTGCCTTAAGTTTGGGGAATTATGGTGCCAGCATTAATAGAAATCATAATGTTGCTGGATAAACCAAGAGATAAACCAAGAGTTTTAAATATTGCTTTGTCTCTCAAGCCTGTTCCAAGAACAATGAGATGATAATAATTTTATACAGTTAAGGACTCTTTGTAGAACCAGGGCTTGAAAGTCCTGGTAGGAGCTTCTTAACCAGCCTGGCTTCCTCTCTTATCTCCATGAACTTCCAGAACTGCTCAACAAATATTTCTGTATGTTCATAAGAACTATCTCCACAAGAAATGCTGAAATATTCTCTTGGAAAAAAATAACACAATGAAAAACTCAAAGATAATTATGAAATAAATTATATGGCATCTCAAGAGATTTCAGATCCACATTTTCTGTTTTCTGCCCTATATTTGTAATCCACCATTGGCTACCATAAAAAGTGTGATTGTAGAAATCAATTTCAGTAAGCACTAAGAGAAAAAACCCTCACCTTTGGAGCTATAATTGAGCGGTTATGATTAAAGAAATTACAGATCAGCTTCCTTGGATTAAAGACACCTGTGGAGCAGAGTAAGCATGTCAGGAAGAACAATGAGATATTTGATTTGTTGTTCTTTGGTACCCTGTTGCTTATAATAAGACTACACATGAGGTTATTTACCCTTTGCATTTGTAAGCAAGAAACACCGTATTAACATTGTATTAATAGTTGTGAAAACCTGGAATTGAGTGTCTGCTTTATATAAATGGAAGCCATAGGTCCTCCTCCTCTTTAATTCTGAAGGAAGTTTTTTTGTTTGTTTGTTTTTGTTTTTTTAGCAAAATATCTGAGTGACAGGCAGAAATGATGCCATGATATTGTGGTCCTCCACCTATCTTTTTCCTGAATCTAGTGTTATTCTGTGATCTCTAGACATGGGTGTTTGTTGCTAGACAACCACCTTCTTGTTGGGGTACTTTCACAGCTCATACACAGTGGCCCATTATCAACACACAAACAGCACTGCCTGGAGTGAAATGTGATAGAGTAGACTTGAAAATAATGCATTGCTGGAAAGTTTAAGATCAATGAATTCAGACTACACAAACCTGGCAGCAGCAGTTATCCTATCATTTAAGGGTAGATGGTCTCTGGGATTTTAACCATGGCTCTTGATAAATTAGATGAGACAAGAAGCCATACATATTCATCTGAGAGTGTAGAAGCATAATTCTGTTACAACTTTTGAAAACAACCAAGTTCTCCTCTACTATTCATATTATTCTGCAAATACCCAACAGAACAGGATCACACATGACTCACATCACGAAAGCAATTGTTCTCAAACTTTAACATATATCTGAATCATCTGGAAGACTTGTTAAAATGTAGATGGCTAGGACCAATCCCAGTGTTTATGATTCAGGAAGTCTGAAACCTTAATTATTTTTTTATTTTTTGGATTTTTAAAACTGGCAAATAAAAATGTATATATTTATTGAGTGCAAATTATTGTTCTGAGATATGTATACCAAAGACTTTTTACAAGTCTGTTTTCTGTTAGTGCCTAGGCTGTGGAGCAGGGACCACACCTTGATAATTATTATCTTAAGGAAGTGATACACAATTCTGGTTCTTCCCTTATCACATTCTTTTGGCTGAGTCTCATTTACTAAAGGAGTAATGGACTGGACTAGATGGCAGTGGGTCCACACTATCCAAGCACTTTAATAGTAAGTGGGCACTGGGAGTGGCCAGTGGCACTGGCGGGCTCAATTTGAGGATTCCACTTGTGCCCTGTAGGAAACCTGGCTAACCCAAGGCACAAAGGCTAGCTTCCAGGGCTGTGACATGCTTGTGTTCTCAGGGGATGATAGGTGGGTCACACAAATCCCCTTTGTCTCTAAATAGGAAAACACGTTTCCCTTGTTCAGTAGCAGGGCTTTTCTGCACATCTTTGTTTGGGGTTTGTAGGAGAGGTGACAGGCTCCTGGGGAGGTGTTGCTATCTGCGAGCTCTCAGAGGTACAGCAAATTATATCTTTCCACAGGCTAGAGTGACTTGACTGGAGGGAGCATTGCATGGCACAGATGCGCTGAGCCTCGATGGGGCAGAGACACAGCTTGGTATACCCGCCATTTTTTAAATGAGGAAATTGATTTCTCTGTGTGTGTGTGTGTGTGTGTGTGTGTGTGTGTGTGTTTAAGAAAAACATCCAACACCTGAATTGTAGGTTCCTTAAAATAACATTGTACAAAAACACTTGTAGCTTATAAGCATTTATACAATCTGAGTTCTGAGAGTATCTCTTACACAGTTTTTTAATCTTAGAAGGTTTCCAGCCCCCTCTCATTGACTCTACTTAACTTGGATGAAATTCATTTTACTTTGGTGCTACAAGTTTCCTGTTAAAGTGTCTAAAAATGTCTGGGTGGGAAAAACATAGTCAAACTCTAGATTTTCAGCTACACTGATGTTCTGTGATTTGCGTCCTTCATTTTTATGTCTGGAACACTCTATGGAGAGAGCACATGAATGAAAAGAGCTTCACTTGGTGCTCTAGAGATACAAAGTGATGGGAATATTATTTAGAAGTTAATAAGCAATCAACTCAAAACCTTAAATTTGAGTATAATTAGTAACTCTCCTAGTCTTTATGTCACAGCCCGGCTCCTCCCCATGGGAGCCATGCTAGTGTGGTTTGGAGGAGGGCACAGATGTCTGTCGTCACATCTTCAGAGGATTCCAGATGCTTCCTCCAAGAATAAGCTATTTTCCTTAATGACCCTGTAGTATTCTATCATCAGGTACAATGATTGACACAGAATAGGTGCTTTAGTATGATTTATGAATGAGTGAATAAATTAGTATCATCCATAAGTGTAGCTGAACCCTTCTTAGGCTATCACGCTTTGCACAAATCATGCTTTGTGGGTTAATGAGTTCCATAAATTTACTTCTTGCCTTGAAAAATATTACCTCCTGTTTTTCCTTTAAATTAAAACTTTTTTTTTTTTTTTTTTGCTTTAAAGTGATCTTTTCTAGAGGACTGCAAAAGGAAGTAAGACCTATTTCTAATATTCTGGGAGTTGTCTCAAATCAAAGTCATTGCATGTATTAGTTACCTTTTACTGCCTAACAAATTACTTCAAACTTTAGCAGCTTGAAACAGCAAAAACTGATTATCTCACAGCGTTTCTGAGGGTCAACCATCTCAGCACTCCCTAGTTCAATGGTTTTGGCTCAAGGTCTCTCATTAACTTGCAGTGAAACTATTACAGGCACTGCAGTCCTCTGAAGGCTGGAACATGGCTGCAGGTCTCCTTTCCAAGGTGGCTCATTTACGTGGTCATTGACAGGACACCTCAGTTCCTCACCACATGGTTCTCTGCGTGGGGAACGTATTCTTAAACTCAGAGGCTAGGCACCCTCATTGCAAGCAATCTGTGAAAAAGCAAGCAAGAGAGGAGGAAGTCACTATACCTTCCAGGATCTAGAATTTTAGACACTGAAATCTTCTCTTTATTTAACTCCTTTAAAATGAGTCACCAATTCAAGCCTACATTTAAGGAGAGAGGAATAGACCTTCACTGTTTTAGGGGATGGCCAAAGAATTTGTGTACATATTT
Organism: Pedetes capensis; assembly: GCA_007922755.1. Taxonomy (NCBI): domain Eukaryota; kingdom Metazoa; phylum Chordata; class Mammalia; order Rodentia; family Pedetidae; genus Pedetes; species Pedetes capensis. The sequence goes on along the minus strand of VMDO01001652.1, from coordinate 74,900 downwards.
AAAAAGCACTGCAGCAAATGATAGAATTAGAGGATAACATCATTTCTGAACATTTAGTGCCAGGTAGAATTAAGTTGTTGTTGTTGTTGGGTGCCATTGAGTCAGGTCTGACTCATAGTGCCCCTATGTGCAACAGACAAAATACTCCCAGACACTGTGTCATGTCCAACACTATATCAGTGCTTCTCTGCTGTTCATAGGGTTTTCAATGGCTGATTACTTAGGGAGTGGGCTGTTGGGTCCTTTTCCCCTTTTTGTGGTGCTGGGGATTAAATCCAGGGCTTCAGATGCATGGGACATTAATACTTCTCTGCAGACATGGAAGTTGTCCTATAGGACAAAGAAGGTGACATACCATTTTGAAGTTGGAAAGGTCTTGTTAGCACACAAATGCTGTGTGTGGTAAAGCATATCCAGACTACACCTCCAGTCACCCAAGATCCACAGACATGTGGTCAGTTTTTGAATTCCTTCCACCAGCCTCTTCTTGGACACAGGGATGGGGAATCTTATGCTTCTTAGAGCAACCTAGTCTATTTGAGGGGCCCTTTAGGTACACTTATTTATTTATATGTATTCACTCATTCAACCTTCACAAGGCACCTAGAACACATCAAATAATCCTAAGTCTTTGGTATACAAAGATGAATGGGTCATGACTTTTATTCCAGAGAAAATGCAATCTAATTTTGAGTGGGTGGGAGGAGTTGTGTAAAAAGAAGTCACTGGTTAGTACGAGACAGTTGTGTTTACATCATGTGGAAGGAGCTGAGGGCACACCAGGGAGGGAGGTGGCAACTCTTCTCTGAGTGGCAACTTGGTGGGAAAAGGTGAGAAAAGGAATGGAGGACATGTATAATCATTAAGGTAATCCTTGAAATATAAGAAAGAATGCACTAGGGAAAGGAGAGGTAAGGAAGTTCCAAAGAACCATAGCATGTGCAAATGTACCAAGGCAGGGAGCCACATGCATCGATTTAAGAAACACCAAGTACCATGACCTTGGTGAAGCAAGTATGGAGAAATGAAACATTCCATTTCATTGAAAGACTGAGAAGGCATTTTATTGCCAGTCATAAAGTATTGTGCTTTATGCTATAGAATCTGGACTTGATTAACACTAGTCTCTAATGTTGGGTGAGGCTGGGATTTAGCTCAGTTGGTTGAGCACTGTGCTGCAGTGTCTGAGGTCCTGAGTTCAATTTCCAGCACCACAAAAATGGGAGAAGGGCCTGGAAATCCACTCCCAAGGCAATCCTGAAACAGCCAGCCATTGAAAACCCTATGAGGGTCGCTATGAGTTGGATACTGACTTGACGCAACCTAACAACAACAACAACAACAACAACAACAACAACAACTAATGTAGGGTATGTAAATCTACCCAAAAGAGTCATCTACTGGTCTAAGGGAAGAAAATGTGAGAACGTCTAATGATGCTTTTTCATTCCAACATGTAAGAACGAAATGAAGTTTGCTGATATACACTATGTGATTTGAGGGTCAAATGCCAAGGCAAAATATTCTTTCTAATAGATATTTCCATTAGGAAATATAGTACTGATAGTTCTAAGATAAAATGGGTGGAACTTGATGCCTGAGTAGGTATAAACGTGATGACTCTCTAGTCTTCACTTTTGTTTGAGGTTTGAGGAGGTGATAGGACCAACTGCTACAGTTGTTCAATCTGTCTACTCCACAGGTGCCCAGCAGAGGGGGTGTGAGGGCAACAGTGTTCCCTGAGCACTCCTGCCCACTCTGGAGTAACTGCTGAACTGGCCTGGAGAACTAATGCCTTTCTGTCATTCACCCAGGATCGAGCATAGGCCATTGGGACAAAAATTGAAGAGAAGAGGGTTGGGGTAAAGGGAGAACCTTGGGTTTGATTTTAGGTATGTTGTCTTTGCATTTATGAGGGACATTCTGCTGGAAGTCCAGTTGGCAACTAAAAAGGTGGATGTAGAGCAGAGTTTGGGGTAAGGACAGTGGGGAGAGAGGATTGTAGGAATATTCAGAGAATTGGTGGTTGTGGAGGTTACTGGCATGTGTAAGATCATGAGTGGTCATGCAGAAGAAAGAAGAGGCAGGGATAACCTAATTGATGGGGACAAGGAGAGGGAGAAGAGCCAGTGGAGTGGCAAGAAATAATCTAAGGCAGAAAAGATACTAGGGAGAGTGGGAATACAGGAGCGATGGGAGGGGAGCATTTAGAGAAGGGAATGGCTGATGGGGAAAGATCAGGTAAATAAGACAAAATTCTCCTTGGGATTTGGAGTACGAAACCGTTAATTCCTACAGAAAATGTTATTTCGGGGAGTAATGAATTGCAGGTATTTGACTGAATGATAAAAGAAAGAAATGGTGGTAAGAAAAGGAAAATTGGAAATGTAAAAATATATATTAATAGGTTTGCACAAGAAGGGAAGGATAAAGATGGAGGCCATATGGATCCTTTCAATACCCATTGGAATTTCATGGAACAAGCATTGAATTCCTCTTAGACTAATGTTGAAGATTTGTCTCTCCCTATGTGGGAGTCAGGCCTTCTGCCTTCCCAGTCCATTTCTCTGTTCAGTTGCTTCATTACATTTTTTCATGCCCCAAATCAAAGCGATTTTCCAGATGTGCACACAACGTGGTTTTGTGCAAAGGTTGAAGAATATTTTCCATTTTGTTTCCTGCTATCATTCTAATGATAACCAGAACTTATTTTCCCTTTTGACTTTGGCAACACATGGGCTGTACATCTTTGGGATACGTTATACTGCAAAGTTGTCATTCTCCATAATTTGCATACATGTGCTTTGCACATAGAAGACTCTGAATATTTATCATTTGGTTAAATCATGTCAGAGGCCAAAATTTTGTAGGCAATTTTTGTTCTTTTTTCTTAAATGCACTTCCTCTGCATTATCCACCCTGACAGTAACTGTCCCATGTCTCATACAGTCTCGATTTTTCCCCTCAGTATGCCATTAAACTACCCAGAAATGTCTAGTGTGTATGCAATCCTGAAAGTATCCCCTTTTTTGTATTCTTTCTTCTATTCATATATAAAATATGTTAAGTGGCACTTTTTTCTGGAGATTGTGTTAATTAAAATTCTTTACCCAGAAAAGCTCTTATTTGCCCCTAAATTTTGACTTTCTGAAAGTCATTATCTTTTAATGAAATATGTCTTTTAATGGGTCCCCATCCCAAATCAGGCTGACACTGTATAAAATTACCTTTGTAACGAAATTTTGCTGAAGGTTTTTCAAAAATGGAAATAAAGTGAGTTTTTTGGAATATCATATTTTCATGCCTACTACCTCCAAGCAGTCTGGTGGTTCTATCAAAAATAATTTCTTCTTATAGATATCATAATGCTTTATTTGTGATATTTGCTGAAATATTTAGTGATTCTACAGTTGATGGTATTATAATTTTGCTCAGTTTTCCAATATCTGTCTGCCAGGGACCTCATTGACTGTGGCAGGATGCCCATTTTGATCAATATATACACAATTCCAGCTATAAATTCTCTCAAAATGCTTGGGGGAGTGCCCATGATTTATTTATTTCCATTTGCCTATTAGGTCTAGAGAGCCGTGCTAATAGACTAACTGGAAAAAGATAGAAAGAAATCTTGGAGGGAAAGAGCTGAACCAAAAAAGAAAAACCTCCCTGCTCTCTAAATTTAGAATAAATCCATTACCATTTTTGTTTTACCTCAAATTAACTTTTTTTCTTCAGAATTCATCTCATCTCCAAATAAGTCTTATAGCCTGAAGAATTCCTCCATTAGTCTGGACTTTCAAAGTTCTTGTGAAATGTATAGTCCATGTGATTGCGGAATCTGAGCGCATTGGTAGTTCATTATTATGAGGTGCTTGTGGGCATCAGGAACGATAATGTCTGTATTTAATGGTATTTGTGGCTTGCCCGTGGCTTGCAATTACCTGCCAAGTGTAGTGGCTGGATTGAAAGCATGATTGCAGCAGCCCATTTAAAGAGATCTCCTACTGGCTTCTTGATGATAATTTGACCTAAAGTGTACTCTATGTGTCTGTGGGTGTGTGTGGGTGCGTTCTTGTGTTTGTGTGTGCACGGGTCTCACTGGCATTTCCTTATTCCTCTTGAGCAGTAAGAGGAAATTTCCCAGGGAATTGAGCAATTCAGATACTAAATTTCTTCAGTATTGGCTTTGCTCAACCAGCTGAATATTCTTGATAAAGCAGCAATTGGTCATCCTGAACTCACACTCTGGGCAAGAGACACCTGGTCTGCGGAAGCATGCTGAGTTCGCATGTGCCCATGACAGCACCAGACTGTGATGGACCTGTCTGATCTCAGGAGGGGTTTATTGTCCACAGGGGGAGAGTCTGATAGGAGCTGCTGCTGATTCAACCATTTTGCATTCCTTTGTCATGGCAAGTGGGACAGCAGCTGCTACTTTCTTAGATCCTTTAAACAATCACTGTCCAGCTGGGACAGCTCTGCAAGATAACCCCCTCCCCTGAAAGTTGACATACTCAGGTTGCACTTAAGAGTTGCCTGTGAACAAAGCAGTCCACAAGGCAGGACTTCGGGTTGCCACTGCTGTGCAAATGAAGAGATAAAAATAATCACAGCAAAGCCTCATGCACATGTATAACCCTCAATCCTATCAACATTTATTTCTCTGAATGGAGCAGTAGAAAGCTATGGCCATTGTTCTCTGATACGTTGCTTTAACAGTTTTAATTATTTTATTTCCACTTAGAATAGAAATTAATTAAAATGTCTGCCATTTATCAGCAATTTACATTACAAAGAACTTTTTGTGGTTTTATGTATTTTTCTTATTGTAAAATCAATGTATAGTCACTATAGAAAACTTACATAACAGGAATAAGCAAAGTAAAAGAATATAAATATCTAACATGTTGTTCCTGCTATATGGTGGTCATTGTCATAAATGGTTTCATATATTAGCTCACTTAAATTTCAAAGCAACCTTATGAGGTAGGTTTTAACCTACCCCCATTTTACATATGAGGAAACTGAGGCACAGAGAGGTTAAATAATTCTCCCAGAGTCCCAAAACAGTTGCCTTCAAAGTCAACCTCTGGCCACGTTTTTGTAATTCTGTCTCCAACTACCCACTATATCCCCCACTAAGAGAGAACTTGCAGTTTACATTAATGGATAGCATCCCATGTATGTATGTCATATTTATTTTCTACTGTGACTCTCAACACAGCCATTTTTATTTTTCTGATTTTATATATGAGGAAACAAACTTGGAGGGACTCAGTGGCTTGTCTCAAATCTCATGGCTGTGGTGCAATGGAAACCTTTTTCTGGGCATGCTACCTTCATTATATGGGTTCTTTGCACTCAGGTGCCTCATAATCTTTCAGTTTTGATTTTGATGAGTTAATGATACGTCTTCATTGTGTGATGAGACTCCAGACTGAAGCTGACCAGCTGGTATTGTGGATGCTCCCGCTGCCCCACCCAGATGCACGTTCCTGGCTGGTGGCCCGTCCCCTCATGACTGCAGTGCTGGCTCATAGCCATGTCTAACTGTCCTCCAGAGAACTGCTGTTGGTCACATCACCTATCTCCTGATCTGCATCCAGAAAACTGGACTTGGAAAACAGGTAGGGGGCTCTGGTGTTAACAACACTACATACAGTTCTTTCAGGATCAAAATCAGTACCCACGTGAAAGCAAAAGCTGCCTTTTGGAGCCTGAAATTTTTTTTTTATAACTTTTAGCCACTCATTTTGCCTTGAGTCAGTTTAGACATTTTCCTCCAAAAAGTCTGATCACTATTTTTTTTTCAAAATGTTTTATTAAAATATTTTGTTAAGGTGACTTATATAAAGCAAAGAAAGTCCTAAAAGCCATTTCAAATGTTTAATTGAGGGTCATTCCTCATGTTTTCATATTCCCAAGCTTTAATGCTTTTCTATTTCAAGTCAATTACTTTCTTTTCATTCTTTAAGCACACATATTTCAGAGTTACAACAGAAGAATAGCTATGAAAAACTGCCCTGCCTTCTTCTTTAATTTCACAGTGCCCCCCGTCTGCCTTCCATCTCCTGTGCTGAAAACTTCCTTTGTTCCATCACCATAATTTCATGGTTAGCTTTCTCCTCCCAACTTCTGGTACACCTAGTAATTAAAGTGCTCTGTCGTAGCCATCTTGCTCTGTCCTCTCTCCTCCACAGGCACTTCACTTCTGCCCCAACTTTCCTTCTTTGAAGTCATATGGAGGTACAAAATTCAAAAAAAATTTTTTTAACTGATTCTTAAATATAGTCTTCTGGAGATTTGGCTGATAAGACCATTTGGTAGAAGAGGACCTAGAAGTGTTTGAGTGATACCGAAATTTTTTTAAAAGTGGAGATTATGTGACCGTGGAATTTAACGGTGCTTGATTGTGCCTGAACTTCTGTTCCTATCCCCATACCAGCTGATTTCTCGTCTTCTATTTATATTACTGCAAGAGTCTCTGCACTGACCTGCCTTCTTTCTCATCCCTATAATTCGTCCTCTCTAGGGCTGCTAAAACACCTTTCTAAACCTCCTTCTTACCATGCTGCTATCATGTTAAAGTCCACCTTAACATTTATAGGATTAAAATAAAAGTATAAATAAGGTCCTTAGCTCATCCCTCTTCTCACCTTCATTTCCCTTCTACCACAAGGGGCTAAGGAGGCATAGTGTAAACATCTAGCTTACAAACAACTTTGCCCATAACCTCCAGCCTCCACTTCCAAATAGTTACCTCTTAATCATTCTTGGATTTTGGGATGAGCAAAGTGATGGAATGGAACAGCAGAAGAGGCTTGTTTGGGCCCTGGATGTGGGCTCAGAGCCACCAAGCCATCAAATTCCAGGGTCTTAGTATATTTACGATCTAGAAGGTGAGGAAAGTACTAAGGCAGGTGGACATGGCCCCATAAAGCAGTGTGGATGGAGGAGGGTCAGAGGGCCTTCTCAAACCCAGAGCCTAAGTAGCGTTCCCTAGCCAAGATTTAAAGAATATTCTAAGCCAGACATGAAAGACTTGTCATGATCTAACCCCAACTTTACTTCTCAGTACCACTTCATACTGTTTCCAAATGTGGTCACTCTGCAGTTACCAGTTTGGCCCACTTACCTGTCTTTGGGACTTGATCTTCCTCATCTACTCCTGTGACTTTCCTCATGCTGTATATCCTTTCCTACATTCATAGGGAACCAGGAAAATAAGGAGTGAGATGGCTGAGTGGGGACCACAGCACCCTGGACAGCGCAAGCCCCATCTTGATGGCAGAGAGATTTTCAACCCTAGCCAATTGGGGACATGAAAAACTCTGTGTTGGTATTGCCAAGATTTTCTTTTATTAAGATAAGTTAGAAACAAAGATTTTCATATGTCTCTTGATTTTAAGTGTTGAAACTAGTTAAAAAATATTCTATTTTCAAAATCAAAGTCTGTTATATTTCCAACTTGGCCTGTGTATGTTCTACAGTCTGGAACAGGGCATATCCTCCTTAGCAACTCTGTGAGTCTTTCCTTTCTCCCAGCACAATCTCATATTCTATCTTCTCCATGAAGCCTTCTTGGATCACACCAACTCAAACAGCTTTCTCCTTTCTCTGAAATGTTGTGGTAGTTATGATGCATCCCTTTAATTTGACACCATTTGAATTCCTCTGTTTATACTTCTAATTGAATTGCTAAGGAGAATTGTTATGTTTCTGTTCATCCCTTGGGACCTAACAGAACCACGTGGTAGATAATGAGTAATAAATACATAAAGCCAATATTAAAACAAGCTTTAAAACAGTGCATATGTGGGAAACTGTGGTGCACATCTGTAATAACAGGTAATTGGGGAAGCTGAGGTAGGAGGTCAGAGGCAGCCTGCACAACTTAGAGAGAAGCTGTCTAAAAAAAATTTTTTTAAAGGGGCTGGATGTGCAATTCTGTGTTGGAATGCTTGCCTACCATGCATGAAGCCCTGGTTCAACTCCTCAGGGATAAAAAAAGTGTAAATAATTTATTTCAAGGGGTTGGGATTTAGCTCAGTGGGTAGAGCGCTGCGCTGCAGTCTCTGAGGCCCCAAGTTCAATTCCCAGCACCGCAAAAATGGGAGAAGGACCTGGCAATCCACTCCCAAGGCAATCACGAAGCACTCAGCCATTGAAAACCCTATGAGGGTTGCTATGAGTCGGATACCGACTCGACAGCACCTAACAACAACAACAACAACAACAACAACAATTTATACCAAAGAATTCAATTTCTAGGAATTTTTCCCAGGGAGGAAAAGTAGATGTGTGTGAGGGTATATGTATGTAACAATGTATTTGCCATAGTATTACTCTTTAAAATGAAAAGTTGGAACCAACCTGAGTAACCATTAAAGGAGCTTAGATAAATTAAAATGATAATATGCAATTTGATTAGATGATTATCTCCTAAATCTATTTCCTCTATAATTTCTTCCTTCATCTCTCTTTTTGTCTTCCTTTTTCTTTTTCCCCTCCTCCTCCTCCTTCTCCTTCTTTTTCTTCTTCTTTGCAAAGAAACTAGGATATTTGTCTCATAGTTTCTCATAATCTGGGTTTTACTGAGTGAATCCCCATGTCATTTAACATGTTCCTCTGTCCTTTGTATCTCCTATAACTGATGGCTATGGAAATGTACTCAGATCAAATTTGGTATTTTTGGCACAATTACTTCATCACTGAACTAACTCCTCAGATGTTAGTGGCCCACCATGACCAATACTCTTTCTTGCTAGCAAAGTTTGCAGCTCAACTCTAGCCCCGCTCCCGGTTGTGGCACGTGTTCAGGTCATGTCTTCTCATGGTAGGACCTAAAGGAAGGCAGCAACCACTCCTTTGTACTTGAAGTTTTCATGATCAAGGACAGAAGCTTTAAGGAGGGCAGAGCCAAACCACAAAGATGCATTTTAGACTTTCTTTGGAAAGGGCACACGTTAGGTCTGCTCCCTTTCCATTATTTAAAGTCTCATGGTCAAGTTCAAAGCCAGTGGGGCATGTGAGGAAAGCACAGCACAGTTAGATGAGTAATTATGAGCAAAAAGATGCTGGGTAGTTTGTTTCCTTTTCTTTGTTCTTGTTTATTTGTTCTTTGGTGATAAGGACTGCAAAATAGTGTTGTGCTAATCCTACCATTTTTTCTCTGTTGAGGGCTAGAATATTAAATATAGAGAAACTTCTTCATATTAACTATTTGTTTAAATTGATGCATCTTACAAAGGAAAGCCAAGATGAATATTTGATGCTTTCTCTTTAATTGCTTGCTATCAAAATAATAGTTTTTTTACTTTGAAGTGACTTGTGAGTACTTTGAAGTGTGTGTGGGATTATCATTGTGAAGTCACAGATTTATACATATTTGATAAAATCCACTGACATCCTTTGTGTTGTGAAAATGACCACGTCTTTGACTAGTGAGAGACTCTCAAATTCCTGAATCCTTTGCAAAGTAACCCTAGCATTCTTGCTCACATTTTTCCTCTCTGGTATCAGATATTCTAGGTTCATCTTGTTCATTTCTTGCCCCAGATCTGGAGTCTGACATTTCTCCAAGAAACTCTATTTCTTTTTACTGGGAAATGGTATTGAGTCTATAGTCATGGTATGAGAGATGTTCTTTGCCAGTAGGCAAGTCATTGTCTGGTCCTATTCAGTGTACGGAGCTTAAGAAAGAGTGTTTTTATTTTAGGATAAAATGTGTGTGAGTTCATATTAATACTTCCAGTTTAAGCTCGGGGCTTTTAATCTTTTAAGACACCAAAAATCTGATCTTGGTTAAAAAATATTGACAGTCAATAAAAAGTAAACAGTGAATGCCTATTTGATGATATTGAAGAAGTATTAGTAATTTTGCAGAGGTAATATTATAACGATATTCCCAAGAAGAATACCATGCCTTACAGTGATACAAACATATTGGAAATAATTATAGATAAATTTCCACAGTGTCTGGGATTTGCTTCAAGATGATGTAAAGATTTATGTGGGAGAAGTAGACAGTGTATAGATGAAAGAAAATTGGCCATAGGTTGATAATTATTGAATCTCTGCAACGGGTACATGAGGGTCATTAGTCTCATCTCCCTCTCTCTGTTTTTACATGGTAGAAAAATTTAATGATAGATTCTTTAAAAGATGCACTAGAAGACTAGAACTGGACAATGTTCACAATATAATATTAAATGAAAAGGTAGGTATGCTATTTTTTTCTAAAATAAGCCTAAATTTCTAGATGAAAAAAATGTAAAGGTATAGAGGTATCGATATAGATAAAACCGATCTGCTACAGATTATTTTCACCTCAGCCTTTGTGTTTTTTCTTTGTATTCTAGATTTTCAATATGAACATGTACTACTTTCATAATCAGACAAAAACAGAACTGTTATTGACTAAGTGACTTTAAAACAATGAGTACTCCTCCATTTCCTTGTTTACATGCTTTTATGATAAGGGCATCTCCCATTTTCAAGCTATTACCAAATGCTGCTACATCGTTGTTGTTGTTGTTGTTGTTGTTGTTGTTAGGTGCTGTCGAGTTGTGTCCGACTCATAACGGCCCTCATAGGGTTTTCAATGGCAGATTGTTTTTCAGGATTGCCTTGGGAGTGGGTTGCCACATCCTTCTCCAATTTTTGTGGTGCTGGGAATAGAACTAGGGACCTCAGAGACTGCAGAGTGATGCTCTACCAACTGAGCTAAATCCCAGCCCCTGCTATATTGTAGCTGTCTGAAAGTCTATGGGCTCACCTCCCCTTCTCTGTCATTTTCCTCCTTGCTGTGTCTTCCCTGCAGTTGGTGACCCTCATATTTCTTCCATTGTTGGTGCCCAGAGGTGTGAAAATCAGGACTTTAGCTCAAAGTAGGAAAGAATACAACCGTACTCTTCCCTGCTTGATTCTGCTTCTCAGTTCTCTGACTTGCTTCATATTTTTTCCACCTCTTTTCTTCCTTATAGCAAATAACTTTTAATAATATTAATAGGAATGCATGGCATATATAGAGCTCTCACTGAATGTCAGGGACTTTGCTAATTATTTGATGTCTATGAATGTTTTTAGTCCTCAAAGCAGGCTGAAAATTTAAGAATCATGTCTATTCCTTATAACAACTCTGCAACATTGCTGCTTTCCCTGCAGGCCAAATGGGTGCAGCTTGGGGAGATGCCCAGTTTGTCCGGCCAAAATTCCAAGCACGAAGAGGAGTGGGTTCAAATTTATGTCTATGTGGGTGCAAAGGTCATGATTTCCCCACTGTGCCTTGACAGAAAACTCTCATTACCCTGTTGCTTTTGCTGTGTCCTGCACGTCGGAGTTGAGGGGCTGACAAGAAAGAAAGCCGGACACAGGATCTTACAAGAGAGTGCGACGTTTATTAACTTCATGCTGTGGTTTTACACACTTTGTTTTCACCTAAAAATAACTTTCCAAGCACTCTAAGATATTTGTTTAAAGGGAACTTAGTTTCTGTCCACAGCTTATCAAAGTACTTGAAATAGAGAAACAAAGCCTTCTTCTCAGCCTTCTCATGCCGTCCAAGGACACACAGCACAGGTGTCTCCTAAAGCTTAATAAACAGATAGGGAAGTCAGCACAGAGTTCACTGCTGTTATTGGCCTTATCATGAGAATAAGAAGCCTTGGGAGCAACTTTTCATTCCTTTGGGCCGCAGCTTTCTGGGACTCCGTCAAGCACTTCAAGTTACACATGAAAAGCCTCAACAGCAGGCCCCGGCTTGCCTTCCATATTACCCTAATGCAGAGACCCAAAAAAACTTTGTGCAAGTTTTAAAAAGGAATTGTGTTGTATTTAATTATTCTATGTCTTACATGTATTTTACATGTGCCCTATAAAGTAGCTTGGCTTTATTCTCATAAAAGTTGTTGTTGTTGTTGTTGTTAGGTGCCGTCGAGTGGGTATCCGACTCATAGCGACCCTCTGTACAACAGGGGAAACACTATTGTCAGCGCTTCTCTGCCGTTCATAGGGTTTTCAATGGCAGATTGATTTTTGGGAGGGGGTTGCCAGGTCCTTCTCCCAGCCTACAGCTTCTGGTGTTCCCAGGTCATCTCCCATCTAGGTACTAACCAGGCCTGACCCTGCTTAGCTTCTGAGATCTGATGAAATCGGATGCCACAGGGCTATGGCTGCAGGCGTTTCATAAAAGTAGAATTCAAAATTCATGTTGATAAAATTTGGGGTTAAACAAAGTCTTATTAACAAGGATACAGAGAGCAACCATTGAAGGATGTGCCGTGCAGAAGGGCAAGAGCCCTAGGGCCAGAGAATATCAACAGGGAGGAAGAGAATTAAGAAAGCAAGAAAGGAAACTCCCAAGTCCCAGGGTTGTGCTATCCCAAGGATTCTAAAAGCAAGTGGAGAAACTGAATACATCCTTTTCAAGGCACTGTCTACGCATTATCTTTAACACCCTGAGTAGCGTCATCTTTGGCACAGCACTCCTTCATGAAAACGTGTTCTTCCAAGTTGTAAAAAAATAGAAAGTCAGTAAAACATGAAGCATGCCTTTTAGAAGTGAAAACCAAATGGAACAGTGCATCTCACTGAGAGAGCTTTGCCAACAAGTTGAATTTATCTTTTCTTCCCTCTTCACCCCATCTGATGGTCCAGCACCACCATGACCCTGGTGCTGTGGCTGTGCCCATGGTGAGCCACTCTGCAGCCCTCTTCCTGGTACCTATGGAGCAGCTGGGCAGGACTTCCCTCCTTCACAGAAGAATTTGGTGTCCTTGAGGCCCTGCAGCCACAGTCTATCAAAATGGAATCTGACAAACCGTGGGGACAAAATGACTGGACTTTCTAGGGAAAACATTTGCATTTATATGGGAGTCCTTGAGAAAAAGAATACCTTAAACCAGAGGACAATCTTTAATCTCAGACTTTGGGAGAAGCTGAGATAGTTGGTGTTTGGGCCTGTAAGGAGCCTTTTGTGCTCAGCAGCTGTCACCGTCTGATATGGAGTACAGACAAGTGGTCCTGGTCTTCGCTTCCTCATCCCGTTTCCACAGTGGGGCATCTTTGTCTATTTACTTGGAACTTTAATATATTAATCTTTCTCCTGGGAATGTGGGATCTGTTCTGTCCTTCCATCACCTCTTCCTGGGACAGCTTTTCTCTCTACTTTGCTTAAGATAGCAGTGACTCATTTCTTGAATGAATTCATGCATATTTCTCCTCTACCAAAAAGCTACCAACCTTCCAGGAGGCTGAATCCTAACATAATCTTGAAAAGAAGCTGAAGAAGAGGGACCTAGGTCCCCTTCAAGTATTTGGAAGGTTGAAGGCCTTCCTAACAGGATGCATGGGAAGGGCACAGAGGATCCACCTCTGCATTACTCAGTTTGTGGCGCAGTCAATGAGTTGGGGATAATTCACTTTCACTCTCACTTTCCTTTTTACTGTTTTCATTGAGTTGCAGGAAACAGAGTGTCTTCAGCTATCACAAAGGAGTGGTGTCTGCGTGGGCTCCCTGCGTTCTCCCTACTCTTGCCCTTCACCACTTCTTATTTATCAGTAACAATTCTAGAGCCCAGAGTGTGCAGAAAAGATGATGAGCAGTCCTCCCTGGGGGTGTGGGGCTGTGGATGCCCCATGCAGCTGGTCCTACTCTGCATAGTCAGGTTGGGCAGCTCAGGCGGATTGCTCAATCTTAGTCACTCTCTTGAATCTCTACATCAGGAAGAAACAAGGCTGGCTCCGGAATGGTGTTCTGACTTATGGGAGCAGTTGGTGTCTTGGAGGAAAGAAGAACCCAGGTCCTGGCCTTCTGGACCCAGCACTCCACCTTGCTACGTGGCGCGGGAATGTAAGCAATGCTGCAGTCCTGTGTGACATTATCCAGCTCGATTGCGTTTCTCTTAGCTTCCACATATAAAAGCCCGTGTCCAGGGCCAATTGTCAGCAAAACACAGTGCTGGGAAGATTTTTCCTCTTTTTAGGATTCCCATTTCCTCCTTCTAATCCTTCTTTTTTCTTTATCCTACACCAAGTTCTATAAGCCTTCTCTTTTTCCTTTATTTTTTCCTATTGAACTCCAAAAGGATCTGAAATTGGTTTACCATATAGTAGAATGGTTGGCAATAGAGGAAAACGCTAAGGTCTTCCTGAAGGCTGAAGGCCCTGGATTTGAACCTCAGCACCACACACACACACACACACACACACACACACACACACACACACACAAAAAAAAAAAAAAAAAAAAAAAAAAAAAAAAAAAAAAAAAAAAAAAAAAAAAAAAAAAAAAAAAAAAAAAAAAAAAAAAAAAAAAAAAAAAGAAAAGAAAAAAGAAAAAACAAAAACAAACAAAAAAACTACTAGGGCAGATTTTGAGGTTGTCACCCCCCTATCTCCACTCCAACCCCAGGGATCTACATTGTGATCAGCTTCCCACATGAGACTATAATACTGGCTGACACACAGGAAAAAACTGCCTGAAGGCTAATGGTAGGAAGCACTAAGGGTGTACTGCAGAACATATGGTGGGGGGACCTGAGTTAGGTCTCAGGGCCCATTGGCTTTCCCTTTCTCATGACCTGTTGTAGCTTAAATTATGACCTCCAAAAATATATGTTGACATCCTAACCCCTAGAACCTGTGAATGTGAGCTTATTTGGAAATAAGATCTTTGCAGATGTAATCAAGTTAACATAAGACCATACTGGAGCAGAGTGAGCTCTGATCCAATGTGACTGGCTTTCTTATAAGAGAAGGGACACAGAGACTCACAGAGAAGATGAAGTGAAGACACACAGAGTATCATGCGAGGTCAGAGGTGGAGGATGGAGTGAGCTGTACAAATGGCAGAACATAGAAGAAGGTTTTCCCCTGCAGGTTTCAGATGAACATGAATCTGCCAACACCTTGATTTGGGGTTTTCAGCCTCTGGAGCTGGGAGACAGTACATTTCTGCGGTGGTGAGTCATCTAGTTTGTGGTACTTTGTTATGGTGGCCCTAGCAATGTTTTCTCCCCAAATCCCTTGTCCGCTTCTCCCCAAGTCACAAGGTGCAGGCAGTCACGGCTTCATTTCTACTGAAGCCAGCTTGCTGGGGAGCCCGCACTATCTCTTTGCCTCATTCTTTGGTCGGGGTCCCCGAGAGAGCGTGGTACCCAAGGCCTTTTGGTGCTTCCTGATCTTTCAGAGTGAGATGAACAAGGCATGGACCTATTTAGACATCTCCAGGGTTAAACCAAAGTTTCATCAGCTGTGCAGGAAGTGAAGAGAAACCAAGTAAAGCTCTGACTTCAGTCCCAAATCATTTATTTCTCTGGAGCTACAGAAAATAGACTTTTTGACGAGAGGCAAGGCCTAGCCAGATACTGGAAGGCGCAGCCGGATACTGCAAGCCTGAAAATACTCTGTCGTCTGGATCTTTATTGCCTTGGGATCTGAATTTCCTCTAAGGGTGTGTGTACAACTAGTCACAAGTTCCTTGACTTTCTATGCAGAGGGAAATGGAGTGTGACATAGGTGGTAATGGGACTCTCCAACCATCTTCACACTGAAAAGGTGCCTGGCACCTGGTTCCTAGGAGGAGGAGGCAAGTGACTATTCCAGGGTGCCTGTGGTCTCTCTCATCCCACTGCACTGACCCTCTTACCCTTAGAATATGTTGCTATTCAGTGCCCTGGAAATGATAATAACAATCACAAAAACTGTCATTTTGCAAATGCCGTAAACTTTGTTGTTTGTTGTTAGGTGCTATTGAGTCAGGTGTGACTCATAGTGATCCTATGTACAACAGAAAGAAACACCTCCTGATTCTGTGCCAAGCACACCATCTTTGTTATGTTTAAACTCGTTGTTGTAGACACTGTGTTGATCCATCTAGTTGAGGGTCTTCTTTTGTTGTTGTTGTTGACCTGCCACTTTCCCAATCATGATGACCTTCTCCAGGGATTGGTCCTTCCTGACTACATGTCCAAAATATGTAGGATGCAGACTAGCCATCCTTACTTCCAAGGAGCACTCTGGTTGCACTTCTTTTAAGAGGGATCTGTTGGTTCTTTTGGCAGTCCATGGAACATTCAATATTCTTCTCTAGCACCATAATTCAAAAGCATCAGTTCTTCTCTTGTCTCCTCTATTCAATGTCCAGATTTCACAACCATATGATGCGACTGAAAATACTGTGGCCTGAGTCAGGCTCACCTTCATCTTCAACAGGACAGCTTTACTTTTCAATACTTTAAAGAAGTTTTTTGTAACAGCTTTTCCCATTTCAATGCATCTTTTGATTTCTTGACTGTTACTGCCTTGGGTGTTGATTATAGAATCAAGTAAAGCAAAACCTCAATTGGACAACCTCAATCTTTATTTATCATGAAGTTGTGTACTGAACCAGATGTAAGCATTTTTGTTTTGTTGATGTTGTTATTATTAGGTGCCATAACATTGAGGTGCAATCCATACTGAAGGTTGTGTTCTTTAATCTTCATCAGCAAATGTTTTAAATCCTCTTCATTTTCAGCAAGCAGAGTTGTGTCATCTGCATAACACTGGTTGTTAATGAGTCTTCCTCCAATCTTGATGCTGTGTTCTTCTTGATAAAGTCCAGTTTCTCTGGTTATTTGCTCAGCATATAGATTGAAGAGGTATGGTGATAGGATACAGCCCTGATGCACACCCTTCTCGGCTTTAAACCAGGCAATGTTTGCTTGTCCTGTTTGAACAACTGACTGCCTCCTGTTCTATGTACAGATTCCTCATGAGTACAAATAAGTCCTCTTGTATTCCCATTCTTCACAGTGTTATTCATAATTTGTTATGATCCACACAGTCAAATGCCTTTGCACAGTCAATAAAACATAGATAGACATCTCTCTGGTATTCTCTGCTTTTGGCTAATAGCCATCTGACATCAGCAATTATGTGTCTGGTTCCATGTCCTCTTTTGAATCTGGCTTGATTTTCTGGTAGTTCTCTGACTATATACTGCTACAGTCATTTTGAATGATCTTTAGCAAAATTTTGCTTGCATGTGACATTTATAATATTGTTGGATAATTTCCATATTTGGTTGGATCCCCTTTCTTGAGAATAGACACAAATATGGATCTCTTCCAGTCAGTTGGGTAGATAGCTGTTTTCCAAATCTCATGGCATAAATATGTTAGCACCCCCAGTGCTGCATCTGTTTGTTGAAACACTTCTATTGATACTCCATCAATTCATGGAGCCTTGTGCTTCACCAATTCCTTCAAGGAAGCTTCCACTTCATCTTTCAGTACCATTGGTACCTGATCACATGCAACCTCTTGAAATGGTTGGTCATCCACCAATTCATTTTGGTGTGATGACTCTCTGTATTTCTTCTATCTTCTTTTGATGTTTCCTGTGTCATTTAGTATTCTCCCTGTAGAATCCTTCATTATTGCCACTTGAGTCTTGAATTTTTTCTTCATTTTCTTAAGCTTGAGGAAAGCAGAGTGTGTTATTCCCTTTTGGTTTTCTATCTCCTGCTTTTTGCATATGTCATTAAAATATTTGATTTTTGTCAGCCAGGCATGGTGGCACAAGTCTGTAATCCCAGTAACTGCAAAAGAAAAAAAATGATTTTTTTTCTTGTTAAGCTGCCCTATGAAATATTCTGTTTAGTTCTTTAACTTCATTGTGTCTTCCTTTTACTTTAGCTACCTTAAGTTCAAGGGCAGTTTTCAGAGTCTGTTTTGACATAAATTTGGTCTTTTCTTTTTTTCCTATCTTTATAATAACATTTTGCTTTCCTCATGAATGCTGTCTTTGATGTCAAGCCACAATTCATCTAGTTTTCGATCACTAGTGTCTTAACGCATTAAACCTATTCTTGAAGGAGGTCTCTGAACTCAGGTGTATATACCCAAGGTCATACCTTGGCTTTCATATACTTGTTCTAATTTTCTTCACTTTCAGTTTGAACCTGCATATGAGCAATTGATGATCTGATCCTCAATCAGCACCTGATCTTGTTCTGACATTTGATATTGAGTTTTTCCATCATCTCTTTCCACAAATGTAATCACTTTGGTTCCTGTACGTTCCATCTGGTGAATTCTGTGTGTATAGTCACCATTTATGTTGGTGAAAAAATGTATTTGAAATGAAAAGTTCATTGATCTGACAAAATTCTATCATGCCATCTCAGAAAACATCATTTCTTTCACTAAGGCCATATTTTCCAACTACTGAACCTTCTTCTTTGTTTCCAACTTTTGCATTCTGGTCACCAGTAATTATCAGTACATCCTGATTTCATGTTTGATCTATTCAGATTGCAGAAGCTGGTGAAAATCTTCCCTTTCTTCATTTGTAGCCTTAGTGATAGGTGAATAAGTTTGAATAATAATCATATTAACTGGCCTTCCTTGTAAACATATGGATATTATTCTGTCACTGACAGCATTATACTTCAGGATATATCTTGAGATGTCTTTTTTGATGATGAATGCAGCTGCATTTCTCTTTAATTTGTCATCCCCAGCATAGTAGACAATATGATTGTTTGATTCAAAATGGACCATGCCAGTCTATTTTAGCTTACTAATGCCTAGAATGTCCCACTTGTCTGTCAGTTTGCCATACGGCAGGGGCTTACATGTTGCTGTGATGCTGAAAGCTATGCTACTGGTATTACAAATTCCAACGGGGTTACCCATAGTGGACAGGTTTCACCTGAGCTTCCAGACTAAGACAGACTAGGGAGCAGGTCCTGGCAGCACACTCCTGAAACAATTAGCCATTAGAAACTCTATGAATAGCAGAGAAATATGAATAGCTATGCACTTTAGGTCTGTCATTTTATACCTTCATAGTATCCCTGCACATTCAATCCACAATTAGGCTGAGAGACAGTACAGAATTTGTTCAAATTGTATGGGTGGCTGAACCAGCAATCAAGGCCAGGCATGACTCTCTTTCTACTTGACCTCACCACCTGTCCAGAAAGACAAAGACAAATACACTTTCAGCTAGCCTTGTGCAACAGAGTTCTCTGGTAATCCCATTATCCTTGAGTTAGGAAGTTATCTGGAAGGTTAGGCCATTGTTTTTTCAGCTCTCACAGCCATTCTCCATAGTCTCTGCATTTCTGTTGAGAAATGTGTACATGGAAGAAAATAAATTACATAAAGTTCTCCTAGGTCAAGCATAAAGAGCAGAAAGTTTCCTGATTACTCCATAGCTTTTCAGTAGTTGCACTTCATTAAAACCCCATTTGCATTTTACTTTGAAAGCTCTTGTTATAGCTGTAGTGTCCTTGCCACACAAATTGCCCAGAGCATTTCCAAAGATCAACAGTATTTGGCATTTAGAGGCTTAGAGAAATGAGGAGGATCCAAACCCTATGAAGAATTTAGGTGCAACTCACTTCTTAAATATTTAAGGGCCTCTAGTTAAAGGGAAAGTTTGTATTGCTCCTATATTTCTGAATAACATATGATCGATATTTTAGACTTTTGCTTACGTATTCCTGTTTAGCAATTAAACCTGTGTGGGTTGTAAATTTTGGTTCCAGATAAGACAGAGAAAATTAAACAAAGGATATTAGATGAAAAGGGTTATTTAATTTTTTTTTTCAGTGCTAGGGTTTGAGCCCAGGGTCTCATGTTTACCTTATACTCTACCACTGAACTACACTCCCAGCAAAGTTATTTAATTTTAAGAATAGTTATTTAAAAGTTCTCATATGGAGTTCATTTGTAGACATGGCACTGACAGGTGGTTTTCTGCCTCCCTTGAGGCTGTAACTAAAGATAGTTGTGCAAAATTTCAGTTAGTCATGAAATAGAGCAGTAGTCAGCAATTTTCCCTCCAAAGGGCCAGAGAGTAACTATTTCAACTTTTACAACTACACAGCTTTGCCATTTTAGCACAAATGAATTAGTGGCTGTGTTCCAATAAAACTTTACATTAATCAGTGGATTGGATTTGGTCTGTAGGCTATGGTTTTCTGACCACTGATATACAGCAGTTTTCCATTACTAAAATAAAACATTTGAGGCTGGCTGATGTATAAAGAAGTACTTTATTTAGCTCACAGTTTTGGAAATTCAAAAGCATGGCACTGACATTGGGTTGACTCTGGTGAGGACCTCAGGGAGGATAGCATCACATGGTAGGAGTGCATACAGGAGAAAGAGATCACTCAGCAAGACAGGAAGCCAGAGAGAGAATGGGGAGGGACCTGTCTTGCTCTTTTGAAACAACCCTCTCTTGAGAACTGGGGTTACATGAAAAGTGCTCAACTTCTTCCAAGGGCAGCATCCCTAACGACCTCCCATTAAGCGTGCTCTGGCGCTCTCTCTCTCTCTCTCTCTCTCTCTCTCTCTCTCTCTAACTTGGTATTTGAGAGTTGAACCCAGGGCCTCACATGTACTTTGCAAGTGCTCTACTGCTGAGCTGCACCCCAAGCCCATTTTTTAGTTTTTTATCTTGAGTCAGGGTGTTTCTAAGTCACACAGGCTGCCTCTGGCCTGAAACTTGATACCCTCCTGCATCCACCTCCTCAGTCACTGGGATTATTAGCATGCACCTGGGGACCTGGCTCATTGGAGGTTTTAAGAAACATTCTGTTTAAGAAATAGAATGGGCAGTTACTTGTTTGAGTTACATTAAGTTTATATACATTCCTCCATTTCTATCATAGTTTCACCATGGCTTTGTTGTTGTTGTTGTTAGGTGCCACTGAGTCAGTATCCGACTCATAGCGACCCTCTGTACAACAGGGGAAACACTATTGTCAGTGCTTCTCTGCTGTTCATAGGGTTTTCAATGGCAGATTGATTTTTGGGAGGGGGTTGCCAGGTCCTTCTCCCAGCCTACAGCTTCTGGTGTTTCCAGGCGGTCTCCCATCCAGTTACTAACCATGCCGGACGCTGCTTAGCTTCCGAGATCTGACGGGATCGGATGCCACAGGGCTATAGCTGCAGCACCATGGCTTTAGAAAGCTTTTTATATCATAAATATTATGTAGTTCTTATGGAGTGCATTGGTGCCTTTGACTGGCAGGATCTTATACTCAGTATTGTTGCAGGGTCACCAAAACTTCTTTTCCTTTGAATATTGAACAAGCCCCAGAAGAATAATTCTCTCTAGGTCTTACCTTATGTCTTCTAAACAAAAATGTATCCAAATGCTGTGAGGAACATGGCCACAGAGAAAGGGAGGATCTGAGATTTGCAAGCTTGGCAGAAGAAAATAAAAATTTACTAACTCATCAAATCGTTTCTCCAAGTTAGCAAAAATGCAATAGATTCTTGCACATAGAATCCTCTGCCAGTAGGGCTGAATGTTCACTTTCCTGCTTCCCTCTGTGTTCTATCTAATTTATGGTCCAGAAAGATCATGAATAATGTGGCATTTACAGTGTTTGCACAGGGAATCTAAGAATGACTTTGTAATGTGAAATAGTTCTAATAGCACTTAAATGTATATATATATATATATATATATATATATATATATATATATATATATATATATATATATATATATATATATATATATATATATATATGTATGTATGTATATAGATGTAGACAAAACAAGAATCATGATACTGATTCTTTTTTTTACAACCCTTTGTTTAATGTATTTAAAATCATTTAAATATTTTAATTTGAAAATTTTAATGTACAACTTAATGGGTTTCATTCTGACATGTATTTCATTGTGACATTTCTATATATGCATTTCATTATATATTGTTCACATAATCTCCCCTTTGTCCTCTCATAACCCTCCTCCCCCATCCCCATCCCTTCACCAATGATCTCCTTTCTACTTGTATGTCTTTTTGTGGGAATATTTATCTATATACATGCATCCCAATTTTGATTTAAGTCCAAACTTTTTTTTATAGTGATCTATCATTTTACCTTCTCAGCAGTATTACATGAGTGATCTAGTGTGTTTGCATTATTGCCATCCTTAGGTATTATTGGTATTATTACTATTATTATTATTATTATTATTATTATCTTTACTAATAAAGTTGAGCTGTTTACATTGAGGTTGACCTCTCCCCCCTTCCTCCCTCCTCCTTGTCCCTCCTCTCCCTCCTGTCTTCTCCCATCATCACTTCCTTTTACTAGACCCCTCCCTTTTACTTTCCACTCCTTAAATTGTCCTTTCTATGTTAAATTTGTCTGGGATTTAGCTCAGTTGGTAGAGCACTGCACTGCAGTCTCTGAGGTCCCCAGTTCAATTCCCAGCACCACAAAAATGGGAGAAGGGCCTGGCAATCCACTCCCAAGGCAATCCCGAAACAGTCAGCCATTGAAAACCCTATGAGGGTCGCTATGAGTCGGATACTGACTTGACAGCACCTAATAACAACAATGCTAAGTTTACATAAGCTTTTTATTATGTTCTAATTTATGTATAGAATTTTTTCCTTCTTTTAAGTTTGGTTTAGCTCCCACATATGAGTGAGAACATATGGTATTTCTCTTTTTGGGCTTGCATTCATTCACTTAAGATAATTTCTCCAATTCCATCCATTTTGCTGCAAATGACATTATTTCATTTTTTTAAATTGCTGAGTAGTATTCCATTGTGTATCTGTACCATAATATTTTTTTATCCATTCTTCTGTTGATGGGCAGTTTGGTTGATTCCATATCCTTGCTGTTGTGAAAAGTGCTGCATTGAACATAGAGATGCAGTTATCTCTGTGGTATGATGACTCATCTCCCATTGGGTAAATTCCCAATAGTGTTATAGCTGGGTCATATGGCAGATCTATTTTTAGTTTTTTGAGGTACTTCCATATTGATTTCCAAAGTGGTTGAACCAATTTACAGCTCCACCAGCAGTGTAAGGGGGTTCCATTTTCTCTGATACTGATTCTTTATAATGGCCACTAGTTAGACATTGGATGTTAGAATTGTGTTTTTATAAATATTTTTAATAAAAGATAATTACATCTTTCAAATAAAATAATAGATTTTTACTTTATATACATTTTTAACTCAGAATTTATTGTTCATTGTAAAATTCATATTCTTTTAATCTTAACAGATATTTTTCAATATTTGTTTGAGAAAAAAGTTTGGAAAATATGAAAAAATCTTGATTTGCCAATATTTTACATTAACATTTCTACACTTTTATGAATGTATAGTTAAAATTTTAACCTGTTAGCCAATTACTATCAGTTGTGTGGAAACTTGATTATAACAATATAATTTTTACTTTTCCTATATTAAAAGTTATTCAACTTTATGTAATAAGTAAATAATGATTTGTGAATTATATATGTCTTTATTTTATTATTCATTCATTGATGATACCCAGTCATATATGAAAATAATCAAATGGAGCCATAGTTCTTCATTTTTCATTATGAAATTTTTTCATTACAAGGGTGGGCAGATAGAACATATCTTTAGAAAAGCTTGTGAGGATAGAACAGCAGATCTCCATTTTCACTCTTGCTCCAGTTTCCACAAATGTTAGTGAAAGATCGGCCTCTAATCACTATTTTTCATGTAAACAAGGATATTCTGATTACTTTGATTAATTTGTAGATGTCTCAAAATTCCCTTTAGTTTTAATTCTCTTATTGCAAATTATTTTAAGCCCAACTCAGTTTGACAACTTCTTATCTGAGTTTTCAAACTCTCCAAATCTCTGAGAAAAAGTTTCCTTTTTATTAATAAATACATTTTGTGCCAAATTTCTTTGGTGGCAAAAACAAACTCGGTTGACATGAAGTTCCTTATAGCTTTTCTGCATATCATCTATATTCAAATATTCACTTAAGGATATTGAGTTTGATTATGGGATCTTTGCCAGACCCTGATTAGAGGGTTATCTGATATACTATTCATGTATTATATTACCTTTCTAAAATCTGAAAATGTCTGAATTTGAAACATGTCTGGTCCAAAGATTTGCCTCCCTTAGTAAAAAAGAAATTTTTAAAAATCACATTTTTTGATGTGATGTGACATCTTTGATGACACAGTAGATTACCTTAGAATTGAGGCAAAGTATTTCCTATGTTTATATTGCAGAAGACTTTTTGCTGAAGGTGCACTGACAATTATGGTCATTTTTAAAAGATAAGTCCTAAATCAAACTTACTTGCCTTTTTCTCATAAAGCTGAGTTTGCAAAACAATTATAGTCTATTAATACTACCAACTAAGTGATTCTAATTTGCTTTGATTTTCATCATATTCAATTTACACTCTAGGATTAGGTCGTACCTTGTTTTGTGTTGTTACCTTCATTAGCTAATAGCCAGAGTTGCAGGAGTTGAAAGATGGAATCAGGGCATCTCTGGAGTGCTATTGTCTGATTGTCCAGCCATAGGCCCTTTCCAAGTTCCTTATGGACACATAGATGGTGTTTACATTCAGTGAAGGGAAAGATCTCACTCTTTAATTAGCTACAACTGGGCCAGGACTGACTGATGTCTGTCTCCTCCATAGGAAAAACTTTAAACTTAGGAGAATTACCACAACTCTGCCTGCAGGTTGGAGTCTCCTGGGAAGCTTTGGTTAAACACAAGTGCCCAGAGCCCACTCCAGGTCAGTTATATCAGAATCCCCCAGGGTGTTTGTCTTAGTCTTTGGGGGCTACTATAGCAAAATACTTTATACTGGGTAATTTACAAACAACAGAAATTTAATGCTTACAGATCTGGAGGTTGGAAAGTCTTAAGAACAAGTTGCTAGCATATTCAGAAACTGGTGAGGGCCTGCTTCCTGCTTCAAAGATGTCACTTTCTAGCTGTATCCTCACAAAGTAGAAGGGCAAACAAGCTCCCTTGGGCCTATTTATAAGTGTACTAATTCCATTCATGAGAGCAGAGTCCTCATAACACAATCGCCTCCCAAAGAGCCTTGACTTTGATACTATTGTATTGAGAATTTGGTTTCAAGACTGGAATTTTGGGGAAAGACAAAAATTCAGGACTACAACTCACTGATCAAGATTAGTGGTTATTAGAATGTGGTTCCTGAACCAATACATTGGTACCATGTAGGAACTTGGAGATTTTTTGTTACCTTGAATTAAGATGGCAGAAAAACAAAGCCCATGAAATGATGAAAATGACCCTGGAAGAATTCAGGTCTTATGATTTTCCTAAAATTCAGAGTCCTAAATCAGGTTTTTTTTGTTTGTTTGTTTGTTTTTTTTTTTTTTGGTAGTACTGGGGGTTGAACCCAGGGCCTTGCGCTTGCATGCTCTGCAAGTGCTGGACCACTGAAATAAGCTACTCCTAAAAAACAAACAAAGGACTTCATTTCTATTTAGATCCAATACCTCTACTCTCCTTTTTATATTTTTTCTTTTGCCATACTGGGGTATTGAACACGGCTTCTCACTTGCATGCTTTGCAAGCACTGTACCATAGAGCTGCACCCCCAGCCCATTTTTTTACTTTTTACTTTGAGACAGATTCTCCTTAAACTATGCAGGCTGCCTCTGGTCTTGAACTTGTGATTCTCCTGCCTCTGCCAACTGAGTTGTTGGGATTACAGGTGTTAGCCACCAAGCCTGGCTTTACTCTCTATTTTTAAACAGTTTTTTTTTTTTCTTGCAGCAACACATTTTTCTTTGTGGCCAGCACAGTAGTAGCACTCAAAGGGGTACAAATAGCCCAAGCAATGTGCAGAATGATGCACTGGATTGCAGAAAGAAAATATTAGAAATGCTATTTCATCCTATTAAAATTCCTACTTTTGTAGATGTTTTATGTGAAAAATTAGATATATTTGGATAATTTATATATATTAAGTTTATATGTATTAGATATGTTGACATAAAAAAATCACCAATATGGGTGTACAGTTAAAAATTTTGGAAATCATTGTACCAAACCATAAGCTTACAGGGGAAAGAGAATTACTTTTTATACCTTATCTCCCATAATTTTTTGCCTATACATGTTGTTGTTAAGTCCTGTCACATAGTAGATATTTAGTTGATGTGGGGATTAATACTTTGGCTTACTGCTATATTCTGAGAAAATTCTACTAAAATTTCAGTTATCAGAAGGGACTTAAATCTGCCAGAGCTTTAATATCAATGTTCTTCTTGTTCTGGGCTCTGGGTGGCTCCATACTGATTGCCAAACATGGATTTTATTATACTGCTTTTAGCCTAAAAGCAGCAGCCATATTTGACACTGAATCTTTTCAATGTCATATAAAATAATCATGCTCTCTTCTCTTCAGATTTTATTGAGGCAAATATTTGCTTAAGCCCTTTGCGGACTCACTTTTGAATTTAGCATTTCTCCAAGCATCTCGCAGGCATTCTTCCCACACTGTTGCTCATCTGTGGAGAAACAGCAAATGCTAAGGGCACTTTCCCCTCTAAGACGAGTGGACCTCAAGGCAAAGCTATCCACCAAAATAACAGTCTGGGCCCCAGGAAGTCAATGTAAAGACTAATTTTAAAAGGCTTCTGTGACTTCCTGATTAGCTTTACTCAAGTAATTGAAACAATTCTCTGTACTTACATATCAGAGGACTTGTATCTAGAATTAAAAAACAAAAACTAAAAGTACTTCTTATAATTCAACCTTAAAAAGACACAGTTGATTTTGAAAGTAGACAATAGATGCTTCAATGACAGTGAGCACAGTATCTTGGCTTCTCATAACATTCCCCAATGAAAGGAACCAGGATTCTTCAGAGAAACTTCTGATTCTAGAGGTGGGGCAAGGAATATTCTAGTTGAGCCTGGCCCATCTTGAATTTCCAGAATGTAAGGAAGTACTCAAAAAACCCACAATGGTGAGGACATATCAGATGGACACAGGAGATAACCACAAAGAACCAAAGGCCAAAGCTGGAATAAATAAGCAACAAATATATAATGAAGTGTGGGTTTAAAACCCAAAATATAAAAAAAATGCTGAGTGCATACCTTCCACAATGATATAAAAAATGGTTAAATAAACCAGTGGGACAAATCATCAATTCTACCATACAAAAGTACTAAAAATAATCTATTCACTGACTCTGCTTCAAGGAGGTCTTATTCCTCATCTTTTAAGTGTGAATGTGTGTAGTGACTTCTTTCCAAAGAATGGCAGGGAAAAGGAGAAGACAGGAGGAATTTTAGACTGGAGAAACCTGACAAACACAGCCATGAAATCAAGGTCAACTTCAACAGGGCTGTCATATTGACAGCGTGTTCCCTTGACATGATGTGGGGAGAACTTGTGCTTCACTTCTGAAGTCTTCCTTTACAAAACTCTCAAACCTAGTCTAGTCACATGAAAGACATTAGATGAACTGAACTGAGGCACATGCTATAAAATGCCTAACCACTATTCCTCAAAACTGTCGAAGTCATCAAAAGCAAGGAAAGTCTGAGAAACTGACATGGTGTAAAGGAGTCTAAGCAGATGTGACAACTATATTTAATGTGACATCCCAGATGGGATCCTGGAGGGTGTGGGGCAGGATATGATATAAGGTGAAAAGAAAGGAAAGCAGAATGCAGCATGAAATTTACTTATTATATATTGATACTTTTTACTTATACTTTACTTATGATACTTTACTTATGATATGTTGATATATATATATACATATATATCATATACATATATATATATATATATCATTAGTTGTGACAAATCAGAACCTGAGTATGTAGTATGTAGGAACTCTTTGTACAATCTGTGCAGCTTTCCTGTAAATAAAATTATTCTAAAAGACAAAGTTTATTTTAAAAAGTAAGCAACAGATTCTAACAGACACCTCACCAATGAAGACATATGCATGGCCCATAAGTACATAAAAAGATGTTTAACATCATTAGTCATCAGCAAAATGCAAGTTAAAATCACAATGTGATTCTCTAAACCCACTGTTGTTACTGTTGTCAGGTGTTGTCAAGTCGAGTCTGACTCATAGTGACCCTATATAGAACAGATGAAACACTCCCTGACATTGTGTGATGCCAGGCACTATTGTCAGTGCTTCTCTGCTATTCATAGGATTTTCAATGGTGGATTGTTTTGGGAGTGGATTGCCAGGTCCTTCTCCCTAGCCAGCAGCACCTGGTATTCCCAGGCGGTCTCCCATCAAACAACTAACCGAGTGGACCCTGCTTGACTTCCAAGATCAAGTGGGATCGGATGCCAGGGTGCTATGGCTGCAAACATATGCCCACTAGAAAGACTAAAATTATAGACTGATGAAAACAAGTGTTGTCAAGGATGTAGAGAAAATGGAATTTTTATATACTTCCAGTGTGGCTAAAAAATGGTACAGTTTTACTTTGGAAAACTATTGGTGGTTTCTTAACATATGTACAATATCATATGACCAAGTTGTCCCCTTCCTAGGTATTTACCCCAAAGAAATTAGAGCATACATCCACATAAAGACTTGTACATGAATCTTTATGGTGGCTTCTTCATAATAACTAGTTCTCCTAAAAAAGGAAAACAAAGACAAACCAAATACCCACCAAGTCCAGAAATAAGCAAATTGTGAAACTGTGACATATCCATATAATAGAATGTTTCTGAACAATGAAAAGAGACAAACAACAGAAGTGCTGTGGATGAATCTCAGAGATGTGTATAGGCTGAATTTACTCGGAAATTAAATGCTAAAAAATGTGCACTATGTTTTAAGGGACAGGCAAGCAGATCAGTGGTGCCTAGCCAGGGGAGCAGCTATTGAGTTCATAGAGGCAAGAAGGGACTTTATGGACAGATGAAAATGTTCTGTATCTCGATAATGGTGACTATGCCACTGTTTTTGTTTGTTAATATTCATCAAATGGCACTTTTATAATGGTGCATTTGATCTTGTGTAAATACATTTTAATCAAATTGATTTTTTTTAGATGGAAGGAGTCCTTAGGGATTCTGAAGATGGCTCTCTGAGATGCTTCAAAAATGAAGAATTGTCTTCCTCTGCTCCGTGGCTCTTCCCCCAGCCCAGCCCATCCCCATCACTCCTACCATCACTCTGGGGAGCAAGGGAACTGTTTGACACTTGTCTATTTAAGATTGAGGATGCCTGCTCCTCAGGTAATTTCAGAAGGCCTGTGGGGATGAAGAGATCCCGCAATGTGCTTGCTTGGAAGAGAGAGAAGAAATAGATGCAATTTTCTCCAGTCTCCCTGACTCCCAGAAGTCACACAGGACGACCCCAGCGTCTGCTAGGAGCACAGAGAGTTACAGAAAGATAGGAGATATACAGCATGTTGAGGTGCCGTGGGGGCCAATGGGGCATGCAGCTGCCCCTCTGTGGGAAGGGAGTGCTCTGTGAGGGGGCGCCTGTGAAGCTAAATATGGCCTTGGCATGGGGGTGACATGGAAATAAAGTGGCATCTGGATGAGGTCATCACCCTACTACCCATGCCCCCGGGCATAAAAAGAGAATTCCCCTTTCCTCCCTGCTGTGGTAGGAGTTGGTGAAGGTAGGTGGAGAGAGCCTAAGACTCTATAACCTGGTTGAAATATAAAAAAGCACTGGACTAGATAAGATGTATGTTTTGGCTAGATTGGAAGATTCAAAGAAGTTTGGAGCTATAGCAAGTTTCATTTAAATTTTTTTGCTATCAGAACCCTACTGTTTTATTTATGCATTCATATTGTTTTATGATATATTTTCACTGGGATATATATTGTAATTGGGAGAATGGCCTGGCAACCCACTCCCAAAACAATCAACCAGTGAAAATCCTATGAATAGCAGAGGAGCATTGACAGTGCTGAGCGTGGCACAGTGTTGGGTAGTGTTTCATTCTGTTGTATGTAGGGTTGCTCTGAGTTGGACCTGACTTGCTGGCACCTAACAACAACAATGAACTGTAAATGTTTGTCTGTGTCAATATATAGTCCTTTACAACACAATATTTGATGTCTGTGCAGCATTCGATCACATGAAGGTAGCTTATTGTTGAATGTTAAGTCTCTTCCAATTTTTTTCAGTATCATAAATAAGTTTGATGAAGAATCTTACACATATGTCTTTTCACACATCTCTGGTTGTTCCCACAAGATAATTTCACAGTTAAGGAAGTTCTGGGGCATAGAGTATTCATGTTTTAAGGTTTATCACACCCTTCACAAGGTGTGTACCAATTTACACTTTCATTAGCATTCAATAGACTTTACAGATTAATTTTCTTTTTATTTATACCTCCATTCTTGGTCAACAGCTTTGGTCATAAATCCATCCCCCTTTCATTATTATATTATAGTTAGGATGAATATACAGCTAGTAAAATTAGCAACACTAGAAGTTTGCTGGAGTTTATTCTCAATTTAACCATGGAAATGGCCGTGTCCATGTAATGATGGTAGCAATAGTGGAGTTAACATTTTTGGAGAGGTTATTATGTGGCAAGCAGCATTCACAGTGCTTTGCAGGTATTAATAATCCCATGAAGAAAGCCTCATTACTTTCTCATTTAAAAAAAAAAAGGCAAAGTCTCATTATGTAATTAGGTTGGGCTGGAGCTCACAATCTTCCCGCCTTCCCCTCCCATGTGCTGAGATTACATGTGTGTCCTACAACACCCAGCCTTCTCTATTTTAAAGCAGAGGAAACTGAGGCACAAAATGGTAAGTGCCTTGATCAATGTATTTTTTTCTGTATTAATATGTATCATCATAGCCTATGTTGTTTTAGTATCTCTGCTTATTACACTCCTTTTAATTTGCCTCAGATCTTACAGAGTTAATTTTCTCTTACACAAACTAACCACCAACTCTTGGAGAAATTGTGTTTTGAATAGGAAATATTGTACATTGGTTGGTCTGGGAGCCCTTTGTGCCAAATCCTACAGACTGTCCCTCGCTTCCTCTTGAAAATGGGAATATATTTCATGCCTAATTCCCAAGAATAGTGTTGTGGCATACTGTCCCAGGCAGTGGTGGAGTTTGCCACAAACAATTTGTTACACATAATAAAGATTGGAAGCTTGCAAATGGGATGCTTTTCATGTAAATTGGAGTGGATGTAGAATTATCCTTGTGCCAAGGTCGCCTCCCTCCTTTAAGTTCCAGTGTGCTTTCAGGGTGGGACAGAGACTGGCAAAGCCTCAGCAAGATACAGAAGAAGGCCAGTAACCTGCAGCTCAACCTACCTCTGCACCAGTGAAGTACGTGGTTCATGTGTGTGCAAGGGTGTCTGCAGGAAAAGCACATGGAGCCACAGCTCCAAAATGAAGAGACAAAGAGAGGGAAACAATCACAGACTGCACAGTAGAAAGAGGTCTGTTTGCTTCAAAGCAACAGGGTAAAAATAACAGATATTTTCATTCCCTGTCTTCTTTCCCTTATTAGCATCAAGAAGTTAAATTCACATCCTAACCAGAAACAACAGCAAGAGTAACAGCAAAAAAAGAAAAGCTATTTGTGCCCAGCAGAGAAAGATGGTGAAAGCACCCTCTTTGTGCCTCAGTATGTTAGAGGCTATAGAGATGGTTGTGAAAAGAATGGATCCTTCTAAAATCTTTGTCATTAAAGAAATGTCTTCTTATCAATGAACAACTTGCTAAGTTGAAAAGGAGTGTGACAAGCTAAATAAATATATAAATAAACACAAGCTTCCGTTAATTTATTCAGAGTTGTTCTTAATAATTCTTTATTTGCTTACACTTTCCAGAAGGAATTGCCATCCCTCACCCATGAACTGTTTGGGAAAGCTCTGCTGTCTCTTGCCATGGTAAGGTGTCCTTTTCCTTCGTCAATCTTTACGGCTGAGATTATGAATGTTTTTGCTTGTTGGTGAGCATTGGGGTCATTGCCTTGTAATTAGGTCAATTCATTTGATCAGGATAGTTGGTTCATTGCATGTCATAGTTACAAATTGGACGCTAATCCTAGAGAGACATCCTCCAACTTAATGCCCGTGCATAGGGCCAGCACCAGGTGAGACACGGCTGGTGGAAACAACTCCAAGCAGCATTTCAGTGTGCATCCTGGTGTGTGAATGAACATCCCTGTTAGTCTCTAGCATCAGCGAATAAAAAGCACTCCGAATTCTTAAACTCTTCCTGTTGTTTTTTGTGCCTGATCTTCCCTGCTTTTAAAAGCATTTTGCCCCAAATGGCTTTTTAGGTGGATTAATACCAAGGAGTATCCCACAGCCCTTACTCAATAATCCTCTGAATTTTGATTGGTCTTTTCAAAGTGGGATGAATTTTTTAACATATTTTTGCTATTTACTCTTGATAATGTTCATGTATTTGCGTTGTAGAAATACAAAGCAAACCACTGAAAATGCAGAAAAATATAAAATAAATGAACCTCCCTTACTCGATGCAGGGAAAACTTTTCAAAGGATCTGTGGCTGAATGATAAAGCTTTTAGCATTTAGGTATTTTGATTAAATTATGTTTGACTAAATTACAGATAGTCCTCAGTGGTCAAATTCTACACTTTAGTAATGATTCATAACTATCTCTTTATGCCATTGTTTTTTACCTAGTTGCTTATTTAAAAAATCACATGGCTGTTTTCTGTTTCATAAATGCCACTCTGTTGAAAAATGCCATCAGATGATTTCTGTAACTCATAGGGTAGACTGTATCCCTCTTTAATAAGCTACTGCCATTATTATTACTATCCTTGTAATAGCCAAAGGAGATGATGAAATTTCTAGAAATGAAATACTTTGGAAGAATCACGAGTAAGTGCAGTAGTGTTTATTATTTGAAGAGATGAAAAGAAATTAATGAATTTGAGCAAGTAGGATTGTTTGCACATAACACTTATGTTCCATAACCACCACAAATCATAGTTGTAGAAAACTGTACTTCAAAATGGTACAATAAGTGAGATGGACTTAAAGCACATTTATCTTTCTTTCTCTACCTTGATAATGGCAATATTTAGCCTTATTTCCACTCTTAATAAGACAAAGTGATAAGACAATTCATTCCATCTCACATTTCTACATACATTAGGAAGGAGAATGATTTGTAGTTCCAGGATAATTCTGAAATGTTCAAAGAAAGGAAGAGACAAGAAAATAAAATGAGGAGGAAGGAAAAGATTAGTCTTTATTGCTTCATTAACTTAGCAGAGCTCTGGAGGTAAAGGGATGGTTCATAGCAAATGATCTGCTCCTTCTTTATAAATGAGAATCTCCCACAATAGAAGGAAATAATCTGCCCAGAGAAAGAGTGATCAGGAGCTGTGTGACCTCAGGCAGCACCTCCTGGCCAAATGTCTAGCTATGCTTAGGGAAGCTGGGTTCTTGTCTGGGGAATTATAGCATGGGAGAAGAAGGTAATATCTAGAGATTTACATATCTCAAAGAGTTTGGATAGGAGTTCATTCTCAGGCTTAACAGTAGCACAGCAAACTCTCCTTACAAAGTCTTGTGTCTGAGAGAGAAAGACAGCCCTGAGGAGCTCAAGAAAGAATCAGGTAAGGAAAGAACCAGAGACCTGGTTCCTACCCCCCACCACACACTTGTAAATTTGCAAGTGAGCACATGCAAAGTACAGCCTTGGGCAAATCACTTCATTCCTCTGGGTCTTTAGTTGTCTAAAAGGTGTAGTGAGTCCTTTGCTGCTATAATATTCTGGAATTCTCCTCAAATGTGGGACTATAAACTTCAGTGCTGCCACTGGGCCTGTGAGTCCCTTATGATTAGAGAGTTATAGCTTGTTGGTTTCTTCGGGTTCCTTTGGAGCCCACAGACTATTAAGTTTTGTAATGAAAGCAAGTAGGTATACCACAGCCTCATTGTTTTCTTATTCCATTTTATTCCCAATAATACTAATGCTTGCCTTTTTGAGTATGGAGGCAACATCAACAAGAAGGTCATTTCAATAAACAAATGACAAGCCACTCAATGCTTACTTTTGAATTCTCCTTCTGTCTGGGTGGCCAGCAGCCCTCACACTTTAGATGAAGAGGTTGCTCAATTTGTTTCTCTTTTCATCTCATCTGAATTAGTAAATGATGTCTCACTCTATCCAGTGCATGAAGCTAGAAACCAAGAGAGCCTTGAGCCTCTCTGGCCAATCTATTGCCAAACTCTGAAGATGGTCTATCCACTTCTGTCTCCAACCTGCCAGGCCTTGTTCAGTCCCCACCATCTCTAACTGAGAAACTGCATACATCCTGACAGTTCTCATGCCCCTGTTCACACTGCCTTCTATCATTTCTCCCCATCACAAACAAAAACATCTTTCTAAACATGAAGGGATCACTTCATTCTCATGCTTACATTTCTCAGGGGGTCTCCCACTATACTTAAGATGTTCATCTTTGGTCAGGTTTACAAGATCACATGTGAGCTTTTCAGCCCCCTCTTCTACTCATTCACCCATTTCCCTGTCATTTCCTCCTTAGGATTTCCCTGTATACCTCCATGATGGGCTCACTCCCACCCTGACCTGCCTAACTCCTACTCATGCTGTAGCTCTCTGTCTGAATGCCATTTCCTCAGACAGGCCTCCTTGACTCCCTCCTCCCACATGAACTGGATCATTGCATACAAGAACATCACAAATTACAGCAATGTTTGTTCACTTCTTTATAACTCCTTTCCCTCATGAGGGTCTCTGAGAAGGACCACTTTTGTCTTTTTCATTGCCATACTCCACTGTCCAACAAGATGGCCAGTCTACTATGAGCAAAGATTTGTTGACTGAATGGACAAATGAGGAAAATTTCCTTCTTCTAGCTACTTATTTCCATCAGAAGCTATTCTCAGGGGCAATGTTGCAGATGATAATTACTTTATAAGTTTTTTCCACTTTTGCAAGAGCTCTTCCTATTGAAGAGTTTTTCAGGTTTGGCTTGGAAAGACCTTTGTGGAAAGTAGCCATCTTCTTTTCACATGCATCTTCTTTGGCTTAGGGATGCAGAGAGGTTAATATTTTGTCAAGAATAGGCATGTCTTTAAGATACTTGACATGGTGGCCTATTGCAAGGGCTTTGGGTCACTCACCACTGAGGTTTGAATCTTGGCTGTGCCCCTTTCTAGCTATTTGATTTGGGGCAAAGAGCTTACCCTCAGTTTCTTCAGCTCTAAAATGAGGACAGTAATAGAATGGTGAAGATTTAATAGGGTAATGTATATAAAATGCTTAGAACAATGCCTGGCACACAACAGATGCTTTGTGTTTACATCAGCTCTTACTAATATATTTCATTCAACCTCAGAAGGAAAGTCCACTTGCTGAGTTCTAGGACTGGGGAATTTCTGGGGAGGCATCTTCCTATGTCTTCTATCCCTCTGACATGTACGTTAGCCTATATTCTATGATCCCAAAAAGTAACAATAAAAAAATGTGATAGACTTTAATTCCCTGCCCCAGTCATGTGAATCCATAAGTAGATCTGAAATTTACAAGCCAGTAAGATAAAATTGCTGGTGACCATTACTTAAACTTTGACAAGATGAATTATATTAGGAATAACTAATAATATTTCATCAGGATATACTGATAATTAGTGATGACTGGAATGCAAAGGTTGTAAACAAAGAAGAAGGCTCAGTAGTTGCAAAATATGGTCTTGGTGACAGAAATGATCCTGGAGATTGCATGATAGAATTCTGTGAGACCAATGACCTTTTCAATGCAAATACATTTTTTTTTACCAACATAAGTGACAACTATACACATGGACTTCACCAGATGCAACATACAGGAACCAAACTGACTACACATGTGGAAAGAGATGATGGAAAAGCTCTATGTCAAATGTCAGAACAAGACCTGGTGCTGATTGTGGTTCAGACCATCAACTTCTCATATGCAAGTTCAAACTGAAGCTGAAGAAAATTAGAACAAGTGTTTGAGAGCCACAGTATGACCTTGAATATATCTCACCTGAGGTCAGAGACCACCTCAAGAACAAGTTTAATGCATTAGATACAAATGATAGGAGACCAGAGGAGTTGTGGCATGACATAAAAGATATCATTCAAGAAGAAAGCAAAAGGTTATTAAAAAGACAAGGAAAAAAGAAAATAACAAATTACCATGTCAAAAGAGACACTGGAACTTTACCTTGAACATCGATCAGCTAAAGTAAAAGGAAGACATGAAGAAGTTAATGAACTAGACAAATGATTTCTAAAGGCAGCTTGAGAAGACAAAAATAAATATTATACTAACATGTGCAAAGAGCTGGAGGAAGAAACCTAAAAGGGAAGAACATGCTCTGAGTTTCTCAAGCTTAAGGAAATGAAGAAAAAATTCAAGCCTTGAGTGGCAATAGTGAAAGATTCTAAAGGGAAAATATTAAATGATGCAGGAAACATCAAAAGAAGATGGAAGGAATACACAGAGTCGTTATACAATAAAGACTTGGTGGATGACCAACCATTTCAAGAGGTTGCATATGAAGAGGAACCAATGGTATTGAAGGATGAAGTTGAAGCCACCTTGAAATAACTGGCAAAACACAAGTGTCCAGGAACTGATGGAATACCAATAGAGATGGTTCAACAAAGAGATGCAGCACTGGAGGTGTTAACATGTTTATGCCAGCAGATTTGGAAAACAGCTACCTGGCCAACTGACTGGAAGAGTTCCATATTTGTGCCTATTCCCAAATATGGGACCAACTGAATGTGGAAACTATTGGACAATATCATTAATATCACAATAAGCAAAATTTTACTATAGATTCAAAAGTGACTGCAGCAGTATATAGACAGGGAATTGCTGGAAAATCAAGTGGGATTCAGAAGAGGTTGGGGAACCAGGACATCATTGCTGATGTCAGGTGGATGTTAGCTGAAAGCAGAGAATATCAGAAAGATGTCTATCTATGTTTTATTGAGTATGCAAAGGCATTTGACTGTGTGGATCATAATAAATTATGGATAACACTTCAGAAAATGGGAATACCAGAGCGCCTAATTATACCCATGAGGAATCTGTGAACCAAGAGGCAAGAACAAGGAAACACTGCCTGGTTTAAAGTTGAGAAAGGTGGGTGTCAGGGCTGTGTACTTTCACCATATCTCTTCAATTTATATACTGAGCAAATAATCCAAAAAGAACTCAGCTTTATGAGGAAGAACGCAGCATCAGGATTGGAAGAAGACTCATTAACAACCTGTGTTATGCAGATAACATAACTCTGCTTGTTGAAAGTGAAGAGGATTTAAAAAGGATGAAAATCAAAGAGCACAGCCTTCAATATGGGTTGTGACTAAACATCAACGAAACAAAAATCCTTACAACTGGGTCAGTATGCACCTTCACAATAAATGGAGAAAAGACTGAGCTTGTCCAAGATTTTGCTTTGCTTGGGTCTATAATCATCACCCTTGGAAGCAGCAGTCAAGAAATCAAGACGCATTACTGTAGGAAAAGCTGTGGCAAAAGATCTCTTTAGAGTATTGAAAAGTAAAGATGCCACATTGAAGACAAAGGTGCGTCTGACTCATGCCATGGTATATTCAGTCACATCATATGTTTGTGAAAACTGGACATTGAACAAGGGAGACAGGAAAAGAATTGATGGTTTTGAATTATGATACTGGAGAAGATTTTTGAATATACCAGGGACTGCCAAAAGAACCAACAGATCTGTCCTTGAAGAAGTGCAACCAGAGTGCTCCTTGGAAGCTACAATGACTAGATTGCATCTTACATATTTCAGACATGTAGTCAGGAGAGACCAATTCCTGGAGAAAGACATCATGTTTGGGAGAGTGGCAGGTCAGCGAAAAAGAGGAAAACCCTCCACCAGATGGATTGACAGAGTGTCTGCAACAATAGTCTTAAACATAAATAAGATCCTGTGCCTGACACAGAATAAGGAAGTGTTTCCTTCTGCTGTACATAGGGTCACTATGAGTCCCACTCGACTCAATGGCACCTAAGAACAAAAACAATTTTTTTTTTTGGCGGTACTGGGGGTTGAACCCAGGGCCTCTCACTTGCATGCTCTGCAAGTGCTGGACCACTGAGCTGCACCCTCAGCCCATTTTTTTGTTTACTTTTTGAGACAGAGTCTCGCTAAGTTATGCAGGCTGCCTCTGGTCTCAAACTTGTGATCCTCTTGCCTCCGCCTCCCGAGCCGCTGGGATTACAGGTGTGCACCACTGCACCCGGCCAACAATAGTATTTGAAAGTGAAGTCACTCTTTCCTGGAGACTGATGGTGTGTTGACACATAGTGACAACACACCATCAGTAGAGGGTCCTTGTAGGCAGGGAGTAGGTGAAATTAACTTTCTACACCAGAAGCTGCAGCACACGGAGCTCCAGTGTACCCAGAATTTAACATTCCACTCCTACCACCCTCCCCCACATCCCGGTTCCAGCAACTTGGTTTTTGGATAAGAAGCACATCCCCAGTGCTCTGTATAGGTGGTGGAGTGGGAGGAGGTGAAATGCAAGCTTTATATTCTCTGCTGCCTGTCATCCAATTCTCCGCTTTCTTCTGACTTCCATGAGTGATGAGGTCATCCCGCGCAGGAAAATCAAACTTCTATTTTTCAAACCCAATAAAGGCCAGCATTGTTTGTCTGCGTAAACAGAGAGGCCAGATGGGTCCGGAGCCAGGAAGACGATTGGCCCGCCCTCTGGCGGTCGCATGAGACGGTGCCCTGCACTCGGCCAGGCGGCTCCAGTAAAGCTGGGAGGGTGCGGGCTAAAATGTAAGTTAAAATTAGATCAATAGTCAGCTTGGCTGTCTCAATCAATGCTTCGCAGGGAGAGCATACAACCGTCTATTTATAAGCTAAACCCAACATTATCTTCCTCTTTTAGACTCAGAGATCCATTACTGCGCTCGGCAGGGGAGAGGATGCTGCAAGAAGCTGGTTCATGCCACATTACAGGCTCACAGGCTGGCGGCCACTCAGCCAGGCTGGCTGGGATGGGCGCATGGTGGGCAGCGCCAGGATCCATACCAGCCGTCTGCAGGACTCTGTCTCCGCCCTGCCCTGTAAGGACTCCCTCCCGCCCATTCCTTACCTTGATCGACTGATTCCTTAATTTTTAAGCAGGGAGGGCCAAAAAGGGCAAATGAATTAAAAACAGCCTGAGGACTCTCCTCCAGAAACAGGGCGCACTCGCACGGGTTCCAACCACAGACCTGCCTGCCTCTTGAGGAAGTCTTCCAACCTAGCTTCCCCAACGTACTGCATTACTCAGCCCTTGCTGGGGCAATTGCTGTAGATAGCTGCTTCCTCGTCAAAACACTGATGGAAATGGATTTCCAGGAGGGACTCTGCATTATATTGCAGAATGTGGTGAGATGGACGCGGTCTCCTTCAGCCCCTGACGTACTAGGACATCTGGGCACTTCCAGGCCTGTTTGCTCCAGTGATGGAAGTAACCTTTGACATATGAAAAATGTCCACATCTTGCTAGCATTTGTGTTAACGTAAACTTATTTTCAGTTTTTGAAAAATGCCATGGAAAAAGAGGCAAAACCCGATACAGCAACCCTGACAGAAGACCGACTCATATTTCTAAGAGAGAAAAACAGGCATTCTCATCTTAGATGTGTATCTATCATATTCTGTATTACATATATATTCATTTTTATTTTTGCTATCCTGTATTTGACAATTTTCTTTAATAAGCATGTGCTGTTTTTACAATAAAAACTAAAGACCAAAATAATTTTAATATTGGCTTAAATGTACATTAGATATATTTTTAGAATTAATGTATTAACTGCTATATCATTTGACATAAAAGGCTTTTGAACTAAAGATAGGAAATGAAACATTCTCTATTTAGAAACAACCTTTCTCCTCCTCTTCCAATTCTTGCTGGCTTACCTCCAAAACATAGTCTGCATCTGCTGCTTTCTCACCATCTACTTGCACTCTGCTACTCGCTTAGCTACGAGTCACCGTTCATTATCCTTCACCTGGATTCGGAAAATATCATCTTGTCTGCATTTTCTGGATCCACTTTCTTCCCACTACAGTCCTCATTTGCTATGTAGCAACCAGATTGCTCTTTTAGAATGTAAATCAGAGCCCATCTCTTCTCTTTTTAAAACTTTCCCTAGCTTCTCATGTCACCTTGATTAGCTCCCAAATTCTTCATTATAGCCAAAATGTGATGTGCCCTCTGTCTCTGACCAACCCTGGCTTCTCTTTCATTGAATATTGCTTTTTCACTTTTTGTCATACCACCTTCTTTTTTTACATAACTCTTCCTTATGATCCTCAAATCTGCCAGCTCCTTCTCACCCTGAGTCCTAGTGCTTACCATTCACTCTGTGCAGAAGACCCTTCTTTCAGCAGATCTCAAATCTGCTTCATTCTCACTGTTACTATCTCAACTCAAATATCAGAGACCTCTGTCCCCCTAAAACATGTTATTGCATTAGCTCGTTTTATATCAACATAGCAATTACCTAAAATTGTTTATCTATTAGAATACCAGTGTGTTCTCTACTTTCACACATTGCAGTGTAAACCTCACAGAGACAGGCCCCTCCCTTTCTTGTTCACTACTATTTCTTTGGGTTCTAGAAGGATGCCAGGTTCATAGTTGGTATTCAGTGTTTACTGAATAAATTATTGAGTGTGATTTCCTAGTTCGTGGTTTATAAATGCCACTAATAGCATTCTGCATTTCTGCCTTGAATTTTAAAGTTATTTTTAAGCCCGTATGCATTCGCCTCTCAAGTGTGAAGTCTATGAGGCAGGATCATATTTAGTTCATTTTATTTCCCATGCCCTTATGGAGTTTGGAAGATTACAGGTGTTTAATATATTTGTTGGATGAAATTGCTGTAAATATGTAGATAACAAGGTGAAAAAATATGATCATACTCCAGGCCTTATCTTTCACCTCGGAAAATGAAAAAAAAATACTATATCAAAAGGGATAGATTGCTGCTTTGGTCTTTGTAACACACACACACACACACACACACACACACACACACACACACACACTATTTGTTCTCAATATTTTCAAAGAACATTCTCCTACCTGTTATTTTTTTGGATCATCATGCTGGCTGGTATGTAGGACTGGCAACTCAGGAATACTCATTGACCGGCTTAAGCTTGTGCAGCTAGTATGAAGCAAGGACAGTGCTAGGGCCTGCCAATTTCATATACCCACAAATATAGACACATAAAAGCATAGCCACATTTGCCAGTATCCTCTCTCCTCAACTACTGTGTTTGGCTCAAAACAGAATCATAAATTCAAAGTACCTTGAAAGGGGTCTGGCATACATCAGGCTCCTTCCTCTTCATCACACTACAGTTGTCATAATCTCCCCGTCCTTACAAAGAATGCTCCTATGTTCTTTTCCTTGCTTGACTGATCTCCAGGATCCTCCTTATTGTGAAATTTTAATGCATAGTTTTAATTGGATTTTTTTTTTTATTTTTGCAGTACTGGAGGGCTGAACCCAGGGCCTCACTCATGCTTTCCAAGTGTTCTACTACTAAGCTGTACCCCCAGCCCAATTTTTAATCTTTTATCTTGGGACAGGGTCTCACTAAGATATGTAGACCCTCTGTGGCCTCAAACTTGCAACCCTCCTGCCTCAGTCTCTTGAGTTACTGGGATTACAGGCATGAACCACCTAGCCTGGCTTTAAAACTGTACATTTTATTTTATTATTTTTTTTCTTTTCTGTGGTACTAGGGATTAAACCCAGGGTCTTAGCACATGCTAGGCAAGTAGTCTACCACTGAGCTATATCCCCAGCTTAATTGGGTATTTTCATAGATCTGAGTCATACTAAATGGATTTTTGCTCACTGGCAAGCTATTGCTATTTTAACCTTTCCTCTGAACATAAACCAATGAGAAGCACTTGTGAATTCCTACCAACTCATAGCTTAGCATAAGTCACACAGTGCAGTGTCAGTGAAGAAATGGCACATAAAATGCTAAATCTGCTGGGCATCGTGGCACACACCTGAAATCCCTAGTGACTGGGGAAGTAGATTTGTTCTAGGCCAGAAAAAGCCTGCGTAACTTAGTGTAGACCCTGTCCTAAGATGAAAAAAAATAAATAAAAAATGCTCTTGGGGTGTAGCCTCGGTGGTAGAACACTTGCAAAGTATGCCCGAGGCCCTGCACTCAGCCCCCTCATACCACAATAATGAATAAATAAATAAATTAATTAATTAAAATAAATTGCTAAAGCTATCTGTCATAAACAAGCAGTAATCAGAGCAGAGCCAGAGGGAGCAAATAATGCACATAATTAGTTTTACTACAGACAAAAAAAATCAGGAGCCCTTCTGATCACTCATTCATTATTTGTTGAATGTGTTTTATGTGCCAAGAATTGTACTAAGTTTGGGAACGTGGGAATAAGCAAAAATAGAGGAGGTCTCTACTAAAATGAATCTAGTAGAAAAGACAGATTTAAAACAAAGAATCACACACCAGAGATCAATACCATGAGAAGGTGAAATAGGAGAAATTGATGTAGATCAGCAACTTCAGGGGAGAATTCCTTGAGGATATGATGAGTGGTGTCTCCAGTTCAGTTATGGCTCAAACTTCTAATACTTACTAAAGAAGGAGAAGGGAGCAGAAATGATCAAATAAGTGAATAATAATACTGACTACCTTTTGAGTTCTTTCATTTCATAAATACTTTCAAGTGTTTACTATGTGCCAGGTAGTTGTCTAGGTGCAAGGAGTTAGAATAGCGATTAAAGGCAAAAATCCCTGCCCTTGTGGGCCTACGTTTCAATAGGGGAAGGCATGGGTAAACACACACAATTATAACAGAAAAAGGTGTCAAATGATGATTTCTGCTGAGGAGAAAAATAATCTTAAGAAATAAGACAGGGAGGTGTGGTTGGGTGGGGTAGTGAGTTACAAGTTTATGGAGGGCAGACCTGCATGCCCTCGCTGAATGATACCTTTGAGAGAGACCCAGCAGTGGTAAAGGATCTGAGAGGTGAGGGTGGTGATTACAGGAGGCCCAGAGTGGTTTCTACAAGGGCAATGACACTGAGATAACAGCATGGCTGGCTTGAGAAAATGCACAGAGGCCCCTGTGTCTAGAATAAGCATAGGAGGCAAGGGGGTAGTAAACAGGCCTTTAGTTCAAAGAATTAATAGATCTTGAGAGACCTTGTAGGTGATTGTAAAGAATTTGGAGTTTCTTCTAAGTAGAATAGTAAGGCATTGGAAACTTTTGAGCAAATGATTGACATGATCTGCCTTATGTTTGAATAGTCACTCTGACTACTTATAGGGTATATTCCGCATAGTCTAAGGCTATGCACTGTCTTAACAGGCAACCTCATTGTATGTTCACAATTCTGAAAGTTACCCATTTTAGAGGTGGGGAAGCCAAATTATAGGGATTTTGAGTACCCTACTCAAGGTTGTATAACAACCACAACTGACAAGAATTGGAATTAAAAGTCAAGTAATGTGATTACACCATTCAAGCTATTAGTCACAATGTTAGGGTTCCTCCCTAAGAGTCTGGGTTGGCGCATGGTAGTGATTAAGCAAAAGTAATACCCATCACTTAGGAGGGTCTACTAGGCACTGCCCTAGAATTTTACATTAGTGTCATTTCATTCTCACACCAACCCTACTAGATATGCGTACTTGCCCTTTTATTATAGACAAGGAAACTAAGACTCAGAGAAATATATAACTAACCTAAACCTGCAGCCATACAACTGTGCCATCCAATCCCATCAGATCTTAGAAGCTGAGCAGGGTCGAGACTGGTTAGTACTTGGATGGGAGACAGCCTGGGAAAATCAGGTGCTGTGGGCTTGGGAGAAGGACTGGACAACTCACTCCCAAAAAACAATAAGCCATCAAAAACCCTATGAATAGCAGAGAAGCACTGACAATAGTGTTTTGCCTGTTGTATGTAGGGTCGCTCTAAGTTGGACACTGGCTCGATAGCACCTAACAACAACCACCACCACCTAAGTCCAAACAAGTAATACTTAGAAGTTAAAATTCAAACCTAAGTTGCTTCATCTCTGAAGCCCATGCCTTATTGCTTCCCAGGTGAGTATATAAAACTTCAAAATATATTTCCTATAAAGAATCTAGAAATGAATCTTGTGTTAAAAAAATCTACCCTGTCTTTCTTTTTCAATTAGAGTGCTTAGTGTACTAACATATAATTGCTGAAATGGTTGGTTTAATTTTATCTACTTGCTACTTTTTCTGTTTTTCCCATCTGTCCTCTGTCCCTTTATTTTTCCTTCCCTACTTGTGGTGGTGGGGTTTAGCTCAGTTGGTAGAGTGACAGGCTGCACTCTCTGAGGCTCTGGGTTCAATCACCAGCACCACAAAAATGGGAAAAGGCTATGCCAACCCACTTCTGAAACACTCCCCAAAGAGCCATTGAAAACCCAATGAGGGTCTCTACGAGTCAGACCTGACTCAATGGCACCTAACAATAACAACAAGAACATTTGCTTTTAGATTAAAAATCTTTATCCCATTTTCTTCCTCTGTTAGCTTTCTGTTATACATTCTTGGTGTTTTTAGCTTGGAAAATAACATGCTTCCCAGCTTCTCCATATATAATTATGTCAGTACTTTTACCACTTCACAAGTAACTCAAGAAACTAAAAACAATTTAACTTCATTAAGACCTTTCAGTTCATTGTTATATTATCACAATATTACTTCTACATTTTTATGTTCCTCCAAGTCTTTATTTTTCTTTTAAAAAGTAAATATTCTTTAATATTTACCCATATATTTACCCTTTATAATATTGTTTATCATCCCAAATTTTAATATTCCTATCTGGGATTTTTCTTCCTTCAGGCTAAAAAATTTCTTTTGTAAATCTTACAGTGCCATTTTCTCTAAACAAATTCCCTCAGGAATTGTCTG
Organism: Pedetes capensis; assembly: GCA_007922755.1. Classification (NCBI taxonomy): domain Eukaryota; kingdom Metazoa; phylum Chordata; class Mammalia; order Rodentia; family Pedetidae; genus Pedetes; species Pedetes capensis. The sequence continues at coordinate 30,122 of VMDO01001652.1, read as the reverse complement.
TAAATATATTTATTTTGATTTAAATTTTGAGTGTATTTTCACTTGGTAAAAAATTCTAGGTTGGCAATATTTTTCTTCCAGCTCTTTAAAGTGTTAGAGCATCATCTCTGGCTTCAATAGTTTTGGCTGGAAAGTTGACTGTCAGCCTTTTTGTCACTTTAAAAGTAATCTCTCCCTTTTCCTTCTTTTGTTCTTTTCATATTTTTGTCTTTAATTTCAAGCACTTTGAATATGATATGCTTAAATGTGATTTTCATTGTCTTTATCCTTTTTGATATTCCCTGTTCTTGTTTCTGTGGCATCTTTATCAGTTTGAGAAACTTCTCATTGTCATCTCCACAACAATGGCTTCTTCCCATATCTCTTTATCCTGTCCTTCTGGGAATCAATTATATATGTATTAAGTCTTTTGACTATGTACCTATGTCTGTTATTTTATTTTGCTCTTTCTGTCTTTTTCCCCACTATTGTGTTTAAGTTTGGGCATTTTATAAAAACTGATATTTGTCTTTTAGTTAAATATGCTGTGTCCTATGTTATTAAACTCACTCAATGAGTTCCTAAGTATAGATGCTGTATTTTCCATTCTAAAATGTCCAGTTAGATTTTTTACTCATTTCAATTCTCTTTTAAAACTCTTAATCCTTAAGTCCATATTTAGTTCTTCTTTTTTCTTTAAATAGTTACCACAGTAATCTTAATAATTTTAAAGTCATTTCTGATAATTATATTGAGCTGTGAGTCTGCTTCTATTGTTTGATTTTTATCCTCTTGATTATAGATCCTATTTTCAATTCTTTTTTAATATTAGTACTGTTGAGTTGTACTTCAGACATTGGTTATTAAACACAATTCAAAACAAAACAAATAAAGTATTCCAGAATGTTCAAATGCAATCTCTTCAGGCAAGAGTTTCTCCTTCACTCTAATGGCCAGACAGGCAGAGATTGTACTAGGTCTATGGTTGGGCTGCAGTTTTTAGCAAGTCTCAGTTCACCTCTGTTTGTTACTTTCTTTGCAGAAGTCACTTTTGGGCTTTTGTTGGGGAGCCCAGCAGCTCCTGTCTCTTCAGCTCCAAATGTTCTCCTCCTCAGAGGTTTTGAGTTTATGCCACAAATGTCCACTCCACAAGGACTTGAAGTCTGGCAGATGGCTTAAGGAAAAGAACTGTTGTTGAAAACTCATATTTCTAGTGGGACTTTGTTTATTAAACACTACACACTATAGGAGATATTATTCTCTGTTTCTGGCTTAGCCCCTTTAAGTCTTCCTTGCTTCTTTAAAACATACGTGAATGAGCCTTACATTTTTCAGTCTTCTATTTTCCAATCCATTAAGGCACTCTTGTACATTGACTACAAGTTTTACTGGTTTCTCTTTCATTCAGTTCAGTCTTTCTGCTTGGCCCCTCTCTAACCTTCAGTCTATACCTACAATAAACAAATGCTCCTTGGAAACCAGACAGCTGGTGACTATAAGCTTACACAGGAATTGGGTTTTAGGTCTTTCGTGTCTTTAATAATGTTTGCAATTTGCTTTTTTTTTTTCTTCTTCTTCTTTTTGCTCTTATGTGGACATTAGCCCACTGTGACCATCTACATTCTAGCCAGAAGTGAAATTCCCTTTCATAAATTTTGGAGCTCAAATAGATTTTGGCATTTACCTTCCACCTTCTTGAGCAAACAGAAAAACAAGTGCTCAAAATGGTGCAGAAATGTATCGAAAGACAAAAATGAATAAGGCTAGAAACCGGATTCAAAGTAAACTATGAGGTGGGCCTTCTGATCCAAGTCCATACTTCCAGAGGACAAGAAGAAGAGAACGAGAGAGAATACACTACAGAAAGGGCTCCACCCTACACAGAGAGCAATTCTGGAGTCTTTGGTCTGGCAGTTCAAGTGACCTTTAGAAATTCATTTGGAAACCATGATGGAGTTATTTTGAGGCAAACATTAAACCAAATACTTGCTTATGTTTCTTTTTCCCTAATTTGTTTGAAAACAGGATTTAAAATGGATTGCCAATGATAAGACCCAAACTGGGGAAGGTTACAAATGAGGCAAATACAGTGGTAATGTGGAGGGCAGGAAAGGCTATCAGAAATCTGAGACTATTACCTGTGGCAGGGAGATATTCATAGCTGATGGAATTTCAGGGACTAGGTGTTACAGGCTCAGGAATTACTCCACTCAACAGAGCAACTTATACAAAGGCTGGGCCCATGTCCTTTGAAAACATAAAAAGTAAATGTTTCTATTCTTTTCTACAGGGAGAGTTTATCATTATCACGTTTTCCCCTGTATTTGTTGAGCTGGTATAGAATGTGAAAGAAAGGGAGGGGAAAGTGCAAGATGGTGAGATGGGACCATAGAACAGGGAGCAGAGCCCACCCCTTCCCAAGATGACTTCTGCCTTCCATCAACATACCACACTACAGCAGTCAACCTTTACCTCTCATGAGAAAAAAACCCTCAAATTCACAAAAAATAAAAATCATAAGATACTTTCATGAAAAACAATTTTATGTTTAATCCTCAATATGATAGTATATTTATTTAATATTTATAGTATTTTGTTCTGTTCTTGATTAAAATTTTATGTCTCTACTCAAGCCAATAAGGTTGCTAAGCAATTTAGCAATGTAAACAAGTAAGGGGTGGTGTTTAGAATCTAAGGAAAGCAGTGTGTTCTTAGAAGAACAAACTGTATTTAAGGATATTATTACATTATTGTCTACATGCAAATGGGTACTACAATTTGTAAGTGCATCACTTCTCTTTATTAAAGAAAGATGTCTATTTGCCATCTTTATAGCAATTCCAGTGATTTTAAAAATCCCCATATCCTTAAAATTATCCACTATTGATGATGGCTAGCATTTCTGCAGTACTTACTACGAGCCAGGCACATGCTTAAGCAAGGAACACTTTATGCAAGATATTGTATTTAATCTTTATAGTAGTTCCAGGAGGTAGCAACTAATATTACTTTTCTTTTTAGCAAGTGAGGAAACAGTTACCAAAGTTAGGAAAGTATCCAAATCAGGTGGAGTGGCATGTGCTTGTAATCCCAGTGACTTGGGAGGTATAGGCAGGAGGATCGAAAGTGTGAGGCCAGAGGTAGTCTTTATAACTTAGCAAGACCATGTAAAAACAAAAACAAAAGCAAAAACAAAAAACAAAACAAAGCAAAACAAAAAACCCTTTCTAAAAATGGGCTGGAGGTGCAGCCCAGTGATAGAGCACTTTGCAAAGTATGTGTGAGGCCCTGGGTTCACCCCTCAAGTACTACAAAACAAAAACAAACAATAACAACAACAACAGCAACATACCCAGCTGTCTGAGGACATATGGTAAATGGTAGAGCCCAGTTCAATATGATCTAAAAGCTATACACTAATTATTTTGCATTTATTAGAATGGTCTTTCAATGACTCCAAAGCAGTGGGGCAAATGTTTCTGTTGAGTGATGACCAAACCCGTGGCTAGGTTTCAAAAACATTACTCTTTTCCTTTTTATTTTGTTTTTACTCATCCAGTCACCTTGGTGACCAGTCTTCTCTCTGTCAATGTTGGTCTAGCTACATGGCCTGAAGCACGAAAAAGGGAAGTAAGCAGTGTTTAGAAGAAAGACTGATCTGGTATTTTGTCTAAAGCAGTCCCTTAGTACTCATCTATAAAATTGGAATAATATTAGCAACCCTTATAAGGTTGCTGGGGAAAAAAGAGATGCTGTATGTAAAGTGCCTATTTCAATGCAGATGCATAATAGTATTTGCCAGATATGAGTTCCCTTCTCCTTCCTTTCCTATCATTAATATATCATATGGTATATTGTTGTTGTTAGGTGCCGTCAAGTCGGTATCTGACTCATAGCGATCCTCATAGGGTTTTCAAGGGCAGACTGTCTCGGGATTACCTTGGGAGTGGATTGCCAGGCCCTTCTCCCATTTTTGCGCTGCTGGGAATTGAACTCGGGACATCAGAGACTGCAGCGCAGTACTCTACCAACTGAGCTAAATCCCAGCCCCATCATATGATATATCTGTCTTTAAAGTTAGCAACTTATGTAGGAGATTTTGAGCACCTTGTTTGATATCCAGAATGCATATGACTTGGGAAAGATTGTGAGATGACAAATTTTAGGATATTTTTAGGGAATAACTTATCTACCCTGTAGTCCATATGTCCTCATGATTCTAATACTTGCTTGTAGTCCTCCACTTCAAACACTACCTAGTTTTCCCATTTGTCATGAAGATTTTCTGCTTGTACCCCAACTCCCAAGCCCCACAAAGAAATACCATGATAATATACCTAAGGAGTAGAATTCAGGTTCCTTCTTTTCACTTGGCATCATCTGGCTTTGAAAAGCTCTCCTTGAATGGGTCACCTTTTCTGCTATGGTTTGTCTTCATTGGCAAACTCAAGCCACTGGCCTCCAGGTGGAGCTGCGTGAAAGAAAGAGAAAAAGAGAAAAGAAAAAACAGGTTGATCCCCCAGAGAGGCAGACAGAGAAAGACAATGAAACACAAAGAAGGTGCATGGTCCTAGGGGATTTGCTGGGAAGAAAAGTGACATATGAACTCATTTGGCCAGTTTAATTCTACAAGACTTTCAAGAGACTGCTAAAGTGCTCATCTAGCCCAGGGTAGGATGCAAAATAAGTGAGATATGGTCTCCAAGGAGCTGATAGTCTTTGGGAGAACACCAAAAGACCATGTGGTAAAGCTGCAATGCAGGTTAAGACATGGTTTGTGAAGTGAGAAAGAGACTATTATTTCTTTTGTGTGGTGCTAAATCCCAGATACTAAATTAGATGGGTTAAATAAACTATCTCATTTAATTTAATCCTAAAAACAAATCTTAGCCTTAAGCCTATTTTGATGGTGAGGAAATTGAACTACAAAGATTAAATACCCTGCCCATGATCTAACAAGTGAGCTTTAGGATTTAAAGTTGAATGTGTCTGAATACAATGCTCAAACTCTCCCAAGAGCTAGAGCCACTCGCCAGCTGTATAACTCAACCTTCTTAAGTATTCTGTGCCTCTGTTTCCTTATGTGACAAATGGACATAGCAATACTATACTCAGGTCGATTGTTTGGAGGTAATGCTTTGCTTGTATCCTCTTCTGCAGTGATTTGCCCCTCACCTTAGCCCCTGACAATTGGGCACTTCTGGGGTCCAGTCAGGTGACCCTGTCTCTACTGGAGGCTGCTCCCAGCAAGTGGACACTTGACTCAAGGGAGGGAGGAGTAGAAGGAGAGAGGGACAGATCCCAGATCTATGCCAATTTTATCTATCCTGAGCCTGATCTTTCAGCTTTTCCTAGATCCCAGTGAGTCGGTGCTACAACCTTATAGTCACCCCCTCAACCCCCATTCCCTTCAATTTTCTTAGGCTAAATTGAGTTTCTGTTACTTGTGACCAACAAATCTCTAAATAGAACGAATACTTTCCTTATTGTGAGGAACCCATGAGATAAGGTAAATTACAAAGGGTAAGATCGATGAGACCATAGCTATTTCTCTTAGTGAGTAAAATGGCAATTTGGCCTTTATAATTGGGTCCTGAGATTTTCAGCTTATGGAATGCCTCATTATGTCAAAAGGTGGATGTGCATGAATTTCACTCTTAAGTTTCCTGGCTGATTGTTGTGTCAAACTGGAGTCACACAGCCCCCAGTTTCTCTGTATTTGGGACAATGTTGAGTGGGTCTAGGGTGGTCCTCTGGTAACTTCTTTAAACTAAGTTCCCACTGGAGCCAGACTGTATGCTGTGAACTCCCCTGTAGGGATTCCCAGATAGTCTGACTGAATGACAGATGCCTGACCGGCTGGCTGATCACGCTGCTATCTCTACCTGTGTGATAATGGTTTGGAGAGAAGCATATAACTCAAATATAAGTTGTTTGACCAAGGACACTTCCCATTTGATTTGGTTCAATTGTGTCCACTGTCTGTATCACTCGATATAGCCAAAGCAATTGCATAGGCATATCAACATGTCCAGAGAACCTAACGCTGCTTCCAGAATGAACAAAAAACAAGCTGCATGCTGCGCATTTTGAGGCTGAGTTATTTAATATCATGAATGCTTTGCCTGAGGGTTGATGATTTTCTTGTCAGTTTGAAGAGATGGTCGGATCTTATTTGCCACCCAAATGGTTGTGTTTTGCTTTATTCATAGGGGTTCCCAGGAGTCAGGTCTTCCCTTGTTTCTTGATCATTTCAGTGCTTGCAGGATTGTGGTAAGTCATTTAAACCTGCCTTCCCTCCTGGACCACCTCCACATGTGTCCCACATTCTCCTGCTTTCTCAAGGGATCACACTACTTCTTGCATTCTCCACTTCCAATCAGGCAGCAGAGTAAGTGACATTTTTGTTAAGTGAGTTCTTCCCTGTGGCTGCTTCAGTACTTAATGCAGACCATGTAAATCACCTGTCAGAGGGTGGCCTGTGGGAGAAACTCATTCTGAATCTCAACTGACTGGTGCACAGACTGTCAGTCTGTTTTCCTGGTATTGTTCACTACTTTCACATTTTTTGGCTTTTGCCCATTAGGATCAGTTATGATTCTTCAAAATAAAGTGTCTTCTGTTGGTATTTTTAGGGCTATCCACTTGAAGAAGCTTCAGGTCAGCATTTATTCTTCTGGGGAAAATTTTGGAAGAGGCTCAGGGTGAAGATCTGGTGCCGTATAGATACTATGATGGCCTTTACATCATGATTTCTTAGATGAAAATGCTGACTCTGGATTGTACTTGGTGTCCTTTGGTTACTACTGTCATCAGAAAAAGAAACTCCTCCATAATCTCATATTGTTGGATTATACCGTAGACATCACATGTTGTTGTTAGGTGCTGAGAAGTTGGATCTGACTCATAATGACCCTATGTACAACAGAACAAAACACTCCTCAACATTGTGCCATGCCTGGGACTATGTCAAGAGTTTCCCTGCTATTCATAGGGTTTTCAATGCTGGATTGTTTTGGGAGTAGATGGCCAGGTCCTTCTCACTAGCCTGCAGCACCTGGTATTCCCAGGTAGTCTCCCATCTAAGTACTAACCAGGCTAACCCTGCTTAGCTTCAGAGATCAGGTGGGATAAGATGCCAGGATGCTATGGCTGCAGACTGACACCACATAGAGACCTCTTTTTAGCACAGCTTTCTCCAAAGTGGGTGGGGGTGGGGATGACACTTGCCTAGCTGTCTATTTAATGTACTAGAATCTTGGTGTCAAAGGTTAGGTAGAATCTATCTAGACAGGTATGTGTCTCCAACTATACTTGGACAGTTAACTTAGAACATGAGTAATAAATGTTCACTAAGACTATGAATGATAAATATCTCAAGTAAAAAACAATAGTAAACATTTATCCAGTAGTTACCATATGCCAGGCATGACTCCTATCTTATCACGTAAGCAACACTGTGAAGTCATAATAACAACTAAGATTTGTTGAGACCTCACTATGTACCATTCGGCAATAGTTTACTTAATTTCTCAATAATCCTATGATGTGGGTACAATTTTTTAATTCGTTTTACAAATGAGGAAACTGAAGGACACACAGAGAGTAGGTAAATTGCCTGAGATTACATTGCTGGCAGTTGGTGAAGCTGCGATTCAAACCCAGTGATCTGATTTCAAATCCCACAGGACAAAATGTAACCCCAAAGAAAGCCTGGTTGATGTGAACTGCAGAGAATGTGGTACATATGGATGAGTGAAAACTTCCAGTTCCTTCTATGACTAAAGGAATAATTGCTGCTTAAACAGGGGCAGGGCTTCTCTACTGTGGGATTCTGCCAACCCTTGATGTGGATCCTACACTGTTTTTGCCAAGGCAGCCTCTGCTGGAATGGTGGTGGCTGCTTGTCAGGTCTTGTTGCTATCTAGACATTATTCTCCATCTCTGCTAACGTAATTTCTCATACTTCTCTTTAAATACAGTCTTTGTTGATTTCTATGGAGATTGGCTCCCCCAATACTTTCTGCAAAATGCCTACCTTTAATTGCCAAGAAATGCCTCTCTCTGGGTTTGTTTACATGACACTTGCACCCTGTCTGTTCAGAACTCTGCCCTTCATGCCCCATCTGTGTTGCTCTCCTCTATTAGCATTCTCTGCCCTATTATGCCTGTGAAAAGAGCCACATTTCCCTGCCTCTGCCAGAAATAAACATTTTAATATTGGGATTTCAGCTAAAATGTGAATGTCCCATGGGCACCTATATGATACAATTAAGTTACTCTTATAATAATAGCTCTGGAGTGTTCTGCTTTGTTTTAAGCCTTTTATACCCAATATAAAGTAGGTTACATAAGGAATAGAAGTCTTGCCTTCCATGCAGAGACAGAGTGGTAGAGAAGAATGGATACACAGCCCCAGGCATCCTCCCAGTTCTTGAATGTGCTGTGGGGACTTACATACTCCTCTGTGAGCTTTCTTCTTCCACAACACAGTTAGTAATACCTCACAGAACTTTTCAAGGATGAAAACTAATAGTAGATGTGATGGTCCCTGTGTAGACTAAGGCCATTGCCAAGACTTCTAGTGCTGTTTGCTTGTATATGTGTTGAGTATTTTGTGTTATCTCACGTTATCCTTTCAACATTCTTCAAGTTAGTTCCTGTTCTAATTTGCATTTCACAGCTGAGGTACCTGAGACTTGGGGGGGGGGGCGGTGAGTAACTGGTTCAGGGCTATCTAACTAGCAGTGGTCTGGGAAGTGAGAAGACTGCACACCAAATCAGCGCCCTAATCTGCTGGACTCAGAGCCATATGCTCTGGGGCATTCATTACATGTACCATCCAGGCTATGAGGTGGTGAGATGTGTCCATAACCAGTAGGTTTACTAACAGGACAAAAGTCCACAGCCGTGCCTTCAACGGGACCCAGGCAAATGACAAGAACTTGACTTGCTGACTGATGGGCTGGCTGGCTCACCAACCATATGACTGACTCAAGCAGGCATTGTGTATGGGGACATTATGACAGAATGGACTATTGAACAAAACACCTGCAAGCACATCTGTGTTGCTCTTATGGTACCAGGGTGTCTGCCTGTATCGCCTCACTCCATTTTCTAGTTTTGTGACACTAATATGCTATGGGTTAAGAAGCCAGTTCACCAAGCCTGCTAAAATTTTGCCTCAAAGAAAAGTATGCACCAAGAAAGTGCTTCCATAGCAATCAGAGAAGCTGTAGGCCTGGAAATTGTGACATTTCAGTGTCATCAGAGAGAAGGAAAAGCTATTCAAAATAATTTGAAGCCTATCAAATGTTTATACTAATTTGCATACATAAGTACATAGATGTTTATGTCTGCTACACCCACACTTGGCTCTGGTTAAATGCTCTGTTCCTTAGATTTGTCAATCTCAAATGCAAGTTCAAAGAGTAGCTGTATGCTACTTTCCCAGGTAAATTACGTAAACCACGAGGTACTGATTCCTGGTAATTTTCCTGGGACACCTCTTAGGAACCCATAACTAGCATTAAAATTATCTGTTGTTAGCAAGCTTATATCCACTTTTCTGGGCTTTGTGACCTCTTTTTTTTTTTTTTTTGTCTTCTACAGATATTTTGGATTATAGTTTAATAATATTACAGATGCCTGCAGCTGTAGCCCTGTGGCATCCGATCCCGTCAGATCTCGGAGGCTAAGCAGGGTCAGGCCTGGTTAGTACCTGGATGGGAGACCGCCTGGGAACACCAGAAGCTGTAGGCTTGGGAGAAGGACCTGGCAACCCCCTCCCAAAAATCAATCTGCCATTGAAAACCCTATGAACAGCAGAGAAGCACTGACAATAGTGTTTCTCCTGTTGTACAGAGGGTCGCTATGAGTCAGATACCGACTCGATGGCACCTAACAACAACAACAACAATATTACAGATACACTCATGTCCTTAAGTGATTCTAATGTGCTATTTTCTTTAATGTATTATGTAAAACCTAGCCTGTCAGCAGTGTTCCAGATCCAATTAAATTTTACTTCACTTTAGAACCTTAACAAACACAAAGAAAATTGTGCTGTGGGACTCTGAGTGGCAGCCAACACCTTTCATCAGAGAAACTCAAACTTCTTCCCAAACATTAATTAAACTGCACCACATTGTAGCCTAGTCCTATGCTGAATTTTTCTTTAAAAGAAAGAAAAAAAAAAAAAAAAGGAAAACGGTGGGAGCAAGTAGGTGGCAGATATACAAGGCAGGGGAAAATGAAAACTTCTTAAGGAAACAGATTTGAGTTCTCAAGTACCCTGGGCATCTACCGTCTCTTAGTAAAATGATAATGCCAATTCCTAATCACATTTGCCTGCTCGTATTCTTACACATAGAGCTGTTGGTCAAATCACCCTTTCTACAAGCACTACTCTCCTGGCAAGGACACAAATCTTTGCTTGTTACTTTATTGCCAGTGGACATGATAAGGCTGTGGCCTACAGAGAAGATTTCCAAGATGACAAAGAACTTGGAAACTTTCCTAAGGCCCTACTTTGTGCACCATGTCCCATGGGAATGGAGGATTCCAGACCAGGTTGAGTTCCTTGGAAGTAGCAGGATCTGTGTAATAAGAGAGAGAACCAGGACCTGGCTTGCACCTTGAGGACCTAGAAGCAGCCAACGGGAACCTGGGCCACAGGGAGTACGCGCTGTCTCTGCCTGGCTCATTATTGTGCACCCCTCCTCCCGGAAACCATGCCCCTCCAAAGAAAGCTAAATCACTAAGCTTAAATCTGCAGAGTTCTTTCTCCCGCAGACCTCTGACTCACCGGAGCAGCAACACCATCCTTAAAGCGGAAGTTGGCTGCCAGTTTCCAGGAACTGACCTTGAATCTAGTTAATTGTGCAACCCTCCAGACACATCAGATCATGCCTCCCGATGATGCCATGGCGTTCATGAATACTGGCTTCGATAATTTGGGTATGTGTCCTTCACCAACTACTACTCCTTTTCGCATCTAGCCCAGTATTGCTATATGACTGGTACTCGTTGGTACTGTTATTCTTCTCAGTGTCCTTGAGATAATAGTACAGCAGTTTATCAGCAATCTTAAAGAACAAGGTACCAAAAACTGCACAATGATAATAAAAAATACCTTTCATTTAGAAAATACTTTCATAAGCATTATCTCACATTTGGATTTGTTTCTTTATTTGCTCACTAATTCATTCATTCAACCAAGAGACTTCTATGGTTTCATTGCGGATAAAATCATAATTAAAATGAAGTTCCTGGTTTCAAAGAGCTGACAGTGCAGTGGGGAGAATAGACATGTAAACAGATGCCGAGAAGACAAGTGCTGTGCGCGGCTTGATTCTCACATCTTCTTATTTACCTGTGAGAACAAGAGACAGCCAAAAAGACCTTCTCAAGGTCACACAGCTTGAGGAACAAAAGCGAAATTTCCAAATTTCTGGTTATTAAACCACTGAGTTTTTACTAATTCTACTTTTGAAAAAAAAATTTTTTTAGAACAAAAGTTCTCAAAAGTGTGGTCCAAAAAGTAGCAGTATTGGCATCATTTTGGAAATTGTTAGAAATGCAATTCTCAGACTCCACCCCAGATCTGCTGAACCAGAAATTCTGGGACCCAGGATGCTGTGCTTTAAAGGGGTCTCCAGGTGTTTCTGATGCACACTAAAGCTTGAAAACTATTGTTTTAGATAGGTGCTCCCCTAACTCCCACATGTGTAAGAACATGGCCATCTTATTAAAATGCAGATTTTAGCCAGGTACAGTTGTGCAGGGCTTGGGAGGTGGAAGCAGGAGGATCCCAACTTCAAGAACAGAGGCAGTCTGCGTAATTTAGGGAGACCTTGTATCAAAAAAATAAAAAAAAATGGGCTGGGGGCAGGGTGCAGCTCAGTGGTATAGCACTTGCAAAGCATGCAAGAGCCAGGCCCTGTGTTAAACCCCCAGTACATAAAAAAAAAAAAAAAAAAAAGCAGATTTTGATTCAGTAGGTCTAGGTAGGGCTTTTGATCTGCATTTCTAACAAGATCCCTGGCTATGCCTGTGTGCCCCTCCTTGGGTCCTTGCTTGAATAGCAAGAATGTAGAGGGAATTAACACCCCATAGAGAGCAGTGGTTAAGGCCAGCTTTTGACCTCTAGCACTGCAAAAACAGAAGAAAGACATGGCAACCCACTCCTTAAGCAATTCTGAAACAATCAGCCATGGAAAACCCTATTAGAGTCGTTATGAGTTGGACCTGACTGGACAGCACCTAGCAACAACAACAACAAAAACAAAAATAAGTACACGGTAGAGTGTCAGGTGAACTCAATAAAATTGTTCCCTGTCATCTAGGAGCTTAAATTCTAGTACAGATAATGTTGTTCAGTGCCGTCGAGTCGTGTCTGACTCATAGCAACCCTCATAGGGTTTTCAATGGCTCTTTCAGTACTCCAATAAAAATTTAAGGGTATAACAACTATCAAAAAACTACTGAATGTGTGTGTGTGTACACTTACATGTGTAGGCAGGCACACACAAACATAGTGACAAATAGGATGGGCAAAATTAAAGAGACGGCATTGTATAGCAGCACCTCTCTTATTGAGAGATCACTTGAACATACAGATTTTATAATCAAACATAATCAAGAACCAAGCAACATGAAATGTTTCTCCAAGGAGTCAAAATATATATCAAAATGGTCACCATCATTTTTACTAATAAATTAGTCTGCCAAATCATTACTTAGGGCCATTTATTTTATTTTAGACAAAGTTCTAGCTTAGCCACATTAAAGACAGACTAGAATGAGTAAATTGGGTAGACGAGAGTCAAGATGCCATGGATAGGCATTCAGACAACAAAGCAGTGCCATCTGGGAAGAAGGAATAGGTGTGTATGTATACATACATACTATATATACACATATATATTCTGAAAGCTTAGCAGGTTGCAACCATTCTTATAGGGAAACACATGAGTGGATGTCAATGGAAATCATTGTACAGAAAGCACAATATAGTAATCACAGAAACTTGTAGAAAATATTAAAATCATGGAATATTCAAGATATCTGGAATACATGCAAAACATTTTAGATCATTTCCAAATAAAATGGTAGGGTTGCTAGATTTAGCAAATGAAAATATTTTATTTGGCAATCCTAAAAATGATTTAAAATTAGACGACTTTGATAATCTCTGGGAATTTCAGTTTTGTGGATGAATGGCTTCTCTGGCAATGCCTGTCAGGCATTAATATAAGGAGAGTTAGGGTGGTTGGCATGGCTAATTTTACATCATCTTGGGACATGACATGCTCAGAAATTTGGCCAAATGTTTTTCTGAGTATGTGTGTTAGCTTTCTATTGCTGTGACAAAATATGTCAAATAAACAGCTTATAAAGGGTGAGATCTATTTTGGCTCACAATATCAGTGGTTTCCATCCATGCTCACTTGGCTCCATTGTGGTTGGATTGTGTTGAGGCAGAACAACCCGGAGAGGAACCCATGGTGGAACAAAGCTGATCATTTCATGGTGGCTGGGAGCAGAGAGCAAATGAGCAAGGAAGAGGCTGGGGCAAAATAGCCCCTGCATTGCTATACTCTCAGTGGGTGACATGCTTCCTAAAAGGCTCTGCTTCCTAGAGTTTCTACCACCTCCCAAAAGCCCATTAAAATATCAATCAATCAAGGAATTAATCCACTGATGAGGTTAGAGCACTCATGATCCAATCATGTCCCAAGGCCCCACCTCTGGGGGACCTTGGGGACCAAGCCTTCAATACATGAGTCTTCAACGGGCGTTTCAGATTCGAACCATAACCGTATGTCTGTGAAGATGTTTCTGGATGAGATTAACATTTGAACTGGTAACCTGAATATTACAGATTGCCCTCTCTAATGTGCGTGGGTTTTCTCCAATCAACCAAAGGTCAGAATAGAATGAAAAAACTAAGAAAGAAAGAACTTTTCCTGCCTGAGTACTTGAACTAGGACATCTGTCTTTTGTGTTTCAGACTGGAACTTGTACCATCAGCTATCCTGGTTCCCATACCAGGATCACTGCATCACTGCCTCTCCTAGGTCTACAGCTTTTTGACTACAGGCCTTGGGACTTCTCAGCCTTCATAATTGCAAAGTGTGTGTGTGTGTGTGTGTGTGTGTGTGTGTGTGTGTGTGTGTGTTTTCTATACTCTGGAGACCCTGACCAGTACAGGTAGTAAGTGAAATACATTCCAATCAAATTTTCTATGTATGAGCCTGTCAATTGGTTAAGAAGGATGTACCAGTAATAATTTATTTACATTTTCAAGCAACAATACCCAACAAAGTGTCTTAAGTAGGAGTTTACTAGTTGCATGCCATGAAAGATCAGTTTGGCAGTCCCAGACAAGTGAGGTAAATCAGCAATGTCATCAAGATTTTTTTAATCTTCCTATTTTATCATTCTCAGTTTATGGTCCTTAACAGTATAACATGTCTGCTATACTTCCAAACACTAAATCTAGGTCCTAGATGAAAAGAAAGAAAAAGATCAAGGTTAAGGAGCCAAGATGCATGCCAAATGAATTGTCTCTAAAAAAATAGTTTCTATAAGTTCTGTCCAGGGACTAGGCTTTAGCTCAGTTTTGTAGAGTGCTGCTGTGAATGCTCTGAGGCCCTGAGTTCAATCCCCACCATGGCAAAAAATGGGAGGACTTGGCAGCCCACTCCTGAAAACAGTCCTAAAACAATCAGCCATTGAAAACCCTGTGAATAGCAGAGAAGCACTGACACAGTGCTGGGCATGGCACAGTGCCAGGGAGTATTTCCTTCTTGTATGTAGGGTCGCCATGAGTTGGAACTGACTTGACATCACCTAACAACAACATAAGTTCTGTCCAGTAAATTCCATTCTCATCTCGGCCAAAACCAAGTAGTATGGTCATTCCTGATTTCTGGGAGTCTGGAAAGCTATTTGAAATTGGATGCATAAATGAAAATGAGAATGAGGAATAGTTGAGGAATCCCAAAGAAATTTGGAAGCATGAATGAAGAGATTATACTCGATTGGCTGTTCATAGAAACCATTACATGTTAAGGAGGGGAGGAATTGCCCAATTCAAATTAAAGCTCTATTTTAGAGATCTGTAGCATGTAATTTTGCCTGATCCTCTGTACTGCAGATTCTTTCGGAGAATAAGTTTAGTGCTGAATGACAAACAGTATGTATTTATTTGAACCTTACTTATTAGTAGACCCTATTGATTCTCAATTTAGTTAACTTGACAGAGATGGTAAGCAAGGTCTTGCAGTTTTCCTAGCATCCTCTGCTCGGAGTAGTGAAATCTATAATACTATATGAAACAAATGGCTGTATTATATCAGGAAAGTGGCAAGAGACTGGGAAAAGCTTCATAAAATATCATTTGAACCAGCCTGAAAGGATGAGTAAGACTTCACTAATAGATGCAGACACCGAAATACTTCAAGACCCTCCACTGGAAAAGCCACATCTAACTATGTCAGAAAGATTGACTCACCTGTGTTATAAAGAAAAATGTTCCAGAAAAAGGAGATGAAGTAAGAAGTTTTCTTGAATGCTACATCGGCATTCTACTTTAATTCTGATTCAGTTGTCTAAAAGACATCATTCCTGCAAGCCCTTTGGAATAATCAACCTTTCACCTGAACCTAAAAGATCTCTCTTGTCATGGTGGGTTTTGTGAACGTTTTCTTCTTTTCCTGCAGATATTATGGGTAACCCAATTTTGTTCTCTTGACAGGTAAAAAGGTGGTAGTCTCTTCTTTCACCTCCATCTTAGCAACAATGTCAGGAATTTTTCCTCTCTGACTTGATATTTGTATGTTGGGGGCAAAGAAAACAAAATGAAGAACAAAATCAAGAAAGGAGGTTAAGAACATGTCACTCCAGACCCTGGGAGCAGTCAAATCAAGCTGCCAGCTGCACCAAGAATCTCTCTAATAAGGAAATTAGAGCATGATCATTTCTGGCTATGTGACTCTGATTCCAAATAGCTTTTACAAATAGATTGTGATTGAACTTGGAAATATAAACAAATTGGCTTTGTGGAATAAAGGCCAAAATACATTTTGGATTGAGAATTAAAGTGCTTTTATGGGAGGCGCTCTGGGAGAACTGACAGCCATTTTAAAGACAGCATATGCATTTCTGAACCTTGCACTGGCATTCTGGCTTCCCTTTGGAGAGTAGGGTCTGATAAACTCAAAGGAAAGTTCCTCAACAGGGTCCCTACAGGGACAACTGATAAAGGCAGGGGATGGGGCCATGTATATTTGAAATTCCCCGTTCAGATGCTGGGAGGAGAGGTGCCATTTAAAAATAATAGATTTTAAAATATCGGAAGCTTAAAAAATTCTAGTCAGCTGTCTCCCTTGGACATTTCTTTTGTCTCGTAGAGGGCTAGGGATAGAGGTTTTTTAAGCTCTTCTAATGCATTTTCCCTTATAAATATTCATGTCGTGTTCCTGGTGCCTCCCCCACTGACACAGTGCCTGGCAGGAGAGTCAGTGCCAGAGAAGCTGCTGAAATTCTTCCTAGGGCCCAGATTCAGCCCCGACAAGCCGGAGCTCTTTGAAAACACCGAAGACTTTTCAGTCAAGATAAAAGGTTGCAAATGTCTGTGTGTCCAAGCTCATATTCCTCGGGAGAGGATTAGCTTTCACTCTTTGCAGACTCTCCCGGTTGTTACAAGGAGTCATGGTTTTGTGTTTTGTGCTTTGCACAGGGAGAAAATGTATCTGCCGATTAGAAAGATGCTCTTTTTTAATCTTCCTTTTTCTAAATCCACTAGTTACTTGCTCAGGCTTGAGCCATTATTGCATCCAAGTCAGCAGAATCTCTCTTGTAGTTGTCAGTTTACACACTTGGAAGCAAAGTGTTAGACCTAAGAGGTCATTGGTTTGTAGGGTGGGAATTTAAATCCCCGTCACGCAGAGTATGTTTTTCTATCTGAAGATACTTGTGATGGAAATGTTTCCTGTGCTCTAACCCTAGATCCTTACAGCTGACTGTTTTCATATCCTGGGTACATGGTTGACACGGGCATGAAATCTACAGCCTCATATGCTCATCTTCCCTTCTTACTGGGATGTGAGTGTAATGGTTAGTTTTATGTGTCTACTTGATTGGGCTATTGGATGACCACAAAGCTGGTAAAACATTATTTCCTGGTGTGTCTGTGAGGGTTTTTCCAGAAGAGATTAGTATTGAATCATTAGACCCAGTAAGGAAGATCCACCCTCACCAGGATGGACATTACCCAACCCACAGAGGACCTGAATAGAACAAAATGGCAGAGGAAGGGTAAATTCTCTCATTCCTCTTGAGCAGATTCGTTCATCTTCTCTTGTTTTTGGACAATAGAGCTTCAAATTCTAGGACTTGTTCCAGCCCCTCCCCTAATACACACCACCTCCTTTCTGCCTTCAGACTCAATTACCCCACTGCCTTTCCTTCCTTGTTCTCCAGGCTGCAGATAGCATGTAGCAGGATGTCTCCGCCTTCATAACTCCATAAATCATCTCCTATGATCTCTCTCTCTCATTTGCGCTCTCTCTCTCTCTCTCTCTCTCTCTCTCTATTTATGTATGTGTATTTGGGGGGGAGGGGCTTTGTTCCTCCAGAGAACCTTGATTAATACAGTGTGATCTCTCATACCCGCAGGGCCCAGTTTCTTCCATGAAATACTTTTTGTGTCCAGGTGAATGAGGATAGAGTTTATCTATGCTTGTGGCCATGTATGGCCTCACTTTACTAACCAAAAACAAAAACAACCCAAAAACCTCAACTTCTTAAATTATATAGGGAGTAGAGCACTGCTCTGTAGTCTCTGAGGTCCCGAGTTTGATTCCCAGCACCGCAAAATGGGAGAAGGACGTGGCAATCTACTCCCAAGGGAATCCCGAAACAGTCAGCCATTGAAAACCCTATGAGGGTCGCTATGAGTCAGACTCGACTCGACGGCACCTAACAACAACAACAACAAAAGATGCTTATATTTATCTTACATTTTAATTTCAGAGATACTTTATTTTAATTTATAATTCATCATTAGCTAGTTATTTAGCTTTACCATTTGAGTTTCTTGCTGATGCTTTTGCTGTCAAGTGTATAGAAATTTATAAAAGAATTACCAGGTGAATTCCTTATTTAAAAGGAACACAAATTAATTCATTGTGGAAATAAAATTTCTGCTCTCCTTTACTCACCCACTCAACAAAACAGTTTATTTTCTTTACAGTGTATTTTCATAAACAAGAAAATATTTCAAACTGGGCATCTTGTTAGAGAGCCAGCATAGCCATTAGCAGGCAATGTGGAGGAAAAGGGGTTTGAAAATGGCTCCTGCCATTTGGGCAAGATGAATGAAGCCACATGCATCTTTGAGGACATTGAAAGGACGTTTTCTAGTGGGTCCCACACCTTATCCAAGCACTTGAGCCATTTACAAAAAAAGACCCTAGGCCCATGTTACACTAGGTGACCAGAGCAGGGCACACAGGGCTGATGTCATCCTGGGTGTGCCCTAGTTTGAACAAAACCAGAGGGAACATGCATCCACTGTCTCTTCTTCCACAAGCTCCCTCACTCTCTTCCTTCTGTTCTCTCTGCTTCTTGCTCTTCTTTTCTCTCTCTAGCAGCCATGTGTCTCTCCCTTCTCTTGGGCTCCTCATCTTCTCTGGCTATCCAAGGCACCTTTCCCTCTAAAAGCCTGAATAACCCTTCTGTTCTTTCTGTTTTCTTACCTTCCCCTGGGGGATAGAGACATCCTTATGCTGATTCACCCTAGGAACACAAGTTTCTTCAATATCCTTTGAAGATCTACCTAAGCTTCTCCAGGTACCTCAGTTTTCTCTATAATTATTCCTTAAAATTGTACTATCTTTAATAAACCTTTTCTATACTCTCTACACCTGCCGCCATAGCCCTGTGGCATCCGATCGCATCAGATCGTGGAAGCTAAGTAGGTTGGGTCTGGTTAGGACGGGTCCGGATGGGAGACCGCCTGTAAACACCAGGTGCTGTAGGCTTGTCGGGTTCTTCCTGGGGTTTCTCTCTCTTTTTGTATTGTGGGTAGAAGCAAGAAGTGGATGCTCTGACGCTGTACCTGGTGGTGAGGCTGTGGCCAGAAAACAGAGCATCACACACAGGATAGGAGTATGGATTTATTCACAAAGTAGGGGAAAAGGGAGTTGGAGAAGGGAAGTGCTCAGCTGCTGTCTCTGCCATTGGGGCAGAGGCTCCCAGGTGTCGTTGCTCTTCTAGCTCGCAACTTTTGCCACTTCCAGGGCCCTGAGTTTGACTCCTGGAGTCTTGCCTTGTGAAGCTATAAGTCCGTGTAGGATATCTGGCATTGTAGAGGCCAGGGTTGGATAGAGGTGGCAGGTGGGTTGAAGTATGATGAAGGTAGTTTGGAGGAAGGCTGAAGGCTAGGCTAGGCAGATGAGTAAATGGGCCTTGGGTTTCTTATCTTGGGCTCCTCAGGAACCACAAGGACGCAGTGAGCTTATCTTGGATGGTGTTCAGAATGGCTGCTGAACTCTGAATTCAGGAGTTTATATGGTCTGACAGCCAGCCAATCAGGGGAACAGAGTTGGATCAGAAATGATCAATTGGGCACCAGGGAGGCTTTACATGCTATCATACCTTGGGTGCCATCTTGGCCCACTCAATGGGAGGGGGGAAGAGTGAGATACCTGGATGTATAGCAAAGGTGACCCAGTGCTATCTTGCCCCATAGGATTCCAAGTGGGCTAGATGAGCTCCTGGGACTGGCCATGTCTGGGGTACTCTCTATCCCCCTGGGAATCCCAACACAGGCTTAGGAGATGACCTGGTAACCCACTCCCAAAAATCAATCAGCCATTGAAAACCCTATGAACAGCAGAGAAGCACTGACAATAGTGTTTGGCCTGTTGTATGCAGGGTCGCTATGAGTCAGATACCGACTCAATGACACCTAACAACAACAACAATACTCTCTACAATAACTTCTGTGTTTGGTATAAATTCTTTTATATGCCAAATACAAGGACAGAGGGTTTGCTGCCAGATTCCCAGACCTGTGCCCAAGACCTGCCTACTCACACTTCCCAGGTCTCCCTGACAACACTGTGGCCTAGATTCTAGACATGGCTGTTCTAGAAATGGGTGAACTTGGACAAGTCATACGTGACAGACTTATGCAAGGGACATTGGAGGATAAGCTTTATAAAATTTACCATGTGCATTAGTCAGAAACTAAACTAATAGGATCTCTCTCAATCTCTCTCTCTCTCACTCTCTCTCTCTCTCTCTCTGTGTGTGTGTGTGTGTGTGTGTGTGTGTGTGTGTGTCCCAAGGAGGTCAGTCTTTTCTCTATTAAAGCCTTTAACTGATTGAATGAGGCTAATCCACATTATGGAAGATAATCTACTTTACTCAAAAGCTACTGATTTAAGCGTTCATCTCATCTAAGAAATTCCTTCATAGAAATATGTAGAATAGTGTTTGCCCAAATATCTGGGTACTATGGCCTAGTTTGCAAGTCGACACATGAAATTAGCCATCACACCAAGTATATGAATCTCCTGAGGAGTTTGTTAAACAGATCTAGGTTTCATCTTCAGAGATTCAGATTGTAATTTTCAGTTATAATAAAGTCCCAGGTGATGCTGAGGCAGCTTTTCCAGGGATCATTCTCTGGATTGTACTGTTCTAGATGTTTTTATGTAATCAAGGTTCAGCCTCTTCTACAGATGGGGAAGCTACAGCCCAGAATCATTAATGGGCTTATTTAAGGGATCTCAGATAGTTAGATATTACAGCCTAGATCTTTAAATCTTAGTCTGGAGTTCTTCCAACATAACTTAATGCCTAACAGATAGTACAAATGAACTTTCTTAGGATGAAATCCAGCCTTGCAATTAAGCCCTCCTCAAATACAAGTGAACTAGTTGATTTTTCACAGAACTTAACAACATGATCCTAAAAGATTCATGTGTAAAAACAAAAGTCCAGAAAGAGACAAGGCAATTTTGAAGAATAAAAAGGGAAGACTCACATTACCATATATATATAGTTTCATTATAAAGCTATAGCAATTAAAGCAGTATGGTACTGAATCTATGATAGAGAATCATTATGAGGAAAAGATAAGCTATCAATAAATACTGCAAAAAGTGGTGAGCCATAGGAGAAAAAAATTACTTCCTACACATACCACACTTAAAATCACATTCCATATAGATCCATATAGAACCAAAATTTTAAAATTTTATTTACCATATCTATGGGTGTATTATCAAGTAATAGTAATGAAGGCAGTATGGTATTTAGAAAGAGACCATTGGAGCAGAATCAAAAACTCACTAAATCCATAATAGAGGTATGTTGTGAGGAAAAGATAAGCTATCAATAAATACTACTAAAAAATGACTATTCATGTGAGCAAAAATAGACTTCCTATACACACCACACTTAGGAATAAATTCCAGTTGGATTTGTGTTGAAGCAAAATTTTGAAACTTTTAATATAAAATTTAAGAGAATGTTTGTATATCAGGGAAGATAAATTTATCTTCAGTGAGACAGAAAAAGTACAAACCATAAAATGATAATAACCCAATATTTCTTGTTATTATATGTATTATACAATATTCTTAGTATATAATATATACTAATAAATAAACTGTTATGTAATCCTCATACAAACTCTATGAGATAGTTATCATTATGGCCTTTATAAAAGACCAAGGCCTGGAGAGACCATTGATTTCTCTAACTTGTATGGTAATGAGTACAGGTGCCAGTTGAATCCAGGCCTTCTGGTTGTAAAGCCATAACTCTTTACTACCTATCAAAAGAGGGAAATCAACTACATTAAAGCTGAAAAAATACAAACTACATAAACTAATCAAACCTACAACTTAAATACTAGGAGAAAATATTTTCAATGCATAAAACCATCAAAAGAATATATATATATGGAATATTATATATAGTATATTTGCAAATCAATATGAAAAAAATGTAACCACTCCATACTAAGATGGGCACAGATTAGGAACATCCAGTTTATCAAAAAGTCAAATCACATGGCCATAATCATGTGAAAATCTGAATGTTGTAGACACATAAATCAGTATAGCTATGTCAGAGGGTAATTTGACAATATCTACTAAAGTAGAATATGTGCACTCCCTATAATCCATGAAATCCTTTGTGTACATATAGTTTATTTCTTTTATAAAGATAATTTTTGTAGAGTCTTTACAGCAAAACTTTGGGGATATAACTCAAGAAATAAAGTGTTCAATGAATTCTGGGATAATTACACTTTGGAAAACAAAGTAAAATAGGGCTAGGTGGTATCTACACAAATGAAGTTCAAAACCTGCGTGTTGATTGAAAAAGAAAAAAGGTAAGTTGAATAGGATGTATACTATTTATACCACTTGAGTGCAGTCTAAAATCCCACTAAGTATTTGTTGTTATGGGTGTATAATATTGCCATGAGAATATAGATTAACCTCAGAGTTAATTTAGATTTATCTTATTTTCTTCCTTAAAACAATCTCAAGGAGATGGGACAGAATGTAATGATATGTTAAATCTGGGTGATAGGTACCTGTGATGGTTAATCTTGATTGCCCACTTGATTGGTTTGAGAAGTACTCAGGAGATTAGTAGAGCACACCTCTGAGGATGAGGGTGAGTGTTTCACCAATGATGGAAGACAGGGAAAGATCTCACCTGAATGTGGGTGGCCCCATCCAATAGGCTGGGGGCCCAGATGGAACAAAAGGGGGAAAAAGATGGAAGCCACATAGTACACGCAATCTCTCTGCTTTCTAGCTGTTGTGATAATGGACCGAAAACTCTGAAATTGTGAGCAAAATAAATCTTCTTGCCCTTTAGCTTGTTTGTCAGGTGCTCTGTCACAGCAATGGAAGTCTGACGTACACAGTACCAGAGTGTTTTATTACTTCCTATATATTTGAAGTTGTTCATAATTACATGTTTAAAGAAATGAAAGTACTACCATCATAGTCATTTTAAATATCTAATTGTAATTTTTTATTTTGGAGGACTAAAATGCAGGGGCTTCCTCCTTTCTGCATATTATTTTTCTTAGGTATCATTTTATATTTATTATAAAATATTTGAAAGAAAATTTAGAGAGTGTTTATTTAAATCTACCTCTTACCACAAGCATTTCTGAATTCAGTTTGGTGTTCTAGGTAAAAACCCTTCCTAGAATTTTCTTTTATGCTTAATAATCTGGAAAATAAGGTTTTGCCTAACTGGATATTTTGTTTTAACTGAATCAAGTTCTATAGACAGTGATTTGTTAAAAGAAGTAGAATGTAATAAATTACACTTAGCATGAATACTATGCTGAATGCAGTTTTATTTGCAATGCCACAGAAGGCTGTGGACATTCTCTCATTGTAATCATCAGTTGTGGTTATTTTGGTAGTATGTGGAAGCATCAGTTGAAAGAGATCAGATTGAAAAAGTGTCACATAATATGGCATAAAGTGTCTAGAGGGAGAGAAGGGTATCACTGTTAATTAAGGCATTGCTGGAAATGCTCTAGATATATAATTTCATGTGAATCTTGCAGCAACCTGTAAGGTAGACATTGTTATTCCCCTTTTTCAGATTAAGGTAGTGAGGTTCAGAGAAATGAAGTAAATTTTCCTTCACCTTATTAAGAAAAATTACCTAAAACCTGAAAGTAAGGCAAAAAGTCATTTCAATATCATACTGGAACTCATGGATTATTAATTCTCTAGGGGAAAGCCTGCAGATATAGCACTGTGGCATCCCATCCCGTCAGATCTCAGAAGCTAAGTAGGGTTGGGCCTGGTTAGTACTTGGATGGGAGACTGCCTGGGAATATCAGGTGCCGTAGGCTTGGGAGAAGGTCCTGGCAACCCACTCTCAGGAATCAATTAGCCATTGAAAACCCTATGAACAACAGAGAAGCCCTGACAATAGTGTTTCGCCTGTTGTATATAGGGTCGCTATGAGTTGGACTCAGACTCGATGGCACCTAACAACAACAGGGGAAAGTATTTGTGTTTGACTTAACTGTTCATCATTGAGTAAGACCAGATTCTGTGAGGCTATGAGAACTTTTGATTTTTATCTCACAAAAACACAAGTGATTTCTGTCCACTAGAAAATATAACTCCTAAGTCTTATTTATTCCTCTATCTCCTTATCTACCCACTACTTATTTATCCATGGATATATACTTAGTGTCTCCAATTCTGGAACCAATTTTGCAATCCTAATGCTTCCTTCATTAATAAGTAAAATAAATATTAGTCAGATCTCGGAAGCTAAGCAGAGTCAGGCTTGCCTAGTACTTGGATGGGAGACCACCTGGGAACACCAGATGCTGTAGGCATGAGAGAAGGACCCTGCAACCCACTCCCAAAAACCAATCAGCCATTGAAAACCCTATGAATAACAGAGAAGTATTAACAATACTGTTTTGTCTGTTGTACATACGGTCGCTTTGAGTTGGACACTGACTGGAGGTCACCTAACAACAACAATATTTGCATGACCCAGTGACCCAGTCAAGTGTTTTTTTTTTCTTCAGTACTTGAAGTCTGATCCGAGGGCCTTGCATATACTTTACAAGTGTCCTACCATATTTTTTATTTTTTATTTTGAAACAGGTTTTCCCCAAGTCACATAGGCTGTCTCTGGCCTCAAATTTGTGATCCTCTTGCCCCTGCCACCTGAGTTGCTGGGGTTATAGGTGTGTACCACCATGCCTGGCCAGGTTTTTAACTTACTAAAAATTCTATTTCAACACTCCCAGAGCTAATAAATGGTAAAGCCAGTATTTAAGCCAGGGCTTTAGCTCCAGAGTCCAAGCTCTTGCCCCCACAATCACTCTTTCTGGCCATATGCAGTGTACTTCATTACTGAAATCTGTGCTCAATTAAGGAACTAGTTCTCCAAAGTAGGGGCAAGGAAAAATTCTCATTATTAGAAAAACAATCCTTATTTTCATTTGTCTAAGAGGAGAAAGTAATACGGGGAAATCCCATCTCTTGATATTCGTCTCACTTTAACCCATGTAGTTGCTACCTCCTATAAGTGTCTTTCTCTCACTTGTCCAGTAAACACAGAGAGAAAATGAGTTACCCACAATTTTGCAATATGTATACCTCTGTGTAGACTGAGTTATATCGAATGTATACTCTAAATGACTAGAACCTACCTATTTCTAGCTCTGTACCAAATTCCTAAAGCCCAAGGCATTTTACAAAGTTGATTGTGTTCCATAAACTCCAAGAACATATATTCACAAACCTGGACTGGGAACCCCCACTCATTCAGTGTAATACAAGAAGGAACTGAATTAGTGAAAATATGAAATTGTGGACCATTTTTTTAAAGAACTGAAGTAGTATTATTTTTAAGTACTTATGTGATGGTATTTCAGTTTATGAAACTATACCCAGTATTTGTCCTTGGTGACTTAATTAATGGGGAGATAAAAGTGGTCTGTAATCAGCTTATGAACAGAAGAAAAAAATGGGCATCTTAAATGATTGCAAAGTTTGTTTCTTAAGCAGGTCAAACAACTCCTACTTTCCTTATAAACCTTTCCAGATTCTTAATTAACACTGAACACCCTTTCTTTATTAAAAAAAAAAAAAATCAACAGAGCTCTTTCAAATCCAAAGCTAGGATATATGAACTGAGTAAGCTTCATTGCATCTACATTTTTTTTCCTATACATTTTTTTTTCTACTGAAGATGCTAATTGGCTCAGTCCATATCCCTGGCAGCACCATCTTGAAGCAAAATGTTGGACAAGGTCTCCAGGAAACTAGTAGCCACTACCCTTTTGCCCAGAAAAGGGAGGTACTGTGCACCAGCTGGCGCTCCACGCGCATGGGCAAGCGGTCTGGCAGTGCTGCCTGTTCATGCTAATTACTCTAGTCCAGCGCTTCTCTTCTGGGGAAGTGGGAGGAGAGAAGTTGATGCCAAGTTCCTGCACCAGGTCAAATGTTTCTGGAGGAAGGGAGCCAGAGTTCAATTAGCAGTCAGGATGAGGTAGGAAACTGGGTGGGGAAACACAGGCTGGGAGGAATAAGTCTGGAAACTGTAATGGAGATAACAGTAAAAAGTAATTACTAACACATTTCCCAACTTGGAAAGCCAGGCACATTCCATACCAGGGCCAGACTTGGAGCTCTTTGTTCCAAGGATATTGGAGCAGGCTCAGGGACAGGAAAGGATTGTGCAAGCCAGCCGCGTCTCTCTCGTAGGCTTTGGAACTGTGCTTCCTCAAAAGTGAAATGCTTCTTGAAAGAGAGAGCAAAGGATGTTTCCCTCTGAATTCCCCATTAAGATAATCATTTTCCATATCTTCAGTATACCCATTCTTTTAGGGATGTTCAATAACAAAACACAATCAGGATCAAAGCAAAAGAAAAGGAACCCCTTCAGGAAAATATAAGCCATTGCAAACCTAAAATATCTCCCTTGTCTTTGTGCTCATCAGCATCACCAGAGCAGAGAAGCTGTTTGTGGGAGGGGCAGATCCAGGGAGAGGAGGAGGAAGAAGAAAAATGGGGGTGGGAGGAGGAGCAGCATCACTCTCTGGTGTCAGGCAGAAATTCATGATTGGATTGACTGTTTTGGATTGACTGTTTTGACAGCTGATTTTTAATTTTCCCCCCTCCAACTTCAGAACTGTGACAGACAATTGCTGAACATCAAATTGATGAGTGAACACTTCATCAGACCTGGTTGCCTTAACAACTAAAATAGCCAAAATGTTAAGACAGTCAAATAAGATTGATTATTTTTGATACAATCTGTGGGTGGTTGACCCAGGAATTCTCAGCCTAATCACGCATATAAACAGAGTCTGTATCAAGAGATGCAAACGCAGCTGGAGGGCAAGTGAGAATTCGTCAATCACTTGGATCCCTCATCTCTTCAACGCCACTGAAAAGTAGGCAGAGAAACACCCTCAAGAGTCTCTGGATTGCTTCTGGGAGCTGGGTGTTACAGGAGGCAGCCATCCGGGAAAGCTGGAATTCTGCTCGTTTCAGTTTCCAGCAAGAAAATAGAACCTGGCTTGTAATGGAAAAACAGATTCCCCCAAATCGTTGTCTAGAGGTGCTGAATCATGCATGAATGTCAGCAGATAATGCCAACCATGGCATATTTTCCTGGGAATATTATCTGGTATGAACCAAGAGAATTCTATGATTTTTTTTTAAACATCCACAGATAATTATTGTGCTGTGTCACAGACCCAAAGGGAAATTAAATCCCTCTCATAATTGGATTTGGTATTTTCAGGCTTCCTGAAGACAGGGGAAGGAAATTCATTTTAGATTCTTAAGAATCTGGAATTAAAAATTGTCCATCAGAGTTGGGCATGATGGTGCACGCCTGTAATCCCAGCACCCAGGAGGTTGAGGCACAAGGATCTAGAGTTTGAGACCAGCCTGGGCTACACAGTGAGATTCTATTAAAAAAAAAAAAAGAAAGAAAAAACGATAATAATACATGCTACTAGCATATCAGATACCCATCTGAATTCAGTCACAATTTGTGGCAGAGAGGCAGATGCTACTGGTACAGGTGGAAGGGTTCTTGAAGCTTCATTCTTGTTTATTTGGTTGGTTGGTTTGGTATTTTCTTTTCATTCTGAGTTCTAAAAAGTTATTATTTGATTGCTTGGTGGCAATGTGGTCTGTGTTGAGAAAATAGGAATTGATTAAGAAGTGAGACACTGTGAGAGACCGAAAATGAGTAGGGAAAAAAGCCTACAAAGCATTTACAGTGTAATTTTCCAATACAGATTTGAGTAGCTACCACATGCAGCTAGAAACAGATGCATTTTCAAGGCTTTATTATTGAACAAAGAATAATTTCTGAGTTTCCCCCCCATTTAAGAGAGATCCAAGAAAATACAATGCTAAAATCTATATAACAGTACAGCAGTCATTTGAATGTCTAATTGCTTGCAACTTGATTCAGTCTCAATTCTGGGAGGTCCTAACATAGCTGGCATGTGGCTGAATGTTAAGGAAGAAGGTTGCAATAAGCATTTATAGAAACAAAACATTCATCTATAAATATCATTTTGCTAAATTAATTACCAAAGATAATAAACTCAATATATTGATGCTTAAAAAAACAAATCTGCAGATACATTTGAATGTGTGCTTAAAATATGATAACACTTTATGTTTTACAATACTTTTTACTTTTCATTTAATACTGCTGACAATGTAAAGAGACAGATCACTACAGAAAAAGGTATGGACTTAAATCATAATTGGGATGCAAGGGTATACAGAAAAATACTCCTCACAAAAAGACATGCAAGTAGAAAAGAGGCCATTGATGGGGGTGTGGGAGAGGGGGAAGGAGGGGCACAAGAGAGTCAGGGGGAACTTATCTGTGCAATGTACAATGAAACGCATATATGGAAATGTCACAATGAAATGCTTGATCTATACCACAGTTCTCCAGAGGGTGACCTTTATATTGGAGTATGGAGATGAATACATGGCCATGCTGGCATGCCTGCCTTTACTTTCCAGTTTGAATTGCTAGAAGCTGAGCTTTTCTTTACACAAGAGTGGTTGCTAAATGAGCAAGGAAAGGATGTGACCTAAAGATAGACAATCCACTTTGAGGCTAGTAAGTTCTCTTTCCTGGGAATTTGAACCAGGAAATTCCTAAAGAATGAGACAAAGGTGAGGGCTGATATTGAAATGTCTTAATGTAGAGAGACACTGAAGAGGCCGAGATGCTAGCTCAAGTTCCACGAGAGCAGAAACTGAGTCAGCTGAAGTGATAAGGGAAAGAGAGCACAAGGTGGGGAGGGAATAGGAGGAAGAAACTGAAGGGCAGAGAAGAGCCAAGTCAGATGGATTCAGGAGCACTGGAGAGAGACTCCCTGACCTCCTGCTGCCGAGCTCACTAGTATCCACCTCCAGTTTGGGAGCAGCTGCAGTTCCTGCTTTTAGTGTGGTTTTCCTGGCAACCTTTGGTAACATGAGTGAGTTTCTATTACTTGCATCCAAGAATTTGATTAAAAAATGTCAACCGAGAATAGAATCAACCTAGTTGAGAAGAAAGAAAATTACATTTATTTAGGGCTAATTAGGATTGCAATCTGGGAAAATATAGATTCAAGTAGGGTTGAGAATGCTGCATGATTCTTGAGACAGAAGTAGAAAAGGATACACAACTTTTACCTAGCCTTCTGGGGAATGTTTCCTATTAGAATTTAGTCACCATGCTGTGAGGAAGCTCAACCTAGTCTACATGGAATGAGAGTATCTGCAAAGATTCAGAGAGAGAGAGAGAGAGGGATATTGAGAGAACGTGTCTGGGCACCTCTTTCCTGCTCCCTTCCCTTCCTTCTCCTGGCTGACCCCGCCTGCTCCTCCACTACTGAAGTCCAACTGCTGTCTGAACGTTCAGTAATTCTATCTTCCATCCTTTGGACTTCATGGATCTTACCAAGACATCTGAAACACTTGCCATTTCTTGCCTAAAGTTGACAAATGCATAGTTCTCAGGAATGCCCAAATAGTCTGGTCACTGTATTATGAGAGAGGGATAGAGTTAACATAGCCTTTGGACAAGAGCATTAAGTAAACCCTGCTGTTCATCCCTATGCAGGTTAATGGCTGCATATTATGGGTGGGGTACAAGAGAAAACCAAACCAATGTGTTTTTTCCTATTTTTTTTAGAGTGCAACTAATTATTTATTAAGATTTCTATTCCAAATACCTAATTCAAATGACATTTTTATAAGAAAGGAAAAAAACCATCCCTAAGAGAAAGAAAAATGAACTTTTATATGCAAAATTGTTTGATAATAATTGTTGTTGTTGTTAGGTGCCGTCGAGTAGAGTCCGACTCATAGCAACCCTATGTACAGCAGATCGAAACACTTGCCAATTCTGTGCCAGGCAAACCATCTTATTTATGTTTAAGCCCATTGTTGCAGACACTGTGTCAATCCATCTGGTGGAGGGTTTTCCTCTTTTCCGTTGACCTGCCACTCTTCCAAACATGATGTCCTTCTCCAGGGATTGTTCTCTCCTGACTACATGTCCGAAATATG
>VMDO01001651.1:76665-198334 GCA_007922755.1 Pedetes capensis | reverse complement strand
GAAAAAAGAAAAGAGAAAAGAAAGACAGAAAATACACAAAAAGAAGCGGACATTCAAGGGGCTTAGACTCTAGTAGAAATGATGAAGCAAATCAGGGATTTGAGGGGTATGTAAGTAGTCTGGCATAATTCTTCATAAGCATTGATGGAAAACTTGGTAATCAACTTCCAGAAGTATCTTCTAACTTTAAAAAATGGCATACTCTGAAATGAATTACAGAAGAAACACATCAGCAGGGATCCTTAAAAAGATACTCATGTTCTGTACCCAATCAACAAATTTAATAAAAAGTGAAAAATGAGTGGGTTGATGGCTGACAGTGTGGTTGAACCAGCACACAGAATTACCATGCAGAGATAACAAATCAAATCTGGAAATCTACACCAAAAAAGGCAGTAAAGATCCTAGGAGAGAGGGCAATCTGAAAAATGACATTTCTACTCTTTGATCCACAGTTATTATTAACATTATACTTAAGAGGAAGATGCATATGCTGAACTTCATCAAGGAATATGAACATGAATTCTTACATTTTCTATTCTGTTTGCATTGAAAATAGCAAATACCAAGGAACAGGCTGATATTTGTCTTTATTCAAGATCACATTTTAAGCAAGACTCATCTAGTTATCTGATCACTGCAGTGTTATATATAGGTATTGAACAGAAACGTTTCTGCTACAGTGTGATAAATGTTTTTCAGAAAAAAAATGACATATGATGAGAAACTGCAAACTAAAAATACCAAGGCTCATCAGAAAGACTGGTTGCAGCAAACCTGTACTACATTGTATCCTGAGCATTCGCACAAGCAATAACAATTTTAAGATACTAGCTCAGTTGCGAAGCCATGTGAAAATGAAATGGTTTTTTTTTTTAATGAAAATTACAAACAAACTAGGTCTTCATCTTCAAAATAAAGTGATAGTAGCTTTATGGAATGTGTAGGGGTGGCAATGCTAGGCAGGAGTAAAATGCAAAAAGAGCAACTGAGAACACTCTCTCCCCACAGGCCTCCTACTCAAGCACCTCCAAGACTAAGAGTCATGGGTGGTGGCCTACTCCTCTAGACTTTGGGAGCTCAGCTCTGCTAGCTTCTTTTGTAGCCAACTCCAGTGACTTGGTAAAACAAAAGAGTAGCACACTGGGGAAAATGCATTAAAATAATTCAACTTCTACTTTATACTGACATCACCCCTCCACAATTTTGGGGACAAAATGAGCTATCCAAAATATGCTTTGTAGCAAATCAACCTGTACTACTATTACTGTTTATTATTTTAAAGAACTTTACTGATTAATTAGGTAACTCAATTTGTGCTATGTTACACTGGGTTGAAGTCAGGTAAAAACTATGTAATTCACAATGGGTTGAAACACATTATTGGTTCTGTGTTACTTAGTGGTTCTATGTTACTTAGTTACTTAGTGGGTTAACCTTAAACAATCTCAAAATGACATAAGAGAATTCTCAGTTCTACTCCAGCACCATAAATGTTCTTCTATATGAGAGAAGATCATTTAAAACCGCTTTGTGGCATAAGTCAATACTTTTGACTGCTGTGCATTCAAAATGAAATTCCATTACCTAAAGGAACTAAGTAAATTTAAAAAAAAAAAAAAAGAGTTCGCCAGATGAAGCAAATTCTAAACAGCCGTGGTTTTCTCTTTTCATTAGTTTTGTCTTTTTTATTAATATTTACCTCTATGAGTGGCATCATGAGAGATGTCATAGCGTTTAAAAACATCTCTGGTTTTCAGGGAAATTAGAAACACTGCAAAAATTATTTCCAATACTATTTCTTTGACAGACATTTATGTGCTGAAACATCTTATATTTCTAGTATAAAATGTTCTTCCCAAGGACACTGATTAAATACATTGTAATGTATCTACGTAATGAAATACTATACTGTCAACAGAAAGTATACCATATCTATGTGGGCTAATATATATAATTATAGATTTAAACATGGGCAAAGAGATGACTAATTGTAATAGAGAGAATAGTTGTAATTTATTTGTATAATTTATTTTTAAATTATAATATTCATTTACTAATTCTAAAAGTGGGGCTGAGATTTAGCTCAGTTGGTAGAGCACCGCTCTGCGGTCTTTGAAGTCCCAGGTTCCACTCCCAGCACGGCAAAAAATGGGAGAAGGATGTGGCAATCCACTCCCAAGGTAATCCCAAAACAACCAGCCGTTGAAAACCCTATGAGGGTCGCTATGAGTCAGACACAACTCGACAGCACCTAACAACAACAACAGTTCTAAAAGTTCATTTAAAATTTCTGATAGAAATTTTCACTAGATTTTAATTTCTAAGTGAATCTAAGATTGCATTCGATGAGTTGAGCCTCCAAGTATCCTTAAATTCATTCGTTTGCCTGCTGAACATTTTCGCTAGCAACACCCCTTCTCCCAATATCACAGTTCTGACAAGAAAGTGAAAAACAGAGCTTAAAAAAAAGACAGAAGTTTTCAGTAGCCTATTTTCAGACATGTTCTCTAAACACATCTTTGATCCTCAGACCTTGTCTCATAGTTATTTCCTATAGCCCTCCAAGCCTCAGATCTTACACAACACACAGGAACAAGCTTCCAGCCGGCACAGAATAAGGATTCCCCTGACATTGGCTGAACTGAAAGGACAGCTTCCAAGGAATTATTTAATCACGTTGTATGTGTGTACTGGAGCAAGTGGGGGTCTGAATATACAGCAATGTCAGTAGTTAACACAGTTATTATAGGAATAAAAGTGTCACAAATGGTGGAATCCTTCACTATTTCCAACCTTACCATGTATAGGTAAATATCCTTAGCTGTCAGATGAAGCAGTAACCGATTTAGTTAATAAATACTTACCAAACAACTACTGGGCTGGGATTTAGCTCAGTTGGTAGAGCACTGCGCTGCAGTCTCTGAGGTCCCAAGTTCAATTCTCAGCACCGCAAAAATGGGAGAAGGGCATGACAATCCACTCCCAAGGCAATCCCAAAACAGTCAGCCATTGGAAACCCTATGAGGGTGGCTATGAGTTGGATACTGACTCGATGGCACCTAACAACAACAACAACAAACAACTACTAGCCTGCAGCTATAGCCCTGTGGTATCCGGCCCTGTCAGATCTCCAAAGCTACACAGGGTTGACCGTGGTTAGGACTTGGATAGGACACCGTCTGGGAACACCAAGTGCTGCAGGCTTGGGAGACAGACCCTGCAACCCACTCCCAAAAATCAATGTGCCATTGAAAACCCTGTGAACAGCAGAGAAGCACTGACAACAGTGTTTCACCTGTTGTACATAGGGTTGCTATGCGTTGGACACCGACTCGACGGCACCTAACAACAAAACACCTACTAAAGGGCTGGGATTTAGCTCAGTTGGTAGAGTGCTGCTCTGCAGTCTCTGAAGTCCCGAGTTCGATTCCCAGAACCACAAAAATGGAAGAAAGACGTGGCAATCCACTCTCCAGGCAATCCCGAAACAATCAGCCATTGAAAACCCTATGAAAGTCACTATGAGTTGGATAGGATTCAATGGCACCTAACAATAACAACAATAACAAACACCTACTATGTGTCAAGATTTGGAAATCAGAAAATAAAGTGATGAACAAGATTTATTGGTTTAGGCTTTAGCAGGGGGGGCAGATGATTTTAAAAAGTAAATAAATTCAAAAGAATGTTAGAAATTAACCAATGCTATGAAGAACAGAATATTGGAGAATAAGCCAGCAAAACTCAGAGAGATGAGGAGAGTGTCAGGGAGGGCCACTCTTATCTGTACACCCTCTAAGAGCCAGAACCGAATAGAAGCTCTCTAGACTGTTGTCCTGGCAATCCACTCCCAAGGCAATCCCAAAACAGTCTGCCATTGAAAACCCTATGAGGGTCGCTATGAGTCGGATACCGACTCGATGGCACCTAACAACAACAACAACAGACTGTTGTTGTTGCTGATATTGTTAGGTGCTGTCGAGTCAGTATCCAACTCAAAGAGACCCTTTGTATAACAGGCGGAACACTATTGTCAGTGCTTCTCTGCTGTTCATAGGGTTTTCAATGGCAGATTGATTTTTGGGAGTGAATTTCTCGGTCCTTCTCCCAAACCTACAGCACCTGGTGTTCCCAGGCGGTCTCCCATCCAAGTACTAACCAGGCCTGACCCTGCTTAGCTTCTGAGTTCTGACAGGATCGGATGCCATAGGGCTACAGCTGCAGGCTCTCTAGATTGTGGACAGGGTGAACTCAGATCGGCATAACAGGATGGAACAGGAGCCCTGCTCATAACAAAGGAACCCATCAACTCAGTTTGGTTTAATTCTTAGAAAACTTACAAAACTACGTTCTGTTAGTTCTATTTCTGGGAATGGCGTAACATTTATCAGACGAGTCTTCCCACTGATCTATAAAATCTGGACAAAACTCACACAAGACTGCCTGTACACACTGAAGAATGAGCAAAAGCAGGCAAAAAGCACAAAGTAATAACACTTGAAAGGGGGGAATGAAAATGGGTTTCTCACTTTCTAGCTTTTTGCCTGAAGACAAGCCATACTCCACACTATGAAAAGGCAGCTCAAACCTGACAGATATTTCAGAATTTCAGAATTACTGTCTTAAAAAACAAAACAAAACAACAACAACAACAACAAACAGAGAACAGAGTTCATGGATACCACAGTAGCTAAAAGGTGAGATAGAAAATGAGAGAACCACAGCATGGTGACCCTAAATCTACATAAAAACTAGTCCAAACTTCTGGTTCATTCCTAAACAATGCATGTACACAGAAGACTCCAAAGAACAGTTAAGACTAAACACACTGAATAGAAATTTCAGCAGCTACCCACTGAGGGAAGTCAGGGTTTTTTGTTTGTTTGGATTTTTTTTTTTTTTGCTTGTTTGTTTGTTTTTTTTTGTTTTTGAGATAGGGTCTCATGATATAACCCAGGTTGGCCTAGGAACTTGCAATCCTCCTGCCTCAGCCTCCTGAGTGCTAGGATTACAGGTGTGCACCTCCACATCTGGGTGAAGACAAGAGTTCTGAGTCTCAATTCAGTGAGAACCTTTCTTGAAACAAAAAGTAACCAACACTCTTGGAAGAATGTAAGAGCATTCACAGTTTCTAAAATATGTCATTCACAACATCTAGGATATACACCAAAATGATTTCACATTAAAATTTTTAAAATATGACCTAACTCAAAAGAAAAGTTAATTAATTGAGATCAGAGGTGAAATAGATGTTAGAATTAGCAGCTAAGGATTTTAAGGTAGTTATTTTAATCATGATTAAAGACATAAAAGGAAAAAGTATTTATAATGAATGAACAGATAGCAAACCTCAATAGACAAGGGCTATGGAAGATTGCTATAAGTCAGAAAAGAAAAGTTGTGAAGTCTGGAGAGACTGATGAAGGCAGCAAAGAACAGACAGTCATGGAGATCTGAAGAAGATAGGTGCATACAGGCAAGCAAAGGGAAGCAGGGAAAAGAGACTTAGGAAGAAGTTAAGAGATCTCAAGGCTAGCCAACCTTCACATAACCTCCCTTAATCAGCAGCAATGATAGAGGGAAAGGAATATTCAGGTGTCTATGTCACAAAGCATTTATTCATATGAAGCTTACATACACAATAGGCAGTTGCTGATAATGTGGGTGCTGGGCTCCGAGAGCTATATGAATGGGATAAATGGAGGTTCTGCTCCTAGTCACACCATATAAGAACTGATGTTCAGCAGAGCCTTGGAGTTGGGAGAATATACTGCCATTTTGTATCCATGGGTGACAGGAGTGATCAGAAACCTGTGTGGCTTGAGGGATGACATGTGCTACTTGGAGTGTTAAATGATACACACAACACATTTTAAGAGTTTAATATATGAGTTATAATAAAAAAATGTAATAAATGTGTAAGTTTAAAAAAATACAGTAAAAGATGCATTGTCATTAGTCTCCCTCAAAATATTCCCCCAGCTTCAAAGATACTCATCCCACCATTCTTGCCACTGTCTGACGCAATTATGGAAGTCCTATTTTATGAGTGTCTTTAGTTTCATCTTCCAGCATGACAATGCTCCATATCACACATTGCTTCTGATATGGCAACTTCTGAAAAATGAAAACATTACAATGTGTCTTCATCCACCTGTTTACCATATCTGGCACCACGGGACTTCCAGCTCTTTCCCAAAGTCAAAATGACCATGAAAGGAAAACACTTTCAATTGACTCAGGAAATAGAGGGCGCCATGACAGCACAACTAAAGACATGAAAGAGAACACCCAGAACTGCTTCATAAAGCAGCAAGAACAAGGCAAGACATGCATTCAAAGTCAAGGGGAGTACTTTGAGGGGAATTATGGGTAACGTGTCTTTTACTATAATTTTTTTTAATTTAAAACATTCACATGTTTTTCAATCACACCTCCTATGTCAATTTCCATTTCCTATTACACTTGGGGCTGGGATTTAGCTCAGCTGGTAGAGCGCTGCGCTGCAGTCTCTGAGGTCCCAAGTTCAATTCCCAGCACCGCAAAAATGGGAGAAGGACCTGGCAATCCCGAAACAGTCAGCCATTGAAAACCCTATGAGGGTCTCTATGAGTCAGATACTGACTCGAGGGCACCCAACAACAACAACAACACCCTGGACAAACCAAATCTGAAGCTCTGGGGGTGGAGCCAAGCAACCTGAGTTTCAAGGAGCCCTCGAGGTGATAACAATGCACATGGGAGTTGGAGACTTACTGTTCCACATCATCCACGATCTCAAGTTTGTAGGGATTTTGATCACCTGGGCAGATTTTTTAAAACCCCAGTGGCCAGGCTGCACCACCGAAGACTAACATCAAACATTTGGGGATCCGATTCAGGCATCAGTATCAGCAGCTCCCTGGGTGATTCTCACAGTCAGCCAATGCTGAGCTTCCTCGCTGTACCAAACTACTGTCTGTATTCTCCTTACTCCAGAGATTACACAGAATTTCTTTTATTTCCCCAACTGGATGCGAAGTGTCAAACTTCTTTGGCTTTGTTCACACCACTCCCTGTACTTGGAGACTCTCTCTCAACATGGTCATATAGCTACATGTACTTGTAAAATTTCTGAAACAATAATATTTTTTTAAACAAAGGGCTGAGGTTGAGCTGAATTGGTAGAGTGTTGCTCTGTGCTCTCTGAGACCCTGGAGTCAATCCCCAGCAGCACAAAAACAAAGACAAAACAACAAAAGAAAACCAAAACAAAAAAAAGGGGGGGGGGGACTTGGCAGCCCACTCCCAAGAACAGAAAAGTCATGAAAAAAAATCAGCAATTGTAAACCCTATGAACAGCAGAGAAGCAATGACGTAGTACTTCAGGACAGATCTGGAGATGCCTTTCTTGATGATGAACGCAACACCATTTCAAGTTGTCATTTCCAGCATAGTAGAGCATATGATTATCTAATTCAAAATGGCCCATGCCTGTCCATTTTAGCTCATTGATGCCTACAATATCGATTTTTATGTGCTCCGTGTCCCTACTGACGATTTCTAATTTTCTGAGATTTGTACTAAGTATATTCCACATTCCAATTATTAATGGATGTTTACAATTCTTCCTTCTCATGTTGAGTCATGTCACATCAGCAAATGGAGGTCCCTGGGGCTTTACTCCATTCCTGCCATTAAGGTGGACTCTACTTTGAGGAGGCAACTCTTCCCCAGTCATCTCTTGAGTGCTTACAACCTGGGCACTCATTTCCCAGCACTATATCTGACAGTGTTTCTCTGCTATTTGTAGGGTTTTCAATGGCTGTTTCAGGAACGGGTGGCCAGGTCCTACTCCCTAGTCTGTCTTAGTCTGGAAACTCAGCTGAAACCTGACCACCATGGGTGACCCTGCTGGTATCTGTAATACTGGTAACATAGCTTTCAACATCACAGCAACATGTAAGCCCTCACAGTAGAGCAAACGGACAGATTCTTATTTAAATTGATGCACCCACCATTAGGGCCACAAATGAAGACAGGGAAGATTTTTATCAGCACCTGCAATCTGAAATAGATCAAAAGTGCAATCAGGATGTACTGATAATTAATTACTGGTGACTGCAATGCAAAAGTTGAAAACAAAGAAGAAGGCTCAGTAGTTGGAAAATGTGGCCTGGGTAACAGAAATGATGCCGGAGATCACATGATAGAATTTTGGCAGACCAATGACCTTTTAGTTGAAAATATATTTCTTCACCAACATAAACAGTGACTATATACATGGAAGTCACCAAATGGAACACACAGGAACCAGATTGACTACATTTGTGGAAACAGACAATGGAAAATGCCAACATCAAAAGTCAATACAGGATCAGGTGCTGCTTGTGGATCAGACCATCAACTGCTCATATGTAGGCTCAAACTGAAACTGAAGAAAATTAGAACAAGTGTACGAGAGCCAAAGTATGACCTTGAGTATATCCCACCAGAGTTCAAAGACAAACTAAAGAACAGGTTTGATGCGTTAGACAGTAATGATTAAAGACCAGATGAGTTGTGGTATGACATCAAAGACATCATTCTTGAGGAAAGCAAAAGGTAACAAAAAGACAAGAAAAAAAAGACAAAATTACATGTCATAAGAGACTCTGAAAGTTGCCCTTGAACACTGAGCAGCTAAAGTAAAAGAAAGACATGACAAAGTTAAAGAAGTCAACAGAAGATTTCAAAGGGCAGCTCAAGAAGACAAAATCAAATATTACAATGACATGTGCAAAGAGCTGGGGACAGAAAACCAAAATGGAAGAACATGCTCTGTTTTTCTCAAGCTTAAAAAATTGAAGAAAAAAATTAAGCCTTGAGTGGCAATAGTGAAGGATTCTACAGAAAAAATATTAAAGATTGAAGGAAACATGAAAAGAAGATGGAAGGAATACACAGAGTCATTATACCAAAAAGAATTGGTGGATGATCAAACATTTCAAGAGATTGCATATGATCAGGAGCCAATGATACTGAAAGACAGAAATGGAAGCTGCCTTGAAGGAACTGAAGAAACACAAGGCTCCAGGAATTGATGGAGATGTTTCAACAAACAGATGTAGCACTGAAGGTGCTCACTTGTTTATGCCAACATCTGGAAAACAGCTACCTGACCAAGTGAGTGCAAGAGATCCATATTTGTGTCTATTCCCAAGAAAGAGGATCCAACCTAACGTGAAAAGTATTGAACAATATCGATATCACATGCAAGCAAATTTTTGCTAAAGATCATTCAAAAGTGACTGCAGCAGTATATGGACACAGAACTGGCTGAAAATCAAGCCAGATTCAGAAGAGGACATGGAAGCAAGGACATCATTGCTGATGTCAGGTGGGTATTAGCCAAAAACAAAGAATACCACAAAGATGTCTATCTATGTTTTATTGACTATGCAAAGACATTTGACTGGATCATAATAAATTATGGATAACATTGCGAAGAATGGGAATACCAGAGCACCTAATTGTACTCATGAGGGATCTGTACATGGACAAGGAAGCAGCTGATTGAACAGAACAAGGAAACACTGCCTGGTTTAAAATCAAGCAAAGTGTAGTCAGGTCTGTATCCTTTCACCATACCTCTTCAATCTGTATGCTGAGCAAATAATCCAAGAAGCTGGACTTTATGAAGACGAATGCAGCATCTTGATTGGAGGAAGACTCATTAACAACCTGCATTATGCAGATGATACCACTCTGCTTGCTGAAAGTGAAGAGGATTTGAAACATTTTCTGATGAAGATCAGAAAACACAGCCTTCAGTATGGATTGCGCCTTACCAACAACAAATCAAAAATCCTAACAACTGGGTCAGTATACAACTTCACAATACATGGCAAAAAGATTAAGGTTGCCCAAGATTTTCCTTTACTTGGTTCTACAATCAACACTCATGGAAGAAGCAGTCAAGAAATCAAAAGACACATTGAATTGGGACAAGCTATTGCACAAGACCTCTTTAAAGTACTAAAAAGTAAGATGTCACATTGTAGACAAAGGTGCACTCGACTCATGCCATGGTTTTTTCAGTTGTATCATATGGTTGTGAAAGCTAGACAACGAATAAGGGAGACAGGAGAAGATGCTTTTGAATTATAGTGCTGAAGACGAATATTGAATATACCATGGACTGCCAAAATAACCAACAGATCTGTCTTAGAAATGCAACTAGAATGCTCCTCGGAAGCAAGGATGGGTAGACTGCATCTTACATATTTTGGACATGTTGTCAAGAGGGCCCAATCCCTGTAGAAGGACATCATGTTTGGCACAGTGACAGTTCAAAAAAAAAAAAAAATGACCCTCCTTTAAATGGATTGATTAGTGGCTGCAACGATATGCTTAAACATAGAAAAGATAGTATTCATGGCACAGTGTTGGGAAGTGTTTTGTTCTGTTGTACATAGGG
This sequence comes from Pedetes capensis, assembly GCA_007922755.1. NCBI lineage: Eukaryota > Metazoa > Chordata > Mammalia > Rodentia > Pedetidae > Pedetes > Pedetes capensis. The sequence continues at coordinate 187,893 of VMDO01001651.1, read as the reverse complement.
TTGCTATGAGTTGTACCTAATAACAAACAACAATACGGGTTTGTATAAAGAGTTCTGCCTGGAGAACTTCCTGGGGGTCACGCAGGCATCAGCCCTGGCTGAACACACAGACCTTCCCTCGCTGCTCCTACCTGCTCACATGTTCCTCGGGTGCTGGACAGAGGACACACACCACCCACCACCCACCCACACCACACAGGCATTAGGGCAAGGTCAGAGTCCTGCAGGCCTGGGACCCGACTGCAGGCTTCTGAATCATGTTAGTCCCAATATCACTGCACACATAGGTGAGCCTGCGTCCATATTGTGGGCACCTGCCGGGTTGATGTAAGCAGGGTTCTTTCCTGAGCTCCACTCCTCAGCCAGAAAATCCATATTTACCTGTGTTCTCTCAGGTTCATTTATGTCTATGGTGGGGGGACGTGAGTCACATCTGCGTACCTGTGACATCTTGAACAAGTGAAATCTGCAGTCCCTTCCACGGTGACGCTGAGTTGGACCCCTCACCTGTACCTCTTCTCTACCTGCATGGCCCAGGTGAACCCTCCAGGATCTCACCTCTCTCGCCCCACTTGGCTATCCCAGCCAAGAACTACTTATTCCTGACTCCCATGGAGGAGGGAGAGAGAAATGGCCTGGGATACAGGCTGCATCCCAAGAAACTGGGGGTGGAGGGAAGGACAGCAGCTAAAGGACTGAGGACATGGGGAGAGTAGCCAGTGAACAACACACAAAAGGGACATCTTTGAACTTGGCTTTCTGGGTTTAGCTCAGTTGGTAGAGTGATGCTCTGCACTTTCTGAGGACCCAGGTTCGATCCCCAGTACCACAAAAATGGGAGAAGGATGTGGCAGTACACTTCTGAAACAACCAGCCACTGATAACCCTATGAGGGTCTCTAAGAGTCGAACAGGACTCCATGGCACCTAACAACAACAATTCTAGGTCAGCATCCTGAAATCTAAAAGGCCCGTGGGGCCAGGCATGGTGGCACATGGCTTTAATCCCAGCAACTCAGAGGCTGAGGCAGGAGGATCACAAGTTCAAGGCCAGATGCAGCCTGCATAATTTAGCAAGATCCAGTCTCAAAATTAAAAAAAAAAAAAAAAAAATTAAAAAGGGCTGGGATGTCAGGTCAGTGGTAGAACACTTCCAAAGTATGTGCAAGGCCCTGGATTCAACCTTCAAGAACCAGGAATAAAATAGCCCTTGAATCCTATGCATAACTTGTTCTTCTTTTAAAATTTGAAATCAGAATAAAACCAAGACATGGCAGAGCCATTATGGCAAAGCTAAGGACATAGTCTTTAGAATGTCGGACCATATTAAGTTTACTTAGCTTGTTGTTGTTGTAGAGCCGTCGGTCAGTATTCGACTCATAGCAACCCTACGTACAACAGGCGAAACATTATTGTCAGTGCTTCTCTGCTGTTCATAGGGTTTTCAATGGCAAATTGATTTTTAGGAGTGGGTTGCTGGGTCCGTCTCCCAGGCGTACAGCACCTAGTGTTCCCAAGCGGTCTCCCATCCAAGTACTAAACAGGCCCAGCCCTGCTTAGCTTCCAAGATCTGAAGAGATCAGATGCCACAGGGCTACGGCTGCAGGCCCTTCTTACTTAGCTTAACCACATTTATTTGCCATAATAAAACAATGAAGGGCAAGGGCACCAGGCGGCACAAAGAGATGGGTCATTAAAAAAATATCATTAAAAAAATGAATATTGGGGACAGAACATAATGTTTATGATTAAAATTTCTGATGACAAAAAGTCTCAGTACTGAAAATCCAAAGCAAAAGACCAATAAAAAAATGAGGTTTTAATAACACACCCAACAGCATGTGGAAATGTGGCAAAACTGATACCAATGTTTCACTGACAAACAATAATGTTTGGGGGGATATACTGAGAGCTGGAATTTTTGAAATCATTATAACTGAAAATATAAATATTTGAGTATAAATGAAAGGGTTTTTTTCCCTCCATTTTTAGGTTAGACTCTAGGTCCCTGAACAAAATTATCCTATCATTAGCCTATAAGTATCAGTGTTTGCCTTGTTTTTATTTCTGGGTTAATCACTGTATTTGAAAATAAATACAATTTGCATGAAGATGAGGTATAATTTGGAAAGAGAAGAGGAGCCATGAAGAAAATAAAAAATGATATCCACACAATTTACCGAATTCTTCCACAACAGCAACAAAAACCTACTTAAAGTCAATTGCAACCTTATTAGTGGAATGCCTATACTAAATCTTTTCAGGATGCTGCTTGCCCAGTTTGAAAAACTTTAAAGTGAAATATAATCCAGCCAAGAATCTACAAATAATCTCCAGCAAGTCAGAAACAGAAATAATAAAAAAGTATCTGATACCAAGTCTCATCTATTTAAATAAAAGCACGTACTAAACTATGGAGCTTTGTTTCATTTATTTAGAACGAATTGTTTGTAGTAACTCAAGGAGATCGTTTTAAACAAATTGAGTTTCGTTGCTACTAATAAAGCTCCAAGGATTTTGCAAAGGAGGATCCATAGAGTTACCAAGGGGGAAACTGGACCCATCTTGAAGAGTCTCCACTTGTTAGACCTGGGGACACTCAAGACACATGTGCAGCAAAGAAGCATGACAAGTCCCCAACTTTGAGACATGAAGAGCATCCATCACTTTAAATAAACTCCTGGAAGAAAGAAGATACTCTGGGCCCAGAACATGACAAATGGCCGATCTACAGGGAGCCAGCTGTCAAGTAGACCATCTAACAGGGTCGACCTTTCTGCTGTTATCACTCCACTAAGTAAAATTCTCATGGAGTACCATCAATTGAAGGTTTCATGAACATAAACCAAGGCAAATGTCTTACACCATTTTCTGTAACTATAACAGAATACCACAGGCTGTTGTTTGTTGTTGTTGTTAGGTGACATCGAGTAGTGTCTGATTGATAGTGACCCTCACAGGGTTTTCAATGGCTAATTGTTTTGGGATTGCCTTGGGAGTGGATTGCCACATCCTTCTCCTATTTTTGTGATGCTGGGAATCGAACCTGGGACCTCAGAGACTGCAGAGTGGCACTCTACCAACTGAGCTAAATCCCAGCCCTGAGTAAGTTATAAATAATACAAGTTTTCTTTCTTTTGCCTCCCAAGCCCCATCTCATGACCTCTTCAAATCCTAATTACCTCCCAAAGATCCTACTGCCAAATATCACTAACATAGGACTTTGTGAATTAAGCTTCCAACACATTAACTTCTAGGGGACTCAGTTAAGCCATGGAAGTAAGCTGGTAGAAATAAAACTAGTTTCCAAAAGTGACCATTTAGAAAATGCAAAAAGAAAAAGAACTAAAGCAAAAAAAAAAAAAAACGTGAAATATTCAAAACTTTTCTTAATTTTTGGATGTATTTTCCTCCAGATATTTTATATGACATGCAGGCATTGTTACCAAAACTATGAACATACACACACAAACATAAACGCATTTTCTTTTCTCACTTAACATTTCCAAAGGAAACACACCTCTTCAGGACTTGAGAAATTTTGTAAACACACAATTTTTAACAACAATGAAAATTTTAGGTACTACTCTTCAGTATGATGTATGAAGTGACTGAAATGTTTTATACGATGTTATTTAAATATTTATTATGATAAGGAAATGAAAAGAAAAATGAACAACAACACCCCCCAAAAAAAACAACTGTTTTGCCTACAATCAAAGAGATGGGAAGAGAGAAAACGGGCTAAGGGGAGCCAAAAGCAGGAAGCCTGAGGGTGATCAGAAAGTGGGGGAGGGATGCTAGAATAATCAAATAATGGGTTAACTTTGGAGGGACTAAGGATTGAATCCAGGACTTGCACATGCTAAACACATGTTCTACCACTATGCTACACCCCAAAGGATGGGTTCTGGGGTGTGAATGGAGCACATTAGTCATCGTCAAATAAGAGATTATTAACCAGATTATTTACTGAAACCCCTGCAGGAGATCCTCTTGGTCCTCCCTTAGTTATTATGTGGGCTCTTTGGCTGGATCTTGGAAGCCAACAAGTACAAGAGCTGATTGACAAGAGGAAAGCATAAAAGTTCTGTCAAATTTATATGCCCGAGAGAATGAAGTCCACAGAAATGACAAAACCATGCATTTGTATTTTTCAGACAAAGAACAACAAATATGTAAAGAAATGATGACACAAATGGATCTCTGGTCTAGGGTGGTAAATTCCAGGGACATTACTAATAGATATGGGGGCGGGGGAGGCAGAAGCAGCAGCCAGTGGAAGATAAAGTTTTAGTTCAGTTTATTTATTCAGGATCATTGCAGCCCCAATTACCAGCCTCTGGTGATGGAGGCTACTTTCTGACCATGGTAGTTGATGGACAGCCCTCCCAAAAGAATCTTCAGGGCTGGAGACATGTCAGAGAAGACAGTCCTAATGGCCCGTTATGAAGGGAGAGTCTCTTGACTGACTTTAGCTTGAACTAATCAATACTCCAATTTAGCATATGTGGAGATGGCACATCCTGAACCATCCGTGACCATCCACAACCAGGCCAGGAACTACATCCACAACACCGTAAACCATTTTCCTCCACTAACGTCCTAATGTACAGGGACGTTATTTACCAGGTTCTGCTCATTCTAACAATATCATCATCCACCACATCTCCTTGAGCCACCCATGAGCTATTGCCAGCTCTTGCTGAAGCCATGCGCATTGACCAGGTCTGCTATCTGCCCACATTTACAGATCTAGTGCCATGATTAAACAAAATGAGTTTAGCTCCCCCTTACTGAGTATCACTTGTCTCGGTGACCACTGCTTCCTTTTCTAAATTTCTCCAAGTCAACTTATTAATCATTTATTCTACCTGCTGTCATGGGATTTGAGTCAAGCATTCCAAATCAACTATGCATTTAAAAAAAGACAGCCTCCTAAATTTAATTTAAACTTAAAAAAAAAACACTCTTTAAGAAAAAAAAATCATGTGATATCACTAAGGTGTGCTCTTGAAGCATTTCTGTCCTTACCTATGAGTTCTTAAGTTACCAAGTAATAAGGACACACACACACACACACACACACAATCTCCAAAAGTACTATAAACAGATATTTGTACATTCATGTCCATATCATCATTATTCACAATAGCAAAAAGGGGGACGCGACACTAAGTGCCCCTCAAGAGAAGAACAGAAAACAAAATATGGTATACCCACACAAAAGAGTACCATTCAACCTTAAAAAAGAAGGAAATCCTGTCACATGTTCACCATGGATGAATCTTGAGCACATTATGCTAAGTAAAATCCAGTCCAGACCTACAAAGATAAATATTATATGATTCCAGCAATATGAGCTAACTACTGGGCTGGGGTTTAGCTCAGTTTATAGAGTGCTGACTCTGCGAGATCTGAGGCACTGGGTTTGATCCCCAGCACTGCAAAAATGGGACAAGGATCTGGCAGCCCACTCCCATAACAATCTGCCATTGAAAACCCTATGAATAGCAGAGAAGCAACTACGTAGTGCTGGGCATGGCACAGTGTTGGGCAGTGTTTTGCTCTGTTGTACATAGGGTCTCTATGAGTCAGACTTGACAGCACCTAACAACAACAAAAACAACAAAAACAAACAACAAATGTCAATTCCTAGAGACAGAATGTACATTACTGGTTGCTAGGGGCCAGAGGGAGAGAAATGGGGAGTTATTATTTAATAGGTATGAGTTTCAGTTTGGCAAGAGAGAAAAAGTTCTGGAACTATCTGGCACAATATGGCTACACTTTACAGGAACTATTCACTTAAAAATGGTTAAGATGGTGAATTTTATGTTAGGTCATTTTTTTTTTTTTTACAATTAATTTTGTTATTGTTATAGGGGAAAAAAACTTAACCAGCCCAAACGACAATGGTAAAACTGAGGTAATTTTTAAATTTATTTATTTCTGTATTTTTAAATTTATTTTTACAAAATCTGAGGCTTAACTACAAACTACCAATGTTCATTTTACCCATTTAAATTAAAATATTATGACTTCCGGTATAAAATGGCGGATTAGAGGCAGGCTCTTTGTGACACGGTGAAACAAAGAACTCGGGATAGAATGGAACAGCCTCCTCTCCACTAGAGAAAGAGGTGACAGGACAGCCTCAGAGTGCAGACAAGGATGTGGTGGCCCAGAGAGAAGGATGGAGCAGGGCACTTCTCCAGCCACAGCTTCCCAGGGGTGGAGGGGAACCACAGGCCTCACCCAAGAGGTGAGCAGGATAGCCCTGGTAAGGACACTGGCAGTCCCACAGGACAAGCCACAGTCCTTGAAGCCCTTGGTCCATCTGGGGTATTTGGTGAGACAGTGGTTCTTTCTGACTGGTGGGTCAGCAAGAGATCAATTTTGCCACAGTCCACATCTTGGAGGACCATGACCTGGTGCCATTTTGAGAAGGAACCGACTGTAAGAGACTGAGCTACTCCCAGACCTGAAAACAAGGAATAATCAGGAGTCAAGAAGGTGGGGGTAACCTGCCAGGACTCCAGGGGGGGTCATAGTTGCTGCAGCAGGCAGTTGCAGAGAAGGGGAAGGGACACCAATGGGCTGAGAAATTCAGGCAGCAGGAGAGTTGGGTGAGAAGGATAGTAGCCACGCCCCCTCAGAGCAGATGACTTCATCTCCCAAGGGGAACTTCAGAGACTGGCAATCCTGAGCAAACACCAGACAAGAGACTCCAACCTCCAACCTCAACTGGCTGCCACATCCAGCACTTTGCTTTTTTTTTTTTTTTTTTCCTGTGCTGAGAAATGAACCCAGAACTTTTGCACTGGGCAAGTGCTCTACCAGTCCTTTTGTTATTTTTATTTTAGGACAGTCTTATTAAGTTATACAAACTGTCTCTGCCCGAGTCTGGTGATTCTCCTGCTTCAACCTCCCAAGTCGCTGGGATTGCAGATGTTCACTCTGGCATCAGACTCTCTCTTTTGTTTGTTTTGTTTTGTTTTTCTTTTTGCATTTTTAATTTTATCATCTTCAATTCTCTTTTTCCCAATGTAACTGTTATCTTCTGTTTCATTTTATTTTTTGCCACTTGTGTATCTCTCTTGTTCTATCTAATACACTTTCAATATCATCTTTACTTTTTTTAAAAAAATAAATCTCTTAGGGTTCTTAATTCTTATTTCTCTTCTTTTGTTAAGATAATTTTGTTTTACATTACTTTCTTTATCATACAACATTGTTGTTTCTTACAGTAAGCTCTTTTCCACCCCTCTTCCTTTCCTTTCTTCTGCTTTTTCCTTTTTGACTTAACCTTTCTCCTTCCTTCTTTCTACCCTTTCTCTCTCTAATGTCTTTTATTTCAGACAATCACTAGTTTTACTTTCACTCTAAATAATTTGTAACTTTATCATTGTTGTTGTTGTTAGGAGCCATGGAGTTGCGTCTGACTCATTGCAAGTCTATGTACAACAGATGAAACACTACCCAACACTGGGCCATGCCCAGGACTATGCCAGTGCTTCTCATAGGGTTTTCAATGGCAGACTGTTTTGTGAGTGGGCTGCCAGGTCCTTCTTACAAGCCTACAGCACTTGGTTTTCCCACGTGGTCTCACATCCAAGGACTAACCAGCCCCAGCCCTGCTTAGCTTCCAAAATGTGAGGACATTGGACACCACAGTGATAATGACTACAGATAATCTGACATCTTATTCTACATTATTATTTCCATTCCCTGTTCTATGGACATTGCTGGTATAGCAGTTAGTTTTAATTGATTTTAAATGTATTTCCATATCTGGTTTTCTCGGGTATTGTACCTGTTACAGTGGTTTGTCTTCTCCTTTTGGAGTAGTAATAGGATTGAGATCTCAAGAGAAAGCCACTCACTAAGAAGATCTCCAAATAAAACTGGAAGAGTTATCCACCCCAATAGATGCACAAATCACAAAACAGAAACACAAGAAACATGAAAAAACAAGGTATCATGTTGCCTCCAAAAGATCATGATTCTTTAACTACTGAATCTAAAGATACTGGTATGGCTGAAATGTCAGACAAATAATTCAAAAGTCTACTTGTAAAAATGATCAATGACTTCAAAGAGGATACAAACAAGCAGATGAAAAAAAAAAGGAAATCAATTCAGGATGCAGGTAAGAAAGTCACTGATGTAGAAGACAAAGTCAGCAAGAGATTAGAAATTGAGAAATGAAATTGAGATTTTGGAAGAAAACACAAATTTTGGAAATGAGGAACTCAATAAATCAATAAAAAACACAGTGGAAAGCATCACAAGTAGGCTACATCAAGCAGAAGATAGAATATCAGGACTATCAAGGTTCAGGAAATACTATATTCAATTATCGATAAAGAAAAAACAATAGAATATGACCACAATTTCCAAGAATTGTCGAACATGAACAAAAGACCAAATCTAAGAATCCAGGGGGTAGAAGAAGGAGCTTAGAAAAAAGGTAAAAGCATAGAAACCTTATTCAATTAAATTATAGCAGAAAATTTCCCAAATCTAGAGGAAGAAATGGACATCCAAACACAGGACACATTTAGAACCCCAAATAGACATGACCAGAAAAAAACTTCTCTATAACACTTTATGGTTAAAATGCCAAGACCACAGAATGAAGAAACAATGTTAAAAGCTGCAGGAGAAAAACACCACCTCACGTACAAAAGGGAAACCCATCAAAATAAAATCATGCCTCTCAGCACAAACTCTAAAATCTAGAAGAGCATGGAATGATACATATTTAACCCCTGAAATTAAATAACTGTCAACCAAGATTATTATATCCAGAAAAATTATAATTTAAAATCAATGGAGAAAAAATGATCTTCCAAGACAAGCATATACTAAAGCAATTCATGACCACCAAGCCTGCCCTACAAAAGATACTTAAAGGAATCCTATACACACACAGAAGGAAGAAAGACAATCTCAATCACGTGAGTGCAGGAAATCATAAATCTCATGAAAGGAATAAATGAACTATTGAGAACTAAGAAAGAATAAATCATATCTAACTAAAAAAAATGGCAAACCCCAAATATGAATGAGTGAAAGAAAAAATGTGCAAACAAATCAGGAAAATACCCAACACAATTACAAGAATCAGCAAACCTCTCTCAACAATAATCCTAAATATAAAAGGTCTTAACTCTCCAATTAAAAGACAAAGACTAGCTGATTGGATTAAAAAACAAGAACCAGTTCTCTGTTGTCTGCAAAAACCACATCTCAATCACAAAGACACTGATAGACTGAAAGTGAAAGGATGGAAATCGATATACCAAGCAAGTGGAAGCTTAAAAAAAAAAAAAGGAGAAATAGCTATCCTTACATCAGACAAAGTACACATCAAGCTAAAATTAGTCAGAAGAGATAATTAAAGTCACAACAATCCATCAAGAAGATACAACAATTGTAAATATACATGCACTGCATATCAGTGTGCCCTCTTTCATAAAACAACTACTACTGGATGTAAAAGGACAAATAGGTCCAGATAAAATAATAATGGGTGACTTCAATACCCCACTCACTCTCAGCAATAAATAAAACAGCCAGATAAAAAAATCAACCAAGAATTTCATAAATGGCACAACAGACAAAATGGACTTAATAGACATCTACAGAATATTCCAGCCTAAAGCTACAGAATGCAAATTCTTCTCAGCAGCCCAAAAAACTTTTCTAAAATAGATCACATTTTAGACCATAAATCAAATCTTAACCAACACAGAAAATTTGAATTAATTTATTGTATCTTTTCAGACCATAATGGAATAAAACTAGAAATGAACAGCAAGAGAAACTACAGGAACTATCTAAATACATGAAGATTGAACAATATACTCTAAAGTGATCTGTGGGTTCCTGAAGAAATCATAAAAGAAATTTAAAAATTCCTAGAATCAAATAAAAGTGAAAACACAAGCTTCTAAAACCTTCAGGATTTAGCTTAGGCAGTTAAAAAGCTATAAATGCCTGCTTCAAAAAAACTTCAAGAGGACTCAAATATCTTAACGATGCACCTCAAGCTCTTAGAAAAACAAGAACAAGCAAAACCCACAATCCGTAGACAGAAAGAAATAATAAAGATTAGGAGAGAAATTAATGAAATGGAGACTAAGAGAACACAAAAAATTAATAAAACAAAAAACTGGTTCTTTGAAAAGATAAACAAGATTAACAAGCTCTTAGCCAAATGAACAAAAAGAAAGAGACAGAAGACTCTAATAAAACTAGAGAAGAAAACAGGGACATTACAAGAGATAGTAATGAAAAGCAGAGAATCATTAGGGAATATTTTGAAAACATATTCTAAAACACTGGAAAGCACAGGTGAAATGGATAAATTCCTAGACACATATAAGCTACCAAGTTTAAATCAAGAGGCTATAAACAACTTACACAGATCTAAAATGAGTGGAGAGATTAAAGCAACAACAGTCTTCTAACAAAGAAGGGCTCACAACCAGAGGGATTCACTGCCAGAATCTACAAAACCTTTAATGAAGATTTAAGACCAATGCTCCTTAAACTATTCCCTAAAATAGAAATGGAAAAAACAACACCAAACACATTCTATGATGCCAGGATTATCCTGATACCAAAACCAGATATGGACACAAAAAAAAAATTAAACCACAGACCAATTTTCCTGGTGAACAAACAGATGCAAAAATCTTTAATAAAATACTTTCAAACCAACTTCGACAACATATTAAAAAGATCATACACTATGATCAAGTTGGTTTCATTCTAGGGATGCAAGGTGGTTCAACATACACAATAAACATAATACAGCACATAAATAGACTGATAGAAACCACATAATCATCTCATTAGATACAGGAAAAAGCCTTTGACAATGTTCAGCATCATTTCATGATAAAAGTCCTGAAGAAGCTAGGAATAGAAGGAACATATCTCAACATAACAAAGGAAATATATGAAAAGCTTACAGCCAACATCATACTAAATGGGGGAAAACTGAAAGCACTTCCTCTAAAATTGGGAATGAGAGAATGGGTTTCCACTGTCTCCAATGCTATTCAATATAGTAACTGAACTGTTAGCCACAGCAATAAAGTAAGAGAAAGAAATAAAAAGGATCAAGATAGGGAAGGAAGAATCAAATTATCTCTATTTACATAGAATGTGATCCTATTTTTAAAAGACACAAAAGACTCCACCAGAAAACTCTTACAACTGATAAACACTTTCAGCAAAGTTGTTGTTGTTGTTGTTAGGTGCCATTGAGTCTCATTGTCAGCTTCATAGCGATCCTGCGTACAACAGGAGAAACCCTATTGTCAGTACATCTCTGCTATTCATAGGATTTTCAATGGCGGACTGATTTTTAGGAGTTGGTTGCTGGGTCTTTCTCCCAAGTCTACAGCACTTGGTGTTCCCAGGCGGTCTCTCATCCAAGTACTAACCAGGCCTAACCCCTTAGCTTCTGAGACCTGACAGGATTGGATGCCACAGTGCTATGGCTGTAGGCTTTCAGCAAAGTTGTTGTTGTTGTTAGGTGCCGTCGAGTCGGTATCCGACTCATAGTGACCCTCATAGGGTTTTCAATGGCTGACTGTTTTGGGATTGCCTTGGGAGTGGATTGCCAGGTCCTTCTCCCATTTGTCCCAGCAAAGTAGGACAATACAAAAATCAAACATACAAAGAACAGTAGCTATTCTATATACCAATAACAACCCAGCCTAGAAAGAAATCAGGAAAACAATCCCATTCACAATTGCTTCAAAAAATGCTTAGGAATAAACCTAATGAAGAGGTGACAGACCTCCATAAGGAAACCTTTAAAATACTGAAGAAATTGATGAAGACACTAGAAGATGGAAAGACCTCCCCAGTTCCTGAATTGGAAGAATATTATTTGTGAAAATGGATATATTATCAAAAGCAATCTACAGATTCATTGCAATCCCCACCAAAATTCCAATGATATTCTTCACAGAAATAGAAAATAAGAATCTTAAAATTCATATGGAAGCACAAAAGACCCCGAATCACCAAAGCAACCCCAAGCAAAAAGAACAATACAAAAAGTATCACAATACCTGATTTCAAATTATACTATAGAGCCACAGTAACAAAAACAGCATGGTACTGGCACAGAAACACACAGGTAGATAAACGGAATAGAACAGAGGATCCAGAAATAAATTCATGCAGCCACAGCTACCTGAGATTCAAAAAAAGTGCCAAAAATATACATTAGAGAAAAGACAGCTTCTTCAACAAATGGTGCTGGAAGAACTGGATGTCTTCATGTAAAAGACTAAAACTAGATCACTCTCTCTCATCCTACACAAAAATCAGCTCAAAATGGATCAAAAATCTTAATGTAAACCTGAAACTTCAAAACTGCTACAGGAAAGCATAGGCAAAACACTTTCAGACATAGGCATAGGCAAGGACTTTCCGAAAAGGACCTCAATAGTGCAAGAAATTATAGTGCAAGGACCCCAATAGTGCAAGAATTATAAAGCTTTTGCACTGCGAAGGAGACAATTAACAAAGCACACAGAGAGACAACAGAATGGGAGAAAATTTTTGTCAGCTATACATCAGATCCCCCACATGTCTACCAGCTTGTCATGTGGGGGGGGGGGAGCCTGTGTGTTGCTCTGATGCTGATAGCTATGCCAATATTTCAGATACCAGCAGGGCCACCCATGGTGGACAGGTTTCAACTGAGCTTCCAGACTAAGACATACTAGAGAGAGGGACCTGGCAACCCACTCCCAAAACAATCAGCCTTTGAAAACCCTATGAATAGCAGAGAAACACTGTCAAAGACAGTGTCAGAAAATGAGTCACCCCCACCTCAGGCTGGAAGGCATTCAAAAAATGACTGGGGAAGAGTTGCCTCCTCAAAGTTGAGTTGGCTTTAGTGACAAGAATGGAGTAAAGACCCTGGAATCTCCTTTTGCTGATGTGGTGCAACTCAAAATGAGAAGAAACATAGTAGCTGCAACAATGGCTCAAACATAAAAAGAGAGCAAGTGCAGCATAGTGCTAGGTAGAGTTTCATTCTGTTGTACTTAGGGTCACTGTGAGTTGGATTCAACTTGATGGCACCCAACAGCAAATATCAGACAAGAGACAAATATCTAGAACACATAAAGAGCTGAAAAAAATGAAACACTAAAAAAGCAAATTATCCAATGAAAAATCAGCAAATTGGACAGTTCTCAAAAGAAGAAATACAAATAGCCAGTAAATATATAAAAATTTATTCAATATCCTTGGCCATCAGGAAATACAAATCAAACCTATGTTGAGACACCATCTCACCCTAATCACAATGGGTAGCATCAACACAATAAAAAAACAACTGGCTAGCCTTAACAAAACAAACAACAATAAATGCTAGTGAGGATATGGGAAAAAAGGAACCCTACTACACTGCTTGTGAGAATTCAAGTTGGTAAAGCCATTGTGGAAATCAGAATGGAGATTCTTCAAACAACTAAAAATAGAACTACCACAGGACCTGCCTATACTACTCCTGGGTATATATCCAAAGGAATGCATTTTAACATACCATAGAGATACCTGCTCATCCATGTTTGTTGTTGTTAGGTGCCGTCGAGTCAGTATCCGACTCATAGCGACCCTCAGTACAACAGGGGAAACACTATTGTCAGTGCTTCTCTGCTGTGCATAGGGTTTTCAATGGCAGATTGATTTTTGGGAGGGGGTTGCCAGGTCCTTCTCCCAAGCCTGCAGCACCTGGTGTTCCCAGGCGGTCTCCCATCCAGGTACTAACCAGGCCCGACCCTGCTTAGCTTCTGAGATCTGATGGGATCGGATGCCACAGGGCTACAGCTGCAGGCCCATCCATGTTTATTGTAGTGCTATTTATAATAGCCAAGATATGGATGTCCATCAACAGAAAAATGGATAAGGAAAATGTGGTATATATACACCATGGAGTTTTATTCAGCCATAAAGAAGGATGAAATTATGGCATTTGCTGGAAAATGAATGGAAGTAGAGATCATCATTTTAACTAAAATAAGCCAAACCAGAAAAGACAAACATCACGTTTTCTCTCATATATGGATGCTAGATTTCAATATATATTCAGTATTTTAGTATATACGTCATGGAAGGAAAAGGAGGGCAATGTAGGCGGAGAAAAGGGCCTTAAAGAGAGGGAGAGAGGGCAATAAGAAGTGTAACCTTTTGCTCTCAAAGGCAATGTCTACACACACAAACAAGACACCCAGGCAGAAAGGGGGACCACTGGTGAGGAGGAAGGGGATCAGATGGAGGAAGGAGAGTCATGAGAGGGTAATGAAGGAAGTGAACATGAGCAATGTACCATGATAGAAACATATGGAAACGTCATAATGAAAGCCGTGAAATTGTACACTAAAAAATTACTATTAAAGATTTATGTATATATAAAAATAAAATAAGTAAAAACAAAAAGTAAACCAGACATTATTGTTCTCAGAAGATGGGAAAAAATAATTGAAGAATAAAGAATTCTAAATTTCTACTTTTTATTACCAACTTATATCATTAAGCTTAAGGAACAGATTAAACTTTTCTACCCTTTATCATGAAGACCAGAAACTGATATTCTTCACCTTGTTTGAACATGATCATATATACACACACACACATATATACGTGTGTGTGTGTGTATGTGTGTATGTGTGTGTACACCTGCAGCTGTAGCACTGTGGCATCTGATCCTGTCAGATCTCAGAAGCTAAGCAGGGTTAGTACTTGGTTAGTACAGGTTAGTACTTGGATGGGAGACCACCTGGGAACACCAGGTACTGTAGGCTTGGGAAAAGGACCCGGCAACCCATTCCCAAAAATCAATCTGCCATTGAAAACCTTATGAATAGCAGAGAAGTACTAACAAAATTGTTTCACCTGTTGTACGTAGGGTCGCTATGAGTTGGACACCAACTGGATGGCACCTAACAACAACAACAAAATACACACACATACACAAAGCACACACATTTATTTCTGAGGTCTGCAGCCATAGCACCTGGGAATCTTATCTCACCTAATCTCAGAAGCTAAACAGGGTCAGGCCTGCTTAGTCCTTGGATGGGAAACTGCCTGGGAGTACCAGGTACTGCAGGCTAAGGTGAAGGACCTGGCAGCCCACTCCCAAAACAATCCATAATTGAAAATGCTGTGAATAGCACAGAAGGACTGACAATAGTGCCGGGTATGGCATGGTGTTGGGGAGTGTTTCATTTGTTGTACATAGGGTTGCTATGAGTCGGACTCGACTCCACAGCACCTAAGAACAATATTTGTTTTTTTCCTGGTACTGGTGGTTAAACCCAGGGCCTCGCCCTCTGGTCTCGAATTTACCATCCTCCCACCTCCACCCCCCAAGTCGCTGGGATTACAGGTGTGCCCCATCATGCCCAGCAACAACAATATTTTTGAGAATTCTCATTCTTCAACTTATTTGAACATGACTGCTACAGTTTGGATCTCGAATGTCCTCCCAAAGGCTCATATATTAAAGCCTTGGTCCCCAGCTTGGTGCTCCTGGGAGGTGGTAGAATCTATAAGAGGTGGGGACTATTGGGAGGTCTTTAGGTCACTGGGGACAGGCCTTTAAGAGGGATGGTGGGACCACAATCTCATCCTCCTTCTTTCACTTCTGGACATGAGATGAGCAGTTTTCTCTGCCATACACTCCCCACCACGATGTGCTCCCCAAAACAACAGGTCAACCAGTCATGGATTGAAACCTCTAAAACTGTGAGCCACAATAAACCTTTCTCCTTTGTAAGCTGATTATCTCAGGTGCTCTGTTACAGTGATGGGAATCTGACCAACATAATGCTCAAAATACCCTACACACACACACACACACACACACAATTTTCCTTATTCTTGGGGGTGTTAGCAGGCCTCTACTCAAGAGAGTTTTAGGTTTTCAATTAAAATTCATTCTGACACTGTTTGGTCACTTATACCTTAGGTTGAAAACCTCTCCTCAAGGTTTGATATGTTCAGTCTAAATTAAGTTTGTCAGAAGACTAGACCCTGAAGCCAAAAGAGTATCTAGGGGATGCTGTCCTTCCTCTAGGTCACACTGAATCTCTTTCCTCTTATATAACATCCTTTGGCATAAAGAAAAAAATGCATTTTGTTTGTCAGACCCTTCCAATCCTCTTAGCTTGTCTTTTTGTTTCCTCGTTGTTGTTGTTTTTAGGTGCCATCAAATCATGTCTGACTCATAGGGATCCTCATAAGGTATTCACTGGCTGATTGTCTCCAGGTTGTTTTGGGAGTGGTCTGTCACATCCTTCTCCCGTTTTTATGGTGCTGGGGATTGAACCTAGGTCTTCAGAGTGCAGAGGAGCACTTTACCAACTGAGATAAATCCAGCCCTTTTATTTCCTTGATGTTGTTGTTGTTGTTGTTGTTAGGTGCTGTCAAGTCGGTACACAATTCATAGCAACCACACGTACAATAGGCGAAACAGTATTGTTGCTGGTTCTCTACTATTCATAGGGTTTTCAATAGCTGATTGCTTTTGGGAAGTGGGTTGCTGGGTCCTTCTACCAGGCGGTCTCCCATCCAAGGACTAACCAGGCCCGACCATGCTTTGTTTCCAAGATCTGATGGGATTGGTTGCCAAAGTGGTATCCCTGCAGGCTTTTATTTCCTTAGCAATCAAAAATTCAAAATAATTAAAAGCAATTAAACTTCCAATGATTAGAATAAATTACACATTTAAAGCTGCAGCTGTACCATTGTGGCATCCGATCTCATCAGATCTCAGAAGCTAAGTGGGATCAGGCCTGGATAGTCCTTGGATGGGAGGCCGCCTGGCAATACCAGCTTCTGTAGGCTTGGGAGAAAAGGACCTAGCAACCCACTCCCAAAACACGATCCACCATCGAAAATGCTATGAATAACAGAGAAGCAGCAACAATACTGTTTTGCCTGTTGAATGTAGGGTCGCTATAAGTCAGATACTGACCCCATGGCACCTAACAACAACAACACATTTAAAATTGAATATGTTAAATATGATTACAGGATAAAACAAAACTATCATATGCTTATGATTATTAATAAAGGGATGCCAGCATTGTAACAGAAACTGAAAAAAAACGAATATATTTGAAATTTCCCCAAATTGTCTATTTCCCACTAATTCTTCAAACTTATTCTACAACTCCCAAATATTATACCTCTTTGGAGAAAACCACTTTTACTGGAAAATAAACTCCATGAGGGGAAGTTTTATGCCCAATGCCAGCACAGAGCAGGAGACATAACACCAGCAGAATGCATAAGTGAATCTTAAAACCTAATGCAGGCTTTTAGTTTCACATGGCTATCTTCCTAAGGCTGAAAAAATCTATAGCATTCCCTGTGCAGATAGTAACATGGTACACAGCCCCTGCCATCTCTGAATTCACTCCCCATGGTTTCCATTACCTGCATTCAACTGTAGTCCAAAAAATTTAAGTGGAAAATTCTAGAAATAAACAATTCATGGGTTTGAAATTACAAGCTGTGCTGAGTAGTATGATGAAATCTTGCAGCATTCTACTCTGGAATTGTCCCTTTGTCCCACATGTCCACACTGTACATGTAACCCACTCATTAGTCCCTCAGAAGCCAACTGGGTTGGAGGATTGACTGTCATGAACTGCAATGTTTGTGTCTTACTAACCTAAATTAAACTTTGCCTGCAGCCATACCACTGTGGCATCCGATCCCATCAGATCTCAGAAGCTAAGCAGGGTCGGGCCTGGTTAGTACTTGGATGGGAATACCAGGTGCTGTAGGCTTGGGAGAAGGACCTACCAGCCCACTCCCAAGAAACAACCACCATCGAAAACTCTATGAATAGCAGAGAAGCCCTAACAATACTGTTTCGCCTATTGTACACAGGGTCACTATGAGTCCAGCACTGACTCAACAGCACCTAACAACAACAAATTAAGCTGGATCATAGGTATGAATGCATGGGTAAAATATAGTATATATAAGGTTGGACAATGTCCACAGTTTCAGGCATCCACTGGGAGAGTTGGAATGTACCCCGAGAAGATAAAATGGGACAACTATAAATCTAATCTAAATGTTTAGTACATTGTTCTTGTTATTAGGTGCCATTGAGTCAGGTCAGATTTATAGCAACTCTCATAGAGTTTTCAATGGCTGACAGTTTATACCGTCAGGTGAACACATGAAGAAGGGGCAAAGAAAAGATCTAGACAAAAGACCCAATGGCTGAGTCACTGGAGCCAAGAAGGGCAGGCAGTGGGATGGGGACAGAGCAGCAGCCCCTGACATTTAGTAACTATTTACAATTTCAAAATAGGGGGAGAGGCTGGCAAGGATGAAAATTCAAAAAGGAGGATGAGCAGGACCAGGTATCTCAGAAATAACCCAGGGAGCCAGCTCTGCAACCCCCTCCAAGGGACTTGTGAATTCTGTGATGCAGAAAAGGCAGAAGCAAAACCAAAATGCATGCAAGAGTCAAGAGAGGCAAGGCGGACCCGAGTTTAGTATGGGTGAGTGCCAATTTCCCAAGTGCAAAGCAAGGGGTAATAGTGTTGCCGTATCACAGGACCGTGAACACAGCCACACATTTAAAAACAAAATAAAATGCTCATCCCAGAGAAACTCATTGGCAGAACTGAAGTCCTGCACAGACACGGGGCACTGTTCCAGTCACTCTGCATCGTCCTCGGAATTCTCGCCCCTTCCTTCTCCAACATTTGCTGCATTCACCTGCATTGCTCTCTCAGACACAAGGGAATCAAAGTGATGGCCAGCCCATGCTGACTCTTGGAAGGACATGCACCGCAGCATGGCTGCAGGCTGGAAATGGAATGGGGTGCAGGCGGCCCTCAGGCACCACTGAGCTGGGACACGGAAGCTAGGAGTGACACCGCACACCATGGGAGAACGAAAGGGCCGGCCTCGCTGGGCCTGGCTTCCAGCTGAACGAGGCAGACCTCTGACTTTATGACTCGGAAAGAAGTTCACTCAAGAAACCAACTGTGGACAATTAGGAACGACATTCACGTGCTTCTGATGCTGCAGTGTTGCCCACAATAGGGTGACAAAGGTTCCGCCCTTGACCGAGCTCAGCCCAGGCTCCTCCAAGCCCTCTTCTGCATTAGGCTCAACCTTGGCCTCGAAGAGCTACAGAGGCTCAATGCCAAGGAGTTCATCCAAACTCTTCCCTAAGTTTGTTAGACCCAACAAAAACTAGCACAGTTTCCAACACAGCTGCTAAGAACTCAGGGTTGCATCCTTAGAACAACTTGGCCTCGGGGACTACCTGAGAAAGCACAGGGCGCTAAAGACTCTTGTTTTTCTAGCCAACACCTGGCCCTAGGCCCCCTCACTAAAAAGGGCTTGCAAGTGTGCATCCTTCCTCTGGCTCTGAGATGGATATGCACCTCCCATGCCTCAAGACAGGGCTGGGATTTAGCTCAGTTGGTAGAGCACAGCTCTGCAGTCTCTGAGGCACCGAGTTTGATTCCCAGCATTGTAAAAATGCGAGAAAGACGTGGCAACCCACTCTCAAGGCAACCCCGAAACAATCTGCCATTGACAGCCCTGTGAGGGTCGCTATGAGTCGGAGACGACTTGATGGCACCTAACAACAACAACAACATGCCTCAGATCTGTCTTTCCCAAGGGCCTGAGAGCCATCGCTGAAACATCAGTCTCAGGAAGGAAAAGGTTGGTCTGTCTGTCTGTCTCTGTGAGAGAACAGACTCCTAACTTCCAGCTGCACAGGCCATCAGCCTGATCACTGACCACCCTGTGAGCTTCCTCTTCCCTGATTCTAGGGAACTCCTGCTTGTCCCCTTCCTGCTCCCTCAGTCCCCCTTGCAAAGGCCCAGGCAGCTCTTCAAAGAGGCGGAGTTCAGAATCTGCTGGACTGCCCTCCTTACTGCAGGAGGATGTTACGGAGGAAACTCTGCCTAACCACTCAGCTAGTGTCCAGCTTGGGTTGTTTGTTTATTATTATTATTAGTGTGTGTGTGTGTGTGTGTGTGTGTGTGTGTGTGTGTGTGGCAGTGCTGGTGCTGGGGATGGAATCCAGGGCCTTGTGCATGCTAGGCAAGTGCCCTACCACTGAGCAATGCCCCTAGCCTTCTGCTTTGTCTATCACTGACAGAGGTAAAGAAGGGACTTTGGTAAGCCAGGCGTGGTGGCGCACGCCAATAAAAGCAGCTCAGGAGGCGGAGGCAGGAGGATCGCAAGTTCGAGACCAGAGGCAGTCTATGTAACTTAGCGAGACCCTGTCTCAAAAAGTGAAAAAATGAGCTGGGTGTGCAGCTCAGTGGTCCAGCTTGCAGAGCATGCAGGCGCGAGGCTCTGGGTTCAACCCCGCAGTACTGCAAAAATAAAAAAAAAAAAAAGAAGCGACTTTGGTGAAATAAAAGGAGACTGCACACGGCACAATGTCTAGATTCAAGAAGCCAGGGTCTGACTGCTGGGTCCTGTCTCTGACCAGCTGTGTGGCTGTTGGAATTCCCAGGGGGACAGAGAGTACCTCAAACATGGCTGGTCCCAGGAGCTCATCTAGCCCAGTTGGAAGACTGGCCCCTCTCCTCCAGGCCAAGTGACCCTTACCCTATATCTGGGTCACTGGCTCCCATTGAATCCTAAGGGGCAAGACAGCAATGGGTCACCTTTGCTATACATCCAGGTATCTCACTCTTCCGCCCTCCCATCAAGTGGGCCAAGATGGCAACCAAGGTATGATAGCATCTAAAGTCCCCCTGGTACCCGATTGGTCATTTCTGATCCAACCCTATTCCCCTGATTGGCTGGCTATCAGGCCACATAAACTCCGGAGCTCAGAGTTCAGCAGCCATTCTGAACACCATCCAAGAGAAGCTCACCAGGTCCTTGCGGTTCCTTAAGAGCCCAAGGCCATTTACTTGTTTGCCCAGCCTGGCCTTCAGCCTTTCTCTGACCTGCCTTCACCATACTTCAACCCGCCGCCACCTCTATCCGACCCCAACCTCTACACCTCCAGATATCCTACACAGACTGGCACCTTCGAGAAGCAAGACTCTGAGGGGCAAACCTCTGAAAGTCAAGCTCAGGGCCCCCGAAGTGGCAAGGCTGCCAGCCAGAAGAGCAACAACACCTGGGAGCCTCTGCCCCAGCAGCAAAGACAGCAGCTGAGCGCTTCCCTTCTCCAACTCCCCTTTCCCCTCTCCCTAATCCTCCATTCCTTTCCCCTCCTTTGTGAATAAACCCCTGTCCTTTTATCCTGTGCGTGACACTCTGTTCTCTGGCCACAGCCTCGCCACCAGGTACAGCATCGGGGCACCCACCTCTTGCTTCCACCCACAACACAGAGAGAAACCCCAGAAAGAACCCTACATGTGGCCACAAGACATTTTCTTGAAGAACAGACACCATGTTCTACCTCACAGGAATTGCTAGAGAATTAAATGATGTTAGGTATGACATGGGCTGGGATTTAGCTCAGTTGGTAGAGTGCTGCTCTGCATTCTCTGAGGTCCCGAGTTCGATTCCCAGCACCACAAAATGGGAGAAGGAGATGGCAACCCACTCCCAAGGCAATCCCGAAACAGTCAGCCATTGAAAACCCTATGAGGGTCTCTATGAGTCAGACTGGACTCGACGGCACCTAACAACAACAACAAGGTATGGCATAAAGTTAGGACCATGTTCTGGAACATACTATGCACTCAATACATCCTTAAAAAGCTAGCAGGAATAAACTTCTGGGAGGGGTCAGTTAAACTTCATAAACGCTATGCAAGTCTGCAAAAACCAGTGACTGGTCAAGGAGAGAACCATTCTGTCACCCCTACTATGTATAAAGTTGAAGAATTTGGGGGTCATTCCTGATTGTCCATGGTTGGTTTCTTGAATGAATTTGGTTCGGAGTCATAAAAGCAGAGGTCTTCCTTGTTCTGCTGAAAGCCAGCCCCTGCAAGGGCTGACCTTTTCCTTAAAAAATGTAACCTATTAAAAAAAAAATCCCTGCAAATTCGGACAGGAATGTGTCTCTAGATGAAGTCAGCCTTCACTTCCCTGCTCCAATGTATGGGATGATGTCCCTTTAAGCCACCTAGCTAAATGGCTTTCTGTAAGTACCACTGCTAAGTGTTGCCAAGGGATACAGGCTGCGCCTGTGTGTAAATTAATCATTGTGTGTAAATTAAGCAAAACACCAGATGAGAGCCGTCTGGAATAGTTCCCTATCAAAAGAAAAACAGTAGTAACATATTTCATAGATTTTGTTTCAGTGCTGCACAGAAGATCTTGCAGGGCTCCTGGGCTGATCCCTTCATGTTGCAGTGGGGCGTCTTAAGCCTCCAGAGGTAGACTTGCCCCAGGTCCCACAGCCACGGGACCTCAAGCCTGGAAGCAAATCTTACCACACCTTCTTGATTCCCCATATTAACAGTGTAAAGAAACTATAACACAGATCTGGAAATAATTCCAAGGATGACAAGAAATTTGAGTCATGACATAATGGATTTACAACAATCTCAGAAGTGACAATGTGGCAATCTGAGAAATCAATCTTCCCTCGTCTCCACCCTCTGAGGGACAGGGCTGGAGGCAGAGTCCAAGAGTGAAGGCAGAACCAGGGAAGAAAGGGACTGAGTACCCCTATCAGGATGAGCTCTAAAGACTGTTAAGAGATTTTCTCAGCAGAACATCTAGAGAGAGAAAACAGATTCCCCGGCCTAAGGGAATTTAGCAATCAGGGGGAAAAGATGCATAGCTATTTTTTTGGCAAGAGGAAAAAAGGGAAGCATTATATAAATAATCATGGAAAAACTTCAGTCCCACAGCAATTCTCCAGAACCTAGAGAGCCAGTACTCTCTTTTGCTGCCACCTTATGGTAGTATGCCTAAATTGCAGGAAAAGTTCTTAACAGAAGCCCTGAAAATGATTTTATTCATGTATACTAATATTTACTGAATACTAAGCATGTCCCGGGCTGGGATTTAGCTCAGTTGGTAGAGTGCTGTGCTGCAGTCTCTGAGGTCCCGAGTTCAATTCCCAGCACCACAAGAATGGGAGAAGGGCCGGGCAATCCACTCCCAAGGCAATCCTGAAACAGCCAGCAATTGAAAAACCCTATGAGGGTCACTATGAACCGGATACCGACTCGGCAGCACCTAACAACAACAAGTATGTCCCAGCCATTTATTTAGACACCAGTGAGCAAAGAAGACTGAAATCTCTCCTTCTGATGATCTTACATTACAATGGGTGAGAAAGAAAATAAATTTAATGTATGTGAGGTGCAGCAAAAGATACGATGAATGCTTAAATTTAAAAAAAAATGATTACAGTAACACCTATTGTCATTAAGCCTCCTCAAAATACTATCCCTGGCTTCAACACACGTATCCCATCATTCTCACCACTTTCTGGAGCAGTTCTGGAAGTCATCTTTAGTGAGTGTCCTTAGGTGCACTGTTGTGGCTGCCTCAATGCCCTGAATCAACTCAAAACATTTACCTTTCATGGCCATTTTGACTTTGGGGAAGAGCTGGAAGTCCCACAGTGCCAGATCTGGTGAATAAAGTGGATAAGGACAGACCATGATGGTATCTGACATAAATTGCTGTACCAGGAGCAACATGTGACATAGAGCACTGACCTGATAGAGATGAAGCAGTTAGAGGGTATGTACAGTTAGAAGGTAAAAAGGTACATGGAGATAAAAATAAAGCAGGG
This sequence comes from Pedetes capensis, assembly GCA_007922755.1. Lineage (NCBI taxonomy): Eukaryota > Metazoa > Chordata > Mammalia > Rodentia > Pedetidae > Pedetes > Pedetes capensis. Next base: position 164,130 of record VMDO01001651.1, on the reverse strand, counting down.
CCTGGGGGTGGGATCACAAATGGGAGGCAGTAGGACTAAAATTTTAAAAAGGATGATCAGAGAGAACAGTCTCAAAAAAGGGACACATGGGCAAAGACTTAATACAGACAGGTAAGGAAATAATCCACGCAGGCGTGATGCAGAAGAACATTCCAAGAGGAGGAAAGAAAATGCAAAAGCCTAAAGGCAGAAATATACCTAGTGTGATCACGGAACTATGAAATGGCAAGAAAGGACCAAAGGGGACCGTGATATAATCAGATGATCACAATCAACAACTAGAGCTTATAAGAGAAGTTGGGCACTATATTTGAACCCTAACATCCAACTGTGGAGGGGACAATGCAGAGGGAGGAGTCCTAGACACATGTATATAAGGGGATAAATAATTATTCAATGTAACTTGTGTTATGCATAGGATTTAGTTCAGTTGGTAGAGCGCTGCTCTGCAGTCTCTGAGGTCCAGAGTCCGATTCCTAACACCACAAAAATGGGAGAAGGATGTGGCAACCCACTCCCAAGGCAATCTCGAAACAATCTGCCATTGAAAACCCTGCAAGAGTCGCTAGGGTCGCTATGAGTCGGACACGACTTGACGGCACCTAACAACAACAACAACTTGTGTTAAGGGTCAAAAGACTGAAACAAGCCAACAAGACTGAAACAAATGCTGTAGGAAGCCAAAACAGGAGGGCTGCTGGAAGGCTCAGAGCATCAGAAAGGGTTTTCAGAGTGAATTTGGAGGCACCCTGGGCCTTGAAAGGCAAGGCTTAGATAAATAGAGAAAGGGGATGTCATTGTATCAAGAAACAGGAATAATAAGAGGAAACACACGGAAATTGGAATAGGAAGATGGGCCACCTTGATTGATGAGAAGAGTGTTACAGGGACATAATTAAGATTAGGATGGATAAGCTGGGCATGCTGGTGTATGCTTTAAATTCAGCCCTTGGGAGGCAGAAGCACAAGGATCTCAAATTTGAAGCCCCCCTGGTCTACACAGCAGGTTCCAGGCCAGCCAGGGCAATATAACAAGATCCTGTCACCAAAAAATAAATAAATAAATAAAACAAAGAATAAAAAATAAATAAATAAAATTAGTATGACAGGTGTTTTGGATCCCCATGACCCAACAGTCTTCAGGTGAATTCTGCTTTTCAAGGAAGAGACACTATATACAAATCGCTCCAGAAAATAGAAATGGAAGATGCCTACGTTACTTAATGAGACTAAGCTTTGCAAACTTGATTCCTAAGCCACCCAGGATGATAAGAAAATACAGCTACAGGCCAATATCCTTATGTATGTAAGGAAATATATTTACATGTTAAATATACACGCAAAATAAGATGAAAATCCAAAATAAAGCATTAGCTAAACAAACCCAAATGTATATTTTAAAATATCTTAAAATTAAGTACTAATTATCCTAGTAAAGAGTGGATTATTTAATCTAAAAACAACCACTTTCGATCATTTGATTTATATATGTTGTTGTTGTTGTTGCTAGGTGCTGTCAAGTCGGTATCCGACTCACAGCGACCCTACGTACAACAGGTGAAATACTTTATCAGTGCTTCTCTGCTATTCATAGGGTTTTCAATGGCGGATTGATTTTGGGGAGTGGGTTGCCAGGTCCCTCTCCCTCATTTATATATGTTGTTGTTGTTGTTATTGTTAGGTGCCGTCGAGTCGTGTCAGACTCATAGTGACTCTCATACAGTTTTCAATGGCAGATTATTTCAGGATTGCCTTGGTAGTGGGTTGCCACGTCCTTCTCCCATTTTTGCGGTGCTGGGAATCGAACTCGGGACTTCAGAGACTGCAGAGCGGCACTCTACCAACTGAGCTAAATCCCAGCCCCTTCGTTTATATATAGTAAAGAGAAAATGTAAATGGTAATGTCAATGGATACAGAAAGAGCATTTCATAAAACTTAATATTTATTGTAAGTAGAAAAAAAAAAAGGAAAATATCTCATTGCAAATTTGGATAAGAGGGAATTCCTTAAGGTTGATAAAGAATCTCTATATGAATCCAAAAAAAAAAAACCTAGAAAAAATATTACAACTAACAGGAATATTATAGGACACTTTTTATTAGTATTTTAATTGTGCATATGCATGGGGTACAGAGTGATAATTCAATTCATATGTACAATGTGAAATTATCAAGTAAGGACTATTAACACTTCCATCTCCTTAAACATTTTACATTTTTTTTTAACATGTAATGATAATTGTACATATTTATGGGGTACAGCATGATTTTTTAAATTGCATACAATATGGTGAGATTCATTATGTGATTTTCATAAAATTACATCCTATATTTTGTACTTGTTCTCTCCTTCTTCTATAGAATACTTATTATTAGTGCTATTTAACATGCTCTGGCAGTTCTAACAAGTCTAAGGAATGAAAAAATATAAAGTATAAAGGAAAAGGAAAAAACTCATTATTTGCAGGCATTATAACCATCTGTTAGATTGAACCATTTGAAATTATAATTTTATAGGCAAAAATGGTTAAATATCAGCAATGCCCACAGGATTCAATGTAATACATATACATTAACAGATAAGCAACTCTGAAAATAAGAGACTTCATCACTGTTCTTGGTAATGCATCACAAAATCCCATTACTCTACACCGGCAAAACTCCACTTTAAAATATCACATGATAATATATCATCCACGAAAGTAATGCAAACCAAAAAATATATAAAAATTAACCAGCACATTAGAACTCTATGGAAAAAGGTATTGTTGTTGTTAGGTGCCGTTGAGTCGGGTCCAACTCATAGGGACCCTCACAGGGTTTTCAATGGCTGATTGTTTCAGGATTGCTTTGGGAGTGGATTGCCAGGTCCTTCTCCCATGGAATGAAGCATTAGGCTCTAATAAATACAGACAATACTGTGAATAAAAGAGAAACAGCAATTAGAAGCACTGGTCTACACAGTCACACATCTTGGATAAACCTGAGAGCACTGAAACATAAAATGAGATCTAGAGTCAAATTTGAAACAAACTTTATAAGAATACACACAGGCAAAAGAAAATATATTTAAATTGTTTCTATAGGAAAAGAGAGAAAAGGAGTTAAATAAGAGAGGTTTATTATAAAGTCCAAAGATGACAGTGTGCCATGACCTGAGAAGTAAAATTCATCCTCTGTACTAAAGGTCCAATAAGAAAAGGAATCAAGTCTGAGTGTTAATCTGCTATGTAGGGAGAAACACGAGTTCCAAGGTAGCGCAAGGAGCTGTGAGTTAGAGAGAAGCAAGCACACAAGCTGATAAGTTGAAGATTCACCTAGCACTGCTGGCCACAGGAAATTGAAGCCGGGACAGAATAGAGTCAGGAACACCAATAATAAACGTGTTATCATGGCATGAGCCCATCATGGCTTGATGGAAGAAATGGAAAAACAAGAAGGATCAATTTTGAGGAACCATAACAAGAATCAAGAGAATCTTGTAATTAAATGGGAAGGGCGGGGGTGGAAAAGTCAAGGATGACTCCAGGCGTTCTTGTCTTGGTGTCTGGCACCAGGGACAGAAATAGAAAACTCTGGAGACAGGGCCAGGATGATAAGTTTGATTTCAGAAGTAGAAAATTCAGCACACTGTGCGGTTGTAGCCAAAATGGCCAATAAAATGTTAAGAGCACTGGCGAATAAAAATGCAATCATCTCCTTAAATAAAGCCATGGTCCAATTACATTGTGAACCAAATTGGCTCTGGCTACTACATGAAAATACAGGACAAAAGACAGAGTGAGGAAGACCAGAGAAAAGCAAATCCAATGATCTAGTCAAAATGGCTGATAAGGTGTCTCTGATAAGGACTATATCCTATAAGTCTGCAAGGAAACAGGCTAAGAAAGACCATAAATAAGCTATAAAAAAAACAAGTTTATAAAAAATTAGAGATGCCTTTTGAATCACAAAGATGTTTATTAACAGAATATTTTGGAATAAACACAACAACTCCAAAGAACAGTGTCTACAGTCATGAAATGCATTACATCCACTGGCATTGGCTACAGGTAGAAAATAAAAACCTGACACTCCCAATTGCCTACAGTCACTATTTCTAGAATGGCTTCCACATGCCATACACTGTGGTGGGCACTGAGGATACACTAATGAACTAAAAACATCCATGGTACCTATGACAGTTAATCTTACATGTCAGCTTGACTAAGCTATAGTACCCAGTTTTCAGCTACACATCAGTCTAGATGTTTTTATGAAGTATTTTTTCAGATGTGATGAACATCCAAATTAGTAGACTTTGAATAAAGCCGATGATACTCCAAAATGTGAGTAGGCTTCATCCAATCAATTGTAGATCTTAAAAGACTGAGGTCCGTGAAGGTGAGCCATCGGACTTAGCACTGCAACATCAACTCTTCCCTGAGACTCCTACCTGGTAGCCTGTCGTGCAGGTGTCAGACTTGCCAACCCCTCAATCACAGGAGCCAACTGCTTAGACTCAGCGCCCCCTTCGCACACACACAGCCCATCGGTTCTGTTTCTTTGGAGAACCCTGACTAAGATGGTCTCTTATGTCATGACAAAGAGTAATCAAATAGTCCTACAACTGAGTACATATTTGGAATATGAGATAAGCGTACAATAGAAATAAATTGGTTTTGCAAAAACGTAAGACAAGAGCATACGACCTAAACTGGAGCTAAGCATTTTGGGAAATCTTCCCCCAATGTCAGCCAAGATTCAGGAAGAACAGGAGATAAGGAGATAAGAAGGGTCTGGTGGGGGGAACAATGCCTGCAGAGGGCAGAGTGGTGGAGAGGCAGGGAGGCAGGAAAGGAGACTAGAGAGGTGTGTCAGGGCCAGGTGGTGACGAACTTCACGGGGCACACAGCGGCAGCCACTTATATGCAATTTGCCTTTCCATGGTTTCAACCAAGTTCTGAAAATAACTGCGTGGGGAATTTAAGAAATGAACAATTCACAAGTTTTAAACTGGGTGCCATGCTAAGTAGTGTGAGGAAATCCCAGCCCACCTTGCCCTTTAGCAGCCGTTTTGTTTATCAGATCGACTGTCACCGTATTGCAATGCTTGTGTTCAAATCACCCTTGTATTTTTTAATGGCGCCAAAGCACTAGAGCGGTGATGCTGACAATTCACCTATGCCAAAGACGAGTTGTAGAGTACTTACTTCCTTTAGGTGACAAGTGAAAGTACAATAAGGTACTCTACCCCAGAGAGACCACATTCATTACATCATATTGTTATAATTGTCCTACTTGATCATTAGTTAGGGATAATCTTTTACTGTGCCTGATTTATGAATTAAACTTTATCAAAGGTATGTACAGGTACATACCTGTACATAAGCATAGGTACGCATAGGTATGTACAGGAAAAACATTGTAAATGTTGTTGTCATTGTTAGGTGCCATCGAGTGGGTGTCCTACTCATAGAAACCCTACATACAACAGGCAAAACACTATTCTTAGTGCTTCTCTGCTATTCATAGAGTTTTCAATGGCTGACTGTTTTTGTGGGAGTGGGTTCCCTGGTCCTTCTCCCAAATCTACAGCACCTGGTGTTCCCAGGCAGTCTCTCATCCAAGTACTAACCAGGCCCGACCCTACTTTGCTTCTCAGATCTGATGGGATCAGGTGCCACAGTGGTGTGGCGGCAGGCATAGTATATGTAGGGTTTGGCATTTTCCACAGTTCCAGGAATCCACAGGGATCTTGGACGGCATCCCTCACAGATAAGGATGAACTCCATGTTGAGATTTCACTCAGAAGTGCAGGAAGTACCAAAAGGAATGAACCTGGGATGACTTCAGATTTGCATTTTGAAGGCTACCCTGGCTACCATGCTAATACCCAGGGCACAAGAGGACCAGCGTGCAGGATGGCAAACAGGAAGGAAAAAGTGAGGTCAAAATATATGAGTCATCCAACTAGACATTTGGTGACAGCAGGTACCACAACAGGGGGTATGGGCAGAAGATCATACACTGGGTCCCAGGCATGCTGTCTGACGTACATCTCAACATCCAACTGGAGGCGCCATGCTGGACCAAGAACCCTGCCTTCTTTCCTGAACAGCAGCCTCTTAGTGGGTCTCTCTGCTTCCACTTCCGCCTCTCTGTTGTTGACTCAACATATAGCAGAAAATGTCAGCAAAATCACAATACTCCTTTGCTCAAAATTCAAACTCTTATCCATGGCATATAAGGCCCATCTGCATCTCCAAAAGGGCTGATGGGTAGTAGGCTTGTGAGCGACCTGCACAGAACAGTCACTGAATCCAACGGGATGAAGGAAACTGCATACGGATTATACAATGATCCATAAGGAAATCCATTATTTCCTGCAAGGGAAACGGATAACAAATGACCAAAAAACAGAAAGAAAAAAAAAAAAAGGCCCAAAAGAATGTGGTATCGCTCTAGCCACATGGGGTAAAGACATCAAGAAAAAGTGATCAACAGTGGTGAGGGCTGTTGAACAGTCAAATAGGAAAGACACAAAGATGTCTGCAGCATTCAGGAGTATGGCATTGGGGGCATTTGGTGCTTTTACTGAGTTCGGACAGGGTGGTTTGGGGAGAGAAATAGGCTAGAAGCCAGAGGGGGTGGGCTATACAGTGAAGGTGAGGCAAAGACGTGGAGATGGTGAACACAGACAAGTCTTCCCACAACTTTGGCTGTGAGAGGGAGAAGGAAGTGTGGGCAGGAGAAGAGTTCAGATCGAACACGTTCACATACTAATGTAACAAACTATTTGAAAGATTAGTGAGGTATATGGGAAAGAGAAGGATACTTGATAGGGTAAGTTTCAGGAAGAACAGAGATGGAAGGCCAGAAAAGAGAGAAAAGATACCTCTCTATCAGAAGTGGTGTGAAGGGTGAGGAGAATGGTTATAGACATAAGTGGTCTTTTGGCTACATACCAGAAAGTTAAGGTTATCCCATCTGTACTAGAGCTCTCCAGAGAGACAGAACAAATAAGCTGTGAGAGAGAGACTAAGATAGAGACAGAGAGAAGAGAAGGGATTTATTAGAGGAATTGGCTAACATGATTGTGGAGGCTAAGTCCCCCAAAAGGCCATTTGCAAGCTGGAAAACCAAGGAAGCCAGTTCAGTTCAAGTCTGAAGTCCTCCCAACCAGGGAAGCCAACAGGGTAACTCTCAGTCTGAGCCTTAAGAACCCAGGGGTGGAGTTAGGGGGAAGGGGATCCTGCTAGTACAAGCCCTGGGGTCCACAGGCAAGAGAATCTGGAGTTCTGATGTCTGAGAGCAGGTGAAGGGTGGTCCAACTCAAGAAGGAAGAGAGAGTTCACTTTTCTCTTCCATCCAGGTCCTTGGACAATGAGAGAGTGCCCACCACCCACACTGAGTGAGGGCAGGTCTTCCTTCTCAGTTCACTGACCCAAATGCCAATAGCTTCAAAGACATCCAAAAAGAATGCTTTACCAGCTATCTGGGAATACCTTAATCCAGTCAAGTTGACACTTAAAATTAACCATCACACCACCTATCTGACAGAGTTTCTATTTTCTCTAGGGGGTAGAAAATGTTTGTGTATGAGAAAAAGAAATGGGGGGGGGCAGATGTTTGAGGAAAGCACAAAAAGGAAGAAATTCTCTTATTTTGGAAAATGAAAGAACAGGGTGATCTGACAAAAGGATTTGGAGGCAGCAACTTGGACCCTTTGAGTTGACTGATGAATAAGCCAGCGGTGCCAATTTATTTTGTTGAGTCCCTTCCTCCAGCTAGGCTGATCTGTTCAGGTACAGGCACAGCAGTCATGGGACATATTTCAAGAGGGTCTAATAGTCAGCAAGTTCATCAGAAGTATTAAGAGACCTTGGGATGCTGAAGATTCATTTTATCCTAAAGACAATTATGTCCTCCCAAGAAACAAGCTGTTGATGATACCCACAGTCAAGAGAGATTGGGGGCAGAGCATGATCCTACGTTACAGAGTCTACACTAAGTTGGAGATCTTACCAAAGCAGATTTTCGACTTAAGAGTCTTGCAGACAAAAGATGACAGAGAAAGCAAAATCTATCCATCTAGCACCACCACCATCTTGATATTTAACAGAATGCAATTTATGCAATGCTTCTCATTGGCTTTGAGATTGATTTGTATAGGCAGAACTTCCCCTTTCACACATTTAACATTGAACTCCCTAAGGCCAGACTCAGAGGCAGGTCTGTGCCGTGGGAAGTGGAGAGTGGGGGACCCAGGCTGGGAGGGCAGCCAGGAGAATTCCCTCCATAAGTCCTGGGTCCTCTCCCTGGCCCTGCTGCTGCACACGATCACCTTTGTTCAGCTCTCATCACCTCTGCTCAGGGCCTAAGGCAACGAGACAACTCTGTCCTGGTTTTTGCAAGGGGCTTGCATTCTGTACTCTGGTTTCTTTCCCTGAATAATTAACAGCAATGGTTTATTGAACAGAGGATGGCCTTACTTATGCTTCATAGACCTCGGGGCACTGAACTCCGAGACAAGGGAGTTTCCATCCAGGTAAGCAGCAGGAAGGCCAGCAGTCTCTCTCCCACCAGCGCCCCAAGGGCATCAGTGACAATGTATTACATGGAGATTTGCAAACCGTCGCCCCAGGCCAAATCCAGCCAGTCTGATTTGGTTTTTTGTTAGTTCTGGTGGGAAGGGATCTTGAACCCAGGGTTTCCAGCATTCTAGGCAAGCACTCCGCCACTGAGCTGCACCTCTACGCCCTTCTTTAATTTTGAGACAGAGTCTTGCTAAGTTGTGTAGTCCACCTCTGGCCCCAAAGTCACGATCCCCCTGCCTCTATCTCCCAAGTTCCTAGGACTACAGGTGTGCACCTCATCTGTTCTTATATGCTCCACAGCTAAGAATAATTTTCACATTTTTAAACCATTGGAAAAAGTCAAAAGAATATTTTTGATATTTGCAAATTATATGAAACCCAAAGATCAATGTCTATAGCTAGTTTTACTGGAACACAGCAATGCTGTCATTTATGCACTATCTATGATTTTTTTCCACTCTGCAGCAGCAGAGTTGAGTTGTTTCCTTCAAAACCTTGAAGTTTTATTATCTGGCCTCATATATAAAGATTTACTTATTGGGCCGGGTGCAGAGGCGCAAGCCTGTAATTCCGGCAGCTCGGGAGGTGGAGGCAGGAGGATTGCAAGTTCAAGACCAGAGGCAGTCTGCATAACTTAGAGAAACCCTGTCTCAAAAAAAGTACAAAAAAACGGGCTGGAGGCGGCAGCTCAGTGGTCCAGCACTTACAAAGCATGCAAGCGCAAGACCTTGGGTTCAACTCCCAGTACCACAAAAAAAAAAAAAAAAAAGTTTTACTTATTGATTGTAGCCATCCTTGACTAATTCCAAGTTCAGACTCTCAATACTTCCAAAGACAGTGCCCCAGCAAAGGGCCTATCAGTTGGAATTGCCACCTGCAGCTAACGAAACTCCAGTGTCATCCCATTACCAGGACCATAGGGCTTCTGAGTTCGGCAATATCGTTCATCAATCTATTGGTACTGTCAAAATGATCCTGAAGGGTGTCAAGCAAAAACTAGCTACGTTTGCCTTTCTCCACAGCAAGTCTGTGGGTCTGTAATATGAAGCTGTTTTGTTATGTTTTGTGTTGTTTGTTAAATAAGCAATGCAATGCTGTGAAAGTGAAAATCAAAAGGCCGTGATTCATATTTCCCAGAAAACACACTAAAGGAAGGGAAGGTAATGCTCAGCTTCCCTTCTTTTGCTTTCCTATTTTTTTCTAGTTGGTGTTTAAGAATTCAAGTTTGAGATCCACGGGCAGACAACCACTGGGATGGCACTCAAGTTCATGGCTGCTGAGAGAAAACCACTTGCTCCATTAAGGTTTCTACCCAACTCCTAAAACTCTTCAGACAGCAAGAAGATTGGTTTTCTAATACGACATAACATATAAGGCAATGAATTTTGTTTGCCTTGAGGATATGAAGGCTGAGACAGCTTCATATGTTTGGCCATGCAACTAAGCAGGCTCAAGATGCATTGAGAACTCCTTTTGTGAGCAACCTCCCAACCAGGGTGTGAACTAAAACCAACCAAACAAAATAATCCAGTCTCAAACCCTCTGTTGCACTGTGAATGCTGCTCTCTCCCTCGCTGAGGTCTGGGTGAGGGGAATCATCTGGAGACACCACGGTGCTTACTCATCACTGTGCCTATGTTTGTGTTCCTGATCCTTGTTGACATGCACAAATGTCCTATTTTGACCTGAGTCCAGCTTGGCCAAATCTTTCTGTTGGCCCATAACAAGGCCTCTTCTAACTCAGCTGCCAGTTCACAGAGATCCTAAATCCTCCAATAGGTGAGATTGTCATCAGGGCCAGGGACCTTCCCCAATGCTAACCTAAAATCAAATGGCACATTTGGAAAGGGAATGACGATTAGGGTAAGGAACCTCCATTAAAACGTTGAATGTTGACTTGTTCTTCTTCCATGCAGCCAAGAGACATTTATCCTTTATCAAGTGCTTTACATCAGGTCTTCAGAGCTTCTGACTGTGAGAGCAAGTGAAGGAAACAAAGATTCCTCTTCCCAGATTCATGCATGCTTATGTCTTCTGGAACTGTCACATTAGGACAATAGGAAATCTCTACCATTCAATCTTCTTTTCCAAGCTCTGTCTTCACGACAACTGCTTGGTAGCCATCTACTTGGAAATCCTGTCACCACTTGAGTCACCACCCTGTACAGTGCCTCCGTGAAGCCATCCATGTTGTATTAGGAGAACACAGACTTACTATGCAGACTTACCATATATATAATATACATTGCTATATATATTTAGTGTAAAGATATACTGTCTCTCACCCTAGTCCGTGTGTTCCTCAAGAACAAGATTCATCTTACTCATTTACACATTCCCACAATAGTGCCAAGCACATGGTACAGGCTTAACAATAGTCTATCAAATCCATTTCCCAGATCAGAACCTGAAAGCAAATCTGAGCCTTAATTTATTGAAACTAGGAAGTAAATAGTCTCCACCTACCATAACCAATCATCTTTTTTTTCTTTTTCATTTCTTTAGGTGAAGCTACAAAAATTACATTATTAAACACTAACTAGTTGCAAAGGAATATGTAAAACATTCTTATGAATAAAATGAAGCTGGGCATGGTGGCACATGCCTGTAATCCCAGCATTTGGGAGGCAGAGGCAGAACCTGCTTGAAGTTCAAGCCAGCCTGGACTATATAGCAAGTTCCAAGCCAGCCAACTCTACATAGTGACAGTCTATCTCAAAAAACAAAACAAAACAAAAATGCTTTGGTAAGATCTCCACCTTAGTGTAGACTCTATAATGTAGGATCATGCTCTGCTCCCGATCTCTCTTGACTATGAGTATCATCAACAGCTTGTTTCTTGGGAGGACATAATATATATATGCTCCATGTCCAGATCCACTCATGATGGGTAGACGGAGTCCCCACATGAGGAAGAGTACCTTTAAAAAGACATCAGAAGGAAAGCCTACCGAAAGGGGAAGAGTACCTTTAGCCTCAGAGAGAAAGTCTACCAAAAGGGGAAGAGTACCTCCAAAAGAAGGTTTCTTCATGGAAAGGGACTTGGAATCTCATCTTTTCTTTTTCTTAAATTTGAATTGGTCACTGTTTTCTCCTTATGTAGCTTTTTGGGAGAAATTAATGAAAAACAAGTAATAGATGTAAAAATATAATCTTCTGATTCTGTGAGCAGTGCTGATTCAGAGCTGGAGTTGAGAAACCATCCTAGCAGGCTTACAATGGGAAAATTTTTGAATGACTTCCAACAGCATGAACTCCTTGAGTCAACAGAAACTAAAGTTTCTGTACCAACAGCCCTCCAGCAAGCAAAACAATCTGATAAGTTAGAGCACCCATTTCTCATACTATGGATTCAGTGGGGTGACACACAGATAATAGTTAACCGCCCCTAGTTCCCACATAAAAGTTAGAATAGTTAATGATTTAGACATAGGACTAAGCATAATTGTAGGTGCTCAGGTCATCTTGGTTTATCTCTTTGAAGTAAACATGATTTATCTCAAGATTCATCCTGTACCCTGACCACCACCTGACCCTCCATGATGATATGATTGTTCTATTGTTCTATTGAAAAAACTTTGATGTTACCTATTACCTTGTCCTTTCTCTGACCTCTCATGAGGCTTACTGAATCTCACTTTTGTATAAAAAGCTGAGCTATCTGAGCAATAAACTGAACAGAGTCACACTGCCTCCAAGTTGCTGTGTCTCTGTCTCCCATCGCTGACTCCTCACCCGCCTCCAGGAACCCCTGGATCCTAGGCTGCAGCTAGGCTGCAGCTAGACTGCAGCATATATATATATATATATATATATATATATATATATATATATATATATTAGAAGAGAAACACAATCCAGAAATTGATCCACATAAACTGTAAATTGATTTGTGACAAAAAGTTCATTGCAATGCCATGGGGAAAAGACAAGCTTTGAAATAAACAGTGCTAGAAAAACTAGATATTCATCAGGGAAAAGGATGAAATGGATTCCTATGTTACAATACACTAAAATACTAATTTGAGTTATAGACCTAAATATAAAACAATAAAACCTCCAGAAAAAAACACAGAGGAGAATCTTCTTCAATAAAGGGAGGAAATGATTTCTTCAACAGAATATCAAAAACTACTAAGTAGGAAAGAAAGAACCATAACTTAGACTTTGTCAAAATTTAAAACTTCTACTCTTCAAAAGGGGCTGGGATCTAGCTCAGTTGGTAGAGCACTGTGCTGCAGTCTCTGAAGTCCAGAGTTCAATTCCCAGCACCACAAAAATGGGAGAAGGACCTGGCAATCCACTCCCAAGGCAATCCCGAAACAGTCAGCCACTGAAAACACTATGAGGGTTGCTATGAGTCAGATACCAACTCGATGGCACCTAACAACAACAAATGAAACTATTGTAACCAAGACAGTGTGGTACTGACAAAGACATATACATTTAGATCAGTTGAACTAACAGATCTCTGATAGAGTCCAGAAAGAGGTTCACAAAAATAAATTGTTGTTGTTAGGTGCCATGGAGTCAGTATCCAACTCATAGTGACCCTAGGTATAACAGACAAAACACTGTTGTCAGTGCTTCTCTGCTATTCATAGGGTTTTCATGGCTGATTGCTTTTTGGGAGTGGGTTACCAAGTCCTTCTCCCAAGCTGACAGCACCTGGTATTCCTAGGTGGTCTCCCATCCAAGTACTAACCAGGCCCAATCCTGCTTAGCTTCCAAGATCTGATGGGATCAGATGCCACAGTGGTACAGCTGCAGGCAAAAACCTGATGACATTAGTTTTTACATTTTGTTGTTGTTGTTAGGTGCCATTGAGTCAGTCTGACTCATAGCAACTCTCATTGCATTTTCATTGACAGATTGTTTGGGGATTCCTTTGGGAGTGGATCGCCACGTCCTTCTCCTGTTTTTGTGGTGCGGGGATCGAACTTGGGTCCTCAGAGAATGTGGAGCAATGCTCTACCAAGTGAACTAAACCCTAGCCCCATAACTGAGAGGAGTGTTGAAGTCCTTATCCTTAACTGTGGTTTCTCTGCTTCTCCTTCCAATTTTACCCACTTTTTGCTTCACATACTTTGAACCTCTGTTCTCAGATGCATCCACTTGTGGGATTATGTCTTTTTGGTGAACTAAATCTTTTGTCATTACATCATACCTTTCTTTACCCCTGTGTTGGCCCTTGGTCTGAAGCCTAGTGCATTTGATATTACTACAGCCACTCTATTTTTCTTCTGATTTGAGCAAATTTGATAAAATCTTATTATTTGTTTACATAGATATTTGGGCTTCCTACATAGAAAACACATATCTGAAAATAACAATAGTCTAGAGTTTCCTTCCAGTTTTCATACTTCTTTTTATCAAGTTCAAGGACTTCTTTGACTTATTTATTCCCAGAAAGACAGGGATGGACATGGCATTGCATTTCAACCCTAACATAACTCTTCATCCCATTCTACTCAATTTAAAAGCTTCCTCTTATTTTAGTCTAAAAAAATGTGCAGCAGTTTGAACAGAGGGTTGCACGGTTACTTTTATGTCTTCTCAATTGGGGAAGGTCATCTTCCTTGCTCAAGGTCACAGCTTCAAGATGAACAAAAGAAGTGAAGGACAAAGAAAACTATTACCAAGAGCCCAAACATGCCTTAAAAATCCAGAGGCTCAACCCCATGTGCCTTCTATTTGACATTCTCTTTGTTGATTGCTTCATTGTGGGCTCCCCCTTTCCAATCCACACCTAAAATACTGAGGATACTGTAGCTAAAATTCTGCTCTGACTGCCATGGCTATCACCTCACTCCTCTTTCAGCTGCCCAGTTCCTTCTGTTGCCCAATGGACCACAGCTCAGTGCCTACACTAAGGTCCCCAGCTCTCCAAAGCCCAGCCTCCCCAACACTGAAACTTCCACCAACCTCCACAAATATCCACTCCTCTCCTAAACATCCCACCCACCACACAGCTTGCAAAATACAGTATTCATTCCCACCTCTATGGACTTGGTTCCTTTCCTATAGCCTGCCTATCTCCTTACATAACTCTAAACTATTCTTAAAGGCTCACTTTGAAGTGCCACATCTTCCATGAGTTTTCTCAAGCAAGAAAAGGAAAGGAAAAAGAGTTTCAAAGTTTTTTCAGTATCATTTTCAATTACACAATGGCCGGTTTGGGAGCTGGGCAAGACCTGGATTGAGTCAAGTTCTACTCTGCAATTCATTTGCTTTAATTTGGGGCAAATCTCTTATCTTCTCTTGACTGGTTTCTTTGTCTCCAAAATGGAAGTATGGGAGCACTGACTACATTACTGTTGACACAGTCATGTGTCACTATATAATGGGGACACACTGTGGTACATGCAGCCACAGGCAATTTTGTGATTGTACAAACACCATAGAATGTACTTGCACAAATAAGATGGCCAAGAGACCACAACATCACTAAGCAATGTTATCATCTGGGACGACCATCATACATGCACTCTGTAACTGGATGAAATGTTCTTATGTGGTGCACAAGTGTATATTATCAGAGGCCCCTCTTCCACCCGAAACCCTCTGACCACCTCTTCATGTGCTGCATTGTCTTCCTCACTATTTTAGCCTTTTCTACCTCACCAAGACTATTTCCACATTTCCCTCAGGATTGTACACAACAAACCTTCACCAGCTGGGAGGAAAACTGTTTATTTCCCTCACTGAATGGGTGCAAAGGGGTATATTTGCAAGGCAATGCAAAATGCACTTGGTTATAAACCTGTACATTGTAGATGTTATAGGACAACCAGTGGAGAACCCTGTTGTAGTCTACAGAATCCCAGAAGACAGGGAGAATCAAGAAACGCAGGACAAGGATCTCTTTAAAACTCAGAACAACCTGCCACAGACCTCTTGTCCTTACTTCTGTAAAAAATAAAGGCAGGCAGAAGGGGTTATACCGGAGATCAAACTAGGGTTTCCAGCTTGCTGTGTACATGCAGGACATGGGGAATGGGAAGTCTATAGGAGTCCTCACCGTAATTTGACCATCACTGTTAACTATTTTAGAGAATCTCCCAGTTTAAGATGTAAAGCTTAAAAAAAAAAAACTTTAAAAAAATAAAAAGGTAAAAAGTAACAACAACCCAAAAGTAAAATGAAGAATAAAGCAGAAAGTAAAAAGGAATAGAGCAAAAGAAAATGGGTTCCCCAATGGAGAAATGTGCCAGGTTGTTGTTGTTGTTAGGTGCTGTCATATCCAACTCATAACAACCCTCATAGGGTTTTCAATGGCTGATTGGTTCAGGATTGTCTTGGGAGTGGATTGTCACATTCTTCTCCCATTTTCCCAGTGCTGGGAATCAGATGAGCAGAATTAAAGTCACTGGAAATACACACCTGTAATCCCAGGGGGTCAGAAGGCTGAGACAGGAAGATGGCACATTCAAGGACAGAGGTAGCCTGCCCAACTTAATGAGATCTTATCTCAGAATTTAAGAAAAAAGGGAGGTTTGGGGGTATAGCTCAGTGGTAGAGCACTTGCCTAGCATGCACAAGGCCCTTAGTTAAACCCTCCAGTTCGGCAAAAAGACTAAAATCTCTGGAAATATTTGTCCTATGTAGGATTATAATTTATGTATCCTTGAAAGCATGCATATGTACCTATGCCTGTACATATGTATAGATATATGCACATATAAATGCATCTACTAGAAGCAACAAATATACACATTTTAAGAGATATTATCTATGTATTACTCTTCAAAGTTGGAATGAATGAAGGTACCAAGGTGGGGTATGATGTGCGCTCAAAAGATGTTAATCAGTCAGGAGTAGTGGCTCACGCCTATAATCCCAGCGACTTGGGAAATGAAGTCAAGAGGATTGTGAGTTTGAGGCCAGAGGCAGTCTACAAAACTTAGTGAGACACAGACTCAAAATAAAAAATATGAAAAATGGGCTGGGGGTGCAGTCCAATGGTAGAGCACTTCCAAGTTACGTGCGAGTATCACAAAAAAAAAAAAAAAGAAAGAAAAAAAAGATGTTAATCAAATGAATACTAGCGCCACCATGCTGCAGACAGGGTTGTGTTGTTAGGTGTCCTTAAGTCGGTGTCCAACTCATAGGGACCCTCATACGGTTTTCGATGGCTGTTTCGGGATTGCCTTGGGAGTGGATTGCCAGGTCCTTCTCCCATTTTTGTGATGCCGGGAACTGAACTCAGGACCTCAGAGACTGTGGCGCAGCACTCTACCAACTGAGCTAAATCCCAGCCCCACAGGCAGGGTACTCAAAGGAAATGGTGGAAGCACATGTGTCCTTTGGGGAGGACAAGTGCATTTTGAACTGGTATTTGAAATTCAAGAAGGCTGTGAAAGTACAAGGACAAAGGGAGGCATGAGTGTGCAACAGAACCTCCAACACCTACCAGTTACATGCACTTGTAATAAGTTTGAGACACATGGTACTGTGTGTGCTGTGCACCTGGGAAGATCTGGGAGTCCTCACACAGCGACAACTCCTGCTTTTGCGGCTATGGGTACCATTCTGAGCACCTCTTGTAATCCCAGAAGTCTAACATGACTTGTATTCTTCTTTTGTCACTGGTATATACTGAGTATTATGATTTTAATACAGTTTTTCTTCCTTTCTTAAAATGTATATACATTTTCGGCATCCTCTCTATTTATGTCAATATTTATAAACATAAATGAGCTTCTTTGTCTTTCAATCTGGCCTCAACTCAAGTAAGGAATGTCTCTGTGTCTTCTTATGATACAGAGAAGTTATAAAAGCCAGTGTTAAGAAAAATGAGGTATTTCAAAATGCAAAAAAGGTCACTTAGACCGGAAACTTGTTTTTGAAAATAAAGAGTTAAACAAGCTCATGCCATGCAGTGAGAAATGTGGGCTCCGTCCCTTTCCTGTTCCCAGTTACCCAGAGGCACTGTGAGCAATTTTTTTGTGTTTTTCCAGAGGTGATCTGTGCATTTATAAACATGTTAACTATGCATGTTTGGTAACCTACTCACCTGCCCATATGCTTTTTATAGAAATCAGGTCAAATGTAATGTAATACAGTGCTCTGCATCTTGTTCTTCTCTTTGTCAGGCATTTAGTGCATTCAGATCTGATTCTGATAGAGTCTCATCCAGAGATGTACCGCAATCTACTTAACAAGTTAATTTTGAAGGAATAAATTCTGCACACAGATGCACATCTTAGATTTGCATGCCCCCTTTGCTATCTTAAGTTTTCATTTATATTTTTTCCTCATCCCCGTCCATCAAAATCCCAGGCTTCCTTCCAAAGTCCAACTTAAATCACGTTTTGTTCCTTGAATCGTGGCTGATTACTAAAGTCAAAAGTGATTGTTCTATCCTCTCAATCATCTTGTTATTGTTAGGTACCATCGAGTCAGTATCCGACTCATAGCGACCCTCATAGGGTTTTCAATGGCTGACTATTTCGGGATTGCCTTGGGAGTGGATTGACAGGTCCTTCTCCCGTTTTTACGGTGCTGGGAATTGAACTCTGGACCTCAGAGACTGCAGCACAGCGCTCTACCAACTGAGCTAAATCCCAGCCCCCTCAATCATCTTAACATTTCCTATTATCTTAGGGCATAAGTAAAAAACAAAAAGCAGACTCAAATATCTGCAGTGTGTTCACCTCCCATTTCCCTGCCAGCACAGGCTCCTTGAGGGCAAGACCCCTGACTTACTCATGTAGGTGTGCCTAATGACCTCACAACCCAAGGGTGGCACAAAACACACAGAACAACTATAGTTTGTGCAAGAGAAATGTGTCCTTCAAAGGTGTTGTAGGTTGAACTGTGTCTCCCCCAAAAGAAGAAGCCTAGTTCCAATGACTGATCAGTGCAAAGGTATAAAGGCTCCCTCAGCTCCTTATCATTACAGGGAATACTGAGCTCACCCCAGCTGAGGTCTTCATGGAAAATGCACCTCTGCCCAGTCCTGCTTCCTTTCACTGCTTTCCATAACTGCCAATGGCAACAGCATTTCCTAATAAGCATCCCGCATCTTATTCTCAGGATCTCCTTCCCAGGGACCCAACCTGGAACAGTCAGCGGTCCGCAGGTATCTGTTTAATGAATTACATCTTTGCGCAATAAGTTGTCACATCTTCCACATTCCTTTGACACATATGGTTATGCTACAGCATGGGGATGGGGGCTGGGATTTAGCTCAGTTGGTAGAGTGCTGTGCTGCAGTCTCTGAGGTCCCGAGTTCGATTCCCAGCACCACAAAATGGGTGAAGGACGTGGCAAACCACTCCCGAGGCAATCCCTAAATAGTCAGCCATTGAAAACCCTATGAGAGTCGCTATGAATCGGACTCGACTCAAAGGCACCTAACAACAAATAACAATGGCATGGGGATGGGGATGGATCAGGAATAGAGACTCCTTTTTCGGGGTTAAAGATGAATTACCAGGGACTCATTCTAAAGCCATGTCAGATTTTTGTTAGTATCAAAAAATTGTGGAGATCATAAAGGCATGATTACAACCCAACAGCTGTATATTTAGCATGGGAAACTTCAATGTAAGAAGTGATTTCCAAAAACAAAACAAAATAAAAGTTCATCTCTGAGATCTTTCAGAGTGGCCCACACAGCCTCATTACTGCACTCTGGATAAGGAGCTGCTTCTGCTACTTGCAAAAAAACTTGGAAGACAGAGGACAGAAACAAGCCCTGATCCCTACAAGCATACACAGGCTCCAATCTTGGCGGAAACCAACCAATGGCAACTAGAGATCAAAGCAGGATGAAACGAGTCATATAAGAGAACAAGCAGAGTGCTGTGGAAGCACAAAGAAGTAGGTCGAGACTGGAAGGGCTGAACTCTGAGAATGAAGTTGACAAAGGATTCTTGAGTTCCTTCTATATTCCTTCTATATTCCAGATACTGCACTGAGGATGTTCAGACTAGGATGAGAGACAGATGCATGCAGAACTATAACTATAATGTCATATCCCAAGTTTTACCCATCAGTATAAACCAGTGTTCTGGAATATAAAACAAGGGGTCTGATAAACAGCAAAGAGAAGCAACAGCTTGATCGAAGGTAAAAATACTGAATGCCAACGTAATAATATTTGGACTTCATTGGTTAACACTCCCTAGGACACAGTCTACAAACTCTAGCTGGAAGAACCCATGTCCCATGAAAAAATGGTTTAAAGCTCAAATTGCTGGGTTAAACTGAGCTATAGAGAACAGTGCTGGCTGTGTATTTGAACGCTATCTTCTTCCTTTCTTTCTAAAGAAACTGATTTCATTCGGGTACCTATTCTTCTGCCAAAGGGTCCTGACTTAGAGGAAGCTACTTGCTTCTAGTGCCTGTAGCTGTAGCCCTGTGGCATCCGATCCCGTCAGATCTCAGAAGCTAAGCAGGGTCGGGCCTGGTTAGTACCTGGATGGGAGACCGCCTGGGAACACCAGAAGCTGTAGGCTTGGGAGAAGGACCTGGCAAGCCCCTCCCAAAAATCAATCTGCCATTGAAAACCCTATGCACAGCAGAGAAGCACTGACAATAGTGTTTCCCCTATTGTACAGAGGGTCGCTATGAGTCGGATACCAACTCGATGGCACCTAACAACAACTTGCTTCTAGGGAGAAGTACCCAGCAATCCCCTCCCAAAAAACAATCAGCCATTGAAAATCCTATGAATGGCAGAGGAGCACTGACAATAGTGTTTTGTCTGTTGTACATAGGGTGGCTATCAGTCAGACACCGACTCGACGGTACCTAACAACAACAACTACCTACCTCTAGCTCCAGAGGGGATCTTGTTGATTCTAAGCCAATCATCATATTCCCAGCTTCCTTGCCAGTGATGAGTTCAAGGATGCAGGCTTGAGCCCCGTCATACACTGCACCCCCCCCCCTTTCTGGCACATCTTATTGGTCAAGCTTAAACGGAAATAACTTGGCTTACACTATCGGAAGTGTCTTATAATGAGGACCACTGAGATGCTTTTTTCTCCCTTGTTTCCTTTTTGACTTGTGAACACAGAAGCACATCATCTTAGGCGCTCCAAACAGCTATATTCTCACCATGAAATACATTAGCCTGAGGGGGAGGTCCTGCACCAATGAGGGCAAAGCAAAGAAA
Organism: Pedetes capensis; assembly: GCA_007922755.1. Taxonomy (NCBI): domain Eukaryota; kingdom Metazoa; phylum Chordata; class Mammalia; order Rodentia; family Pedetidae; genus Pedetes; species Pedetes capensis. The sequence continues at coordinate 143,424 of VMDO01001651.1, read as the reverse complement.
AATGGAGAGAAAGACCGCAGGGGCCCTCAACCACAAGGCACCTGGACTCTGCCTACCTTTGGGTATCCTGACATCTGAAATAAAGCTTATTTATCACTATTTGAACATTACACAACATATATATGGATCAGAACATCACATGGAACCCCGTAAGTATGTATAATTTTATGTGTCAATATGAAAATTATTTTTTTAAAAAACATTTCCTTATGGTGCAAGCCACTCTGAATGAGGACAGCATTACTGTAACTAAAAACATTTCCAAGCGATGCCAATGATCAATGATGTTCTTTGTTATAGAACTTGTTAGAGACTTGAATACAGATTGTCAATTTCTAAGATAAATTTATAGTATGCAGCATTTCCCACAGGCCTAGGACTCCCCCCGCTCGAAGAACAGAAATTGATAAACAAGAAAAATGACATTCTTCAGCCTGTGTATTCAAAAATATGGTCTAGCCTGCACTGAAGGAAGTCAGAGAGAATCATTTCAAGGCAAGAATATAATAGTTTAGGCTACAGACTCAGACTACAGTTAAGACACAGAAATAAGAAAAGAATACATCAGCCAGGCATGATGGCACACACCTGTAATAGCAGTACTTGAGGGGCTGAGTCAGGCCAGTTTGAGTCCAGCCGGGGCTACACAGTGATACTTTGTCAAGAAGAAGAAGAAACAAGAAAGAAGAAAAAAGAAAGAAGAGGAAGAAGAAGATGAAGAGGAGGAGGAGGAGGAGGAAGAAGAAGAAAAAAGAAGAGGAAGAAGAAGAAGAAGAAGAAGAAGAAGAACAACAACAACAACAACAACAAGAGGAGGAGGAGGAGGAGGGAGAAGAAGAGGAGGAAGAGGAAGAAGAGGAAGAAGAACAGAAAAGAGAAGAGGAAGAAGAAGAGGAAGAGGAAGAAGAGGAGGAGGAAGAAGAAGAAGAAGAAGAACAACAACAACAACAACAACAAGAGGAGGAGGAGGAGGGAGAAGAAGAGGAGGAAGAGGAAGAAGAGGAAGAAGAAGAACAGAAAAGAGAAGAGGAAGAAGAAGAGGAAGAAGAAGAGGAGGAAGAAGAGAAAGAGGAAGAAGAGGAAGGAAAAGGAGAAGAAGAAGAAGAAGAAGAAGAAGAAGAAGAAGAAGAAGAAGAAGCAGCAGCAGCAGCAGCAGCAGCAGCAGCAGCAGCAGCAGCACAAGGGAGGAGGAGAGGGAGGAAAGGAAGAGGGGAGAAGGGGGAAAAGGGAGGAGGGGGTGAAGAAGAAGAAATTTAATTCAGGGATAGATTTATAGTAATCAACTGGAAGGGGTGAAAAATGACTTCTTTGGATGCCAGGAAACAATGCAAAGGGGTGAATGAGGGATTTCTGATGTCACTAGAGAGAGAACCCACTCAGCATGTGACCTTTCTGGGCAGCACCATCCCTTCTCCATCTCTGATCTTCCTTTTGCAAAATGCCCCTCCACATTGCTATCTCAGTGGGCTTTTTCATCAAGAGACCTTCCTATCCTCCCACTGCCCCGTGGGATGGCCAAATGACATGACCCAATCTTGACCAATGTGACTGTCCTCTGTGACTCTCCTGAGTAGCCAAAGGATAGGAAGCAATTGGGAAGTGCCCCTGCCCCCCACAGCTGGCCTGGCAGCCTACAACTAGGCACCTGGTGATCCTCCCAGGCTGCACTGTCCCGTGGCACCGCCCAACTCTTCGTTTGACGTGGGGAGCCACAGCATCTTTCCCAAAACCCCCTTTTTCCTTCAGTTAGAGAATCTATTTCTGCTGCAGGCTCTTCTTCAGTTAGAGAATCTATTTCTGCTGCTGCAACCAGACAAGCCTAACTGACCATGGAAGAGCCACCAGTCCTCAGTGACATGTCACACAGACCATGATCCAAACTGTTAGCATCTTTGAAACTGGAAGTCATGGAATGCTGGCACTAACTGCTCTAGTGTTCTACTATGCCTGCAGCCATAGCCCCCTGGCATCCGATCCCATCAGATCTCAGAAGCTAAGCAGGGTCAGCCTGGTTAGTCCTTGGATGGAGACTGCCTGGGAACAGGTGCTGTATACCAGGTGCTGTATGGTAGGCTTAGGAGAAGGACCTGGCAACCCACCCCCCCAAAAAAATAATCAGTCATTGAAAACCCTATGAAGAGCAGAGAAGAACTGAAAATAGCACCAGGCATGGCACAGTGTCAGGGAGTCTTTCGTTCTGTTGGACATAGGGTTGCTATGAGTCGGAACCCACTCAAAGCTACCTAACAACAACAACAACAACAACAACAACAACAACAACAGTGTTCTATTGCACAGCAGGGTGACTTTAAATAATGATAATGTACTGTGTGTTTCAAAAAAGATAGAAGAATGGACTTTGAAATGTTTTCCCTATGAAGAAATGATAAGTGTTTGAGGGGGGCTGATATCTTTACCCTGATCTGAACGTCATACCATGTCTATGTGTACTGCAACATCACATGGTAACCTGTAAATACATACAATTTTCATGCATCAATTGAAAAAACAGAAATGCTGCTCTTTGAGATGAGATTCCTAACTCTCCTGATTCCATCACACACTATATATATGTAGCCAAATATCAGTGCCCCTCATAAATATGTAGTTATATGTCATTTAAAAAGAGAGGCAAGAATAAAAGGAAAAGTAATAATCTATAAGCCTCTCCACATGAGGAAAATTAGCAGTAATGATCTAAAAGGCCATTAGCATATCATTTCCTAATACCTATGTTATCCTATAAAATGAGATTTGACATTACACCCTTTCCAGAGTATTAAAGATAAGAGGTTTCCCATATTGTAAACCATGGCTCAAGAGAACTTCAAAGGTATTTGTATTCAGACCTAAAAGGGCCCCAAAGATAACATATATTTATTAGAAATCGTAACTATAATGGTCCACTTTGTTTTGAGTCCTGAGACCTTTTTTGTTTTTTATTTAATAAAACACACGTTTATTTTAAAGAATCTGGAAGCTAAAGTATAAGCAGCAGAAATCAAATCACTCCTAATCCTACCCAGAGATGAATACCACAGGCTTATCCTTCCAGTCTTTCCTGACCACCTTCCAGTCCTTTCTATGCAGTTTGTGTTAATACCGTACAATTTCAATTCTGTATGCATTCTGTGTCCTGTGTCCTTATCTTAAATATTTCTCCACATTCTTTTTTTAAGTGTTAGGTACACACTAAAATAGTTACAGCTACATAGACATACCAGAATTTACTTTCTCATTCCATTAACATCAGACATTAAATTTTTTCCTGTTGCAGAGCCATTAAAGTACAGCAACGAAGAGCATCAATGCTGTTGTAATGGCCAGCAGATCTGGAACCAAATTCCAAAGTCCTCCCTCACCACCAGAGACAGCATGCTACTCTGGTCTGAGGTGGGATGGAAAAGATGGAAATGCCAGAATCTACACTTAGCATGGCTGTGAGAACCCAACAAGGCGGTCTGCAAAGTATTGCACAAGCTGTGTCGTGGGGCACGCTTAACAAACAGCACTTATGAAAACAAAGTGAGCGTATGTGTGTTGTCTGCAACAATCTTCGAGCTAGAAGCTCTGTCCACTTCTCCCTCTTCTCTTAGACTGGATATTTTCAGGTCCCTGTTTGGTTCACACATTACACAGGAGTGTAGGTACTTTTGCAGATACAGGAACTGTCTTCTTTTAATTTAGGAAGGAAAAAGAACCTCCAAAGGGCATCTTCTTATCCTTTCTGCTGAATCAGCAATGAGGAAACAAAGGGAAGGGTATTCTATCGGCAGAAATTGCAATTTATGCTCTTTGTGGTTAAGGCTACACGCAAGATATTCCATTACCTTAAATGAATGTGACGTTTTTATATTTATTCAAGTCGAGAGCAGTTAATTAGCATTTCTAAAACCACCTATACTAAATGGGGGGCCCTGTGGCTGCAGAGCTGCAAAGACAGGGTTAGGGAGAGCAGAGGCAGGGGAACACTAGCCCAGGCTTGACCCTACGTAGGATGCAGTTCAAATGTGGCTCTTGCCTCTTTCAGCCTCCATTTCCTGACCTGTGAAATGGGATTATAAACAGCCACTAATTCCCAAGATATTGCAATGAGTAAATTAAAATAATGCCCACAATCGGTGGCAGTGGTGCACACCTATAATCCCAGCACCTCGGGAGGCGGAGGCAGGAGGATCGCAAGGTAGAGGCCAGGGTCAGCCTGAGAAATTTAGTGGAACTCTGTCTCAAAATAAAAAATAGAAAATGCGCTGGAGATGCAGCTCAGTGGTAGAACATTTGCAAAGCATGTATGAGGCCCTGGGTTCAATCCCCAGTAACGCAAATAAAATAAAACAAAACCTATAAAGTGCATTAGGCTGGGATTCAGCTCAGTTGGTAGAGTGCTGTGCTGCAGTCTCTGAGGTCACGAGTTCAATTCCCAGCACGGCAAAAATGGGAGAAGGACCTGGCAATACACTCCCAAGGCAATCCCGAAACAGTCAGCCATTGAAAACCCTACGAGGGTCACTAGGAGTCAGATACCGATTCAACAGCACCTAACAACAACAATAACAACATAAAGTGCATTAGCTCAGTCCCTGCAACAGGGGACCTATACGTGGCTTTTGCAGGTCTCTTTCCATGCCAATGGAAGGACTATCTCTGTTTCATTTGGAGCATGACCGGGAGACTTGTTTCTGCCAATGACATGTCAGAAGAGGCAAGCGTCACTTCCAGAAGAAACACCAAGGGCCAGAGTGAGACTCACCGCATCCCTACTTCCTGCCCTTCCCTCACAGAGGCACCAGTGGAGCAGAGCCTGTGGTAGCCTGGGGCCCAGAGCAGCTGCCCTCAGCCCCCACGGGCCAAGGCTGGAAGCCACTGAGATGGGGAAGAGGTTGTTAGAGTAACTTCACCTAGACGACCCAGAGTGATAGAATACCTGCTCATCCCATGGGTGGTAAGTGAGAGGGGCACTGCCATGACTTAGACCACAAGGTATTTCCTCCATTCATGCTCTTGCCTGCCCATGGAAAAACTTTCTCGGTGGGGCTTGATTTGAGAAAAGAAGACAAATGGACATCAATTACAAGGTGTAATTTTCAAGTGCTCGGGAATATAAATAAGGTCAACATAAATGCTTCATGTCAAAGTGGCTTTCAGCACGACACAGGATGGTGGTAATAACTATAATTTATTGAGTGCTTATTATAAGGAGGAGTTATGTTAAGGTTATTATATTTATTATCTTATTTAACCGAGGCAAGAATCCCATAAAGTAGGTGTCGTTCCAGTAGGATAGGAAACAAATCCTGCTCTCTTCATTCTTCTTCTTCCCTTTGCAGAAAAGGCACTATATATATATATATATATATATATATACACATATATATATGTCAGTGCCAGGTGTGGTGGCACATGCCTGTAATCCCAGCGGCTCAGGAGGCAGAGACAGGAGTTTTGCAAATTCAAGACCAGAGGCAGTCTGTGTAATTTGGCAAGACCCTATCTCAAAAAAGTTAAAAAAAAAAAAAAAAAAAAAAAAAAAAAAAAAAAGGGCTGGAGGTGCAGCTCAGTGGTCCAGCACTTGCAAAGCATGCAAGCACAAGGCCCTGGGTTCAACCCCCAGGACAGAAAAAAAAAAAAGAAAAAAAGAAAAAAAATATATATATATACACATACAGACAGACACATATACATACATACACACATATACACACGCATACACACACACATATACACATACATATATATATACACACACATACATACATACATATATATATATATATACACACATAGAGGGCTGGGATTTAGCTCAGTTGGTAGAGCGCTGTTCTGCAGTCTCTGAGGTCCTGAGTTCAATTCCCAGCACCGCAAAAATGGGAGAAGGACGTGGCAATCCACTCCCAAGGCAAGCCTGAAACAATCAGCCATTGAAAACCCTATAAGGGTCGCTATGAGTCGGACACGACTTGATGGCACCTAACAACAACAACATATATACACATACACATATATATATCAAAAGCTAATTCTGACATCAGAAACAGTGAGAAGGAGCAAAAGAAAGTTCATTTTCCTAATGTGGCTCCCCTCTGGCGGACCTGACCAACTGCTAGGAAAAGCAGTGAGAATCTACAGCCACCCTCTGTGAGGGACAGACAGGACCTTCTCCCACCTGGACGCTGGGCAGGAGGAGGGAAGTAGAGTGTGCATAAAGAATGAAGAGACAAGAGGTGGCGGGACAGGAGGGAGAGAGTGCTCTAGTGACTCAGCCGTGCCACAGGCTCCCAGTCTCCAGTCACATCCAGGGGAGTTTTGTGACAAGTTCCAGCCAATGAAATGAGAACAGACATGACCTTTGTAAATTCCAAGCCAAGGCATTTAAGAGCCAGAATGGCATTTCTATATTCTCTTTCCACCTTTCGCAGTGCTGGAGGAGGAGAGAAGAGGAGGGGAAGATGGACATAGACTCGATTCTCAAATCCTGCATGGGGAAGAGCAGGCCCCGGGAGTCCCAGGCACCTAGCAGATTGCGCATGAGCTTCAAATAAACCCTCGCTACCTTTAGCTGCTGAGATCTAGAGCTCCTGGGCCAGGACAGCAGAGCCTGGCTTATCCTCACATACACCATGGGAGACTGAAGACATGGACAAGGACGAGAGCAATCCAAGGAAATCAGGGATAGGGAACCTGAATATGAAAACAGCAGAACTGAGTATTAAAAAGTCTCCTGATGAAGAGCTAAGGAGAAAGATATCCAAATGGGAACAGACTATACCTAAGCACTGACTCAGGGGGCAGGGGGACTCCAGCACAGAGCCAGTCAAGGGGGGGGAAAAAAGAAATGCAATTCAGAAATGACATTGCAAACACATATTCAGAAAGATTCCATTAAACTTTTTTTTAAAAAACCTTCATAATTATAATAAACTTTACATAAATTATAAACTTTACAGATGCTTTTCTGTAAAGTATTTTATTTGAAGGGACTCAAGAAAAGATAGAAAACATGAATATTCCAATGACCATTGAAGAAATAAAAATTAAAAAGTCCTTGGAAAGCTATTCTCAACCTTCAAAGGTTCCCTTCCATAGAAGAAGGAGGAGACTGAACAATTTGTCTTTACACTGTTACCAAAATGTGACCAGTATAGCAAAAGAAAAAATGCAAATGCTCCCTTACACTTGCTGAATGTCAAAATCTTAAATAAAACAATAAATTAAATCTAGCCATACAGAAACAAATTAACAAATTCAGGATTGACTGTAGGAAGGCAAAGAGAGTTCAACGTTGGAAAATCTATCAGACATTAAGCACCCAAAATATATTGTAGGATTCTATCACTGATGTGCCCACACACAAAAAACAATATCTGGAAGACAATAAGTGCTCAGTAAATACTTATGGAATAAATCATGGCACAAATATTAATAAATTAAAAGGAAAAAACACATTATGATTATCAGTAAATGCCATGAGAACAAACGAATTTAACTTTGTGTCAAAGAAAAACTCAACGTAAAATAATAAAATCATGAAATATGTAGCATGATGAAAAAAGTTTTCTCAAACCAACCATAATGCCTTTTTTTTGAGACCAATAGGACATAGAGGCCCACATATTGCCACAACATTTTAATAATTTTCTACAGGTCGTAAACAATGCAATTAGACATGAAAGTAAAATAAGTGTAAACACTATGGAGAGGAAGATGCTAAGTTATTATTGGCAAAGATATGATTGTCCACTGAAAAATCCTACAGACTCTATTTTTACAAAAATGTTTTTAAAAATACAATAATTCATGAAGGAACTGCTAAGATAATGATATAAAAATCAATAATTTTCCTATATTCTAGCAATAAAGAGTAAAAATAAGCATGGCAAATGATTCTAATCACCAAAGCTATAGTAACAAGACAAATTATCTAAAAATGAAAGCAAAATCACATCAGACATAAATGGACAAAAACTGCTTTATAGGATCCTAGGTAGATTTGAGCATGGATTACCAGAAGAACCAACAGATCTGCCCTAGAAGAAGCGCAGAGTGTTCCTTGGACGCAAGGATGGTTAGACTGCAGCTGACATATTTTGGACATGTACTCAGGAGGGACCAATCCCTGGAGAAGGACACCATGTTTGGGAGAGTGGCAGATCAATAAAAAAAAGGAAGACCCCCAAGTAGATGCCTACAACAATGGGCTTACATATAAAAAAGATCATGTGCATGGCACAGAGTCAGGGAATGTTTCTTCTATTTTACACAGGGTCACTATAAGTCGGGCTGGGATTTGGCTCAGTGGGTAGAGCGCTGCGCTGCAGTCTCTGAGGTCCCAAGTTCAATTCCCAGCACCGCAAAAATGGGAGAAGGGCCTGGCAATCCACTCCCAAGGCAATCCCGAAACAGTCAGCCATTGAAAACCCTATGAGGGTCTCTATGAGTCGGATACCGACTCGACGGCACCTAATAACAACAACACTATAAGTCGGACTTGACTCAATGGCATCTAACAATAGCAACAAAAATTCCCAAATGAAGAATTCTCATTGTACTCAATATTGCAAAAAAGTCAGTTTTCCCCCATGTTAAGATATACATTTAAGAAAATACTCTAGAGAATAAACAAATGAGCATAGCCAAGAACATATGATCAACTTCCCTTCACATGGTTGTTGTTGTTGTTGTTGTTGTTAAGTGCCATCGAGTTGGGAGTCCAACTCTTAGCAACTCTACGCACAACAGGCAAAACACTATTGTCGTTGCTTTTTTGCTATTCATAGGGTTTTCAATGGCGGATTGATTTTTGGGAGTGGGTTGCTGGGTCCTTCTCCCAAACCTACAGCACCTGGTGTTCCCAGGTGGTCTCCCATCCAAATACTAACCAGGCCCGATCCTGCTTAGCTTCCGAGATCTGATGGGATTGGAAGCCACAGTGCTATGGCTGCAGGCATCTTCACATGGTAGCAACCTGGAAATGAGCTGTGATTAAGGCACAGAAGGTCCCTAGTCAAAGGCTTTCAGTCCTGATGACCGAGCTCCACAGCAGCCCTCACTGAGCTGAAGAGCAGGGCACAGCCTGGCTCAACTTCTCTGCCCATCCAAGGCTTGGGGTCTTATGGTGAGGATTACACCACCACACTCATGGGCCAGCTGAGCTCACCTCAAATTCTTGCCAGAAATGTAAAGGGTAAAGGGAACAAATGAGATATCATAGAAATACACATAAGATATAGCTTAATACATGATAATGATACTTCAATATAGTATTATGAATCATACTATCAATTTAATAGTAGAGTAACATTAAAAGAAACAGGAAAGCTAAATGTGACATCTAACTCATGCCATATACTGAAAGTAATGATTGACAAGTTAAGGATTTGACGGTAAAATCAAATTAGAGATAGTAATGAAAATGTGGGCTGGGATTTAGCTCAGTTGGTAGAGTGCTGCGTTGCAGTCTCTGAGGACCCGAGTTCAGTTCCCAGCACCGCAAAAATGGGAGAAGTGCCTGGCAATCCACTCCCAAGGCAATCCCAAAACAGTCAGCCATTGAAAACCCTATGAGGGTTGCTATGAGTCGGATACTGACTTGACGGCACCTAACAACAACAATGAAAATGTAGGAATAGCTGACAAGAGTTCCTAAACATAATATTGGAGCACAAATCATAAATTGAGACCCAAAATCACACATATGAGATGTCCATATAAAAAAAAAGACCTAAACCAAAATTTAAAAGGAAAAAATAATCTTGCAAGGAAATGTGTGTGGTATATTAAAAATTATCTAAAATCAATAAGAAAACACTTGTAAGCATGACTTCAGAAGAACAGGGCAAAGACAAATGCAGGCAATTCAGGAAAGGCAACAAATGTCCAGAAAACAACACAACAAAAAGTTCAATCTAACTAAAAATTAAAAAGAGGTCAAAGGACAGGTCTCTGTTTACAACTCACACAATTAACAAGGTTGTACTATTAGGTGGAAGAAGATTGAGAATTCTACCAAGGATGGGAAAATAATGTATGTGCCTATAATATACTGTTGATGTTGTTGTTGTTGTTAGGTGCCATCGAGTCAGTATCTGACTCATAGCGACCCTCATAGGGTTTTCAATGGCTGACTGTTTTGGGATTGCCTTGGGAGTGGGTTGCCAGGTCCTTCTCCCATTTTTGCAGTGCTGGGAATTGAACTCAGGACCTCAGAGACTGCAGCCCAGCGCTCTACCAACTGAGCTAAATCCCAGCCGTATAATATACTAGAGTATCAAAAAATGTGTACACATTTTAAGAGATGTTATCTATGTGTTACTTTTCAAAGGTGAACTGAATTACTGTAGCAATGTGTAGTATGATATGCATTCAAAAGGTGGCATTAAGCAAATGAATACTAGTGTCACCATGCGACAGGCAGGATGGTCAAAGAAAATGGTCGAAGCACAGCTGTCATTCAAGGAGCACAAATCCGTTCTGAAGTGTTATTTGAAATTCCAGAACGTTGTGAAAGTTCAAGAGCAATGGAGGCATGAATATGCAACAGAACCTCCAACATGCCTATAATATTGCAGGTATTTGTGATAAGTTTGAGACATATTGTACTGTGTGTGCTACGCATCTGGGAAGATCTGGGAGGCCTCACATAGCAATAAGCCCTGCTTCTTCTGCTATGGTAACTACTTTGACTACCTGTTAAAATTGCAGAAGTCAAATTTAACTTGTATTCATTTTCTGTTACTTATATTGAATATTATAATTTTAATACATGATAATAATACTTCAATATAGTATTATGAATCATACTATCAATTTAATAGTAGAGTAACTTTAAAAGAGGAAAGCTAAATGTGACATCTAACTCAAGCCATATACTGAAATTTTTTTCCTTTCTTAAAATGTGTATGCATTTTTATCATCCTCTGTATAAAATATACACACTCACATAGTATTAAAAACTCACATACTCTCTGACTTACTAATTACTTTCAAGACTTCATTTTAGGAAAGTACAAGGATAAGAAATATTTGCCAAATGATCAGCAAAAGGAAACCAGTTAGCTACAGTGGAATATTATAGAGCCTGGAAAAAATCATATTGTAGCTATATAGTTGACATGGGATCATATTCAAGACATAATATGAAGGGGGGGAAAGTACATTACAAAATAGCATACTTATGTACTATGGTTACCACTCTTTTTAAAGAAGACATAGTCATGTGCCCGAAAATGATGTTCCAGCCAATGACAGACCACATATACTATGATGGTGGTCCTATGAGACTATATCACCTAGTGACGTTGTAGCCATCTTTGTTTGTTCAAGTACACTCTATGATCCTCATGCAACCAAAAACTCACCCAATGATATCCCTATCCTTAAGTGAAACATGACTATGTACACACTCATTAAAAACTTAAAAGAGTACATATGAAATAGTAACTGTGGTCTCCAGGTAGCAAAGTTATTGGTGATTTTTCTCCCTTCTTTAGTCCATACGTGAGTTTATGATTTTTCTACAATAAACAAAGATTACTCATAAAACCAAAAAAAAGTTTTTTAAAAAAAGTAAATTGAATTCTGTGGGAAAACAAACATCTATTCTAAAAATACACTCTAAAGTTGGAAAATGAAAGCAAAAACATCTGCTTCCTGGACAGAAAGGAGAGTTTTAAATTGCTAGACAGCCACAAGCTTCCCGAAGGCAGTGGGATTCCAGGTTCCTTCGCCAGAGGGGGAGACCTGACCCTCCCACTCTTTCCCCTTCACCTTCTCTCTTACCTACAAGCACCTCTTCGCAGAGCTGAAGCATTATTTTATTACTTACTGGCCTTATCAAAAGAGCATTTGAAATCATCAGCTCTTAATAACTAATAAAAGGGATGCATACTAATCCCCTCTAGAATGAACCCCACAAACTACTATTCTATTCACATGGCTACTAATTTGCTTTTTCTAGAGAGAGGGGGAAAAAATGGTCCTTGTCACCCATCACAAATAAAAAAAAAAACTGATTGATGCTGATGAATTCTTTTGGTGGAGACAACATGGGAGGGAAAATGATTAATTGGTATTTAAGAGAATGGCTTCCTCACAATGACTTGCAGGTCTGGGATAACAGAGTTCTGCACAAAATCCGGGCAGCCTCATGCTGACCGCTGAGGGTAGCCGAGGTGAGACCCAGCAAACCTACCCAGTAAGGAGCTTGGAGGACACAGCAAAGAATACCCTCTCCCAACTTGCCAGCCTGGTTATGAGCGGGTTAGCGCGTTCTGTTATCTCTCCCATATGCCCATGTCAGCAGGAGGCAAGGCTTGTGCTCCTAGAATTGGACTGAAGAACTCAGGGGGAGAGGGCAGGGTCTGAGCAGCCTCCTGGGCTAACAGGAATCCTGCGTGGGGACCTGTGTTGGTCTGGCATGTTCAAATCCCAGGGAAATGGCAGGGAGGAAAGGAAGCAGCTGGGGACGAATCTGGGCTCGGTTCCGATCCTACCCGAATGTCCTATTGATTGGGTCACGGCTCCAAGGAGGTGTGCTGAAGGGCAGGCAGTGGCTCAAAGGAACCTTCCAGGAAAAGATCTTCCCTGGCTGTGGCCTGAGCAGAAACGGCTGCAGCGCCAGATCTCCCAGAGGCTGCTGCAGCCTTGGCACCCAGCTTGAGACTAAAGGCTGATGCCCAGATCGCTGCAGCTGAATTGTGAGCACTGCACAGCAGCAGTGATGCTTCGCAAGGCTGTGCACCAGAAACCCAGCCTACTCAGCACCATCTTGCATGCTGGGCAGTCTAGGAACAGAAAACAGGGCTCTAGAGACTAAAATTGGTCGTCTACCCACAACTTGTTGTTGTCAGGTGCCAGCGAGTCAGGTCCAACTCACAGCGACCCTATGTACAACATACAAAACACTCCCCCAATCCGACACCGTGCCATGCCCAGCACCATGTCAGTGCTTCTCTGCTATTCATAGGGATTTGAATGGCTGATTGTCTCAGGATGGTTTCAGGAGTGGACTGCCAGGTCCTTCTCCCATTTTTTGCAGTGCTGAGGATCAAACCCAGGGACTCACAGAGCATAAAGCAGCAGTCTAGGAACTGAGCTAAACCTCAGCCTACCCACAACTTAGAGTATCTAAACCCTCACTCAACCCAACACAGCAGCCTTGCCTCTCCCACAGGCTCATAGCTACTTGTCTACTCTCACAGCCCCTGAACTTCACCCATTCTCATGCAAGAGCACCCACCTGGAGCCATCACTGGCCAGTGGCTGTCGGAATTTGTCTCTAAGAAGCCCTTTATAGTTAGGAGGCGGACGTTTTTCCAAGATTGAATGGGCAAGCAGAAGAGGAAAGCAACAATGAACCTCACTGACCATTTGGTTTATCCTTCTTGGGGCCATCATAGCCTTTGACACCATCATAACCCTCTCTGGTGGGGTGGGGGGCGGCAAGCACAACTTCCAACGTGCAGACTGAAAACCCACCCTCCTTGCCACATCAAGGGGCCAGTTTTACTGCTTCCATTTTTCTCTTTCACTTGGTAGGTTTCTTGGGTGCTAAAGTTTCAGGCCAGGGTTTTGCTTCGCCCAACACAAACCAAATGTCACTTCTAAGAAAAACACTCGCTGTCCGTCAGGATGTGCCTCACCCCAGCTCCCACTACACTCTACTAAAGGTAAAACTTGGTGCCATCCGTCAGGCATAAACTAACCTCTTCCTTAAGTCTTACCCTGTCCTTCCAGAGCCCAGCAGCACAACTGTTCCTCACCCTTCTGAAGCGTCCATTCCCATCATAAAATTTAAAGAAGCACGGGATCAGGAGCTCTTCCCATTTTGACCCACAGCCCACCTCTTTATAACATCTGCATTTTTTGCTAACTTATTTATCCAGTTGTCAAAGAATTTAAGAGAACCTACTATATTCTGGGCATCAGGGAAGCTGTCCCTGCCCTCAAGGAGCTTGAAGTCTAGTGGGAAAGATGAATGAAACAAAGATCAAAATTATAATACAATTGAACCACAGAATGCCTTTAGAAAAGAGGTCGCAAAAGAGCAAAGATTTTTTTTTGTTCCATACTGCAATATTGCCTGAACGAGAGCAGCGCCTGGCACCCAGTCACCACTGAGGGACTGAAAGTGAATACCCTATAGTGCACATAATCTAGTAACAGTCATGAAACCTACCCAAAGATATTTACAGCTACTATTTATCAAGCATTTCCTAGTGCTAAACACTGTGTTAGGCATTTCCAGAAGGTAATCTCATCATTACCGCCACAACGACTTCATCACCACAGTGCAATTCTTATTATTCCCGTTTTGCAGATAAGGAAACTTGTCCTAATGTGTGGAGAGTTAAGGTCAAGAGCAAGAAGCGGCAATCTAAATCATCCCGCTGGAAAGCCTGTGCTGCTAACCAGGCGGCACTCAGTCCGGGTAGTGCTTCCCAGTGGATGGAAGTGAAGGGACAGATAAGAGAAAGTTCAAAGCAAAATGAATATGTGCACAGACTAGGGAAATACACCAAGAAGGAGACGGAAGTCTTCTCAGTTAAATACGATTGGATTTATCATCTCTTTCCATAGTTGCTAATGTCCATCCTCTCTACTCCTAAGGTGTGAGCCTTTTGAGAAAAAGTACTAGCAACCCAACAGAGTACATTTAAGTAGGGCAATCCCTGCACTGTTCAAAGGACTTTAGCCAATGCTTGTTGTAATTGTTGTTGTTAGGTGCCGTTGAGTCGGCATCCTACTCATAGTGACCCTCATAGGGTTTTCAATGGCTGACCATTTGGGGATTGCCTTGGGAGTGGATTGCCAGGTCCTTCTCTCATTTTTGCGGTGCTGGGAATTGAACTTGGGACCTCAGAGACTGCAGCGTAGCACTCTACCAACTGAGCTAAATCCCAGCCCGAGCCAATGCTTCTTGTTGTTGTTGTTGTTGTTGTTAGGTGCTGTCAAGTCGGTATCCAACTCATAGCGACCCTCATAGGGTTTTCAATGGCTGACAGTTTGGGGATTGCCTTGGGAGTGGATTGCCAGGCCCTTCTCCCATTTTTGCGGTGCTGGGAACTGAACTTGGAACCTCAGAGACTGCAGCGCAGCGCTCTACCAACTGAGCCAAATCCCAGCCACTAGCCAATGCTTAGTAATTTTAAATTCAAAATAACCCCAGAACCTGCACCTCTCAGAAGGCAAGTTGAATGTGGAGCCCTGAAGAAGGCAACTCTCAACACCTCACCCCCCAGTCTTCTCTAAGAGACAGAGAAGCCATCACTTACAAAACACACAGGGATAAGAGATAAGGACCGAGTGGCTTGCTGAAGAAACTCTACGATGTACAACAGAACAAAACACTGCCCGACACCGTGCTGTGCACAAGACCTGTTTTATCTGACAATGCTTCTCCGCTATCCATAAGGTATTCAATGGCTAGTTGCTTCAGAAGTGGACTGCCAGGTCCTTCCTCCTGGTCCATCTTAGTCTGGAGGCTCAGCTGAAACCTATCGACCATGGGAGACCCTGCTGGTATCTGAATATGGTGACACACCTTCCAGCCTCATGGCAACACGCAAGTCCCACATTGCTCTATAACTACACACCTAAGATCCAAATTTCCAATCCTATATGCTTTTATGGATTTCAGAAATTAAGAAGCAAATTCTGGCCCTTTTACCCCCTTATACATTGGATCACAACTCATAATGTTCCCAAAAGGATAAAGGAAATTCTTCTCTTCATTTATGCTCACAGACCAAGAGTAAACTGAGTTTCTTTGGGAATTTTGTGGTTTTTGTTTATATTTTGTTTTTGCAGTCCTAGGAAGTTGAACAGAGGGCCTTGTGCACATGGTAGGCAAGTGCTCAACCATTGAGCTGCACTGCACCCCAGCTCCTTTATGTTTTACTTTGAGACAGGGTCTAAGTTGCACAGGTTGCCTCTGTCCTTGAAATCGTGATCCTCCTGCCTCAGCTTCCTGAGTCACTGGAATTACACGCATGCACCACAGTGCTTAGCTTAAACTGTTTTAATCTTTTAATAAATATCAATTGAGCATCAACTGTCTACCAGGTATTGAGCTATATGTCCTTGGCATGCAAGGGCAATCAACACATTCTATTGGAGGAAGATGGGCCAGAAAACAAAAAATACAAAGAGCATTTCACACAGTGAAGAGTGCTATGCAAAAATGAAAAGGATGATGGACTAGAGAGTGAGCAGGAAGGGAGGGCTTCTGGAAAGCCTTTGAGCTGAGACTTGAATGACAAGGAAGAGCTATTTGGGAGGAGGAGCAAACTCTCAGCCAGACAGAGAAAATGGGAAAATAGCAAGACTAAAAGCCCTGAGATGGAATGCGTCTGGTGTCTCTGGGACAAGGAAGGGCATATGGCTGCAGCTCAGAGACGAGGAGAGGATGGGACAGAATGAGTATGGCGAGACGGGCAGGGACCGGATCAGGTAAGGCCCTGTGGGCCACTGGAAAGACTGGAAACGCTACATGGAATGAGACGCTGATGGCGGCTATTAAGCAACAGGGTCATATGAACTGATTTTGGCTTTAAGATTCCCTCTGGATTTCATCAAAATTGATACTCGAGGTGCCACCTGACAGAGACAGAATTCCTCCACGTGCCAACATCCAGCAGAGTCCCAACTAAGAGTAGGCACCTCTAGGTGACCAGCTACTTGGACTTCTAAGAATGTGCTTTCAGTAAGACCACGTTTTCTGAAACCCAATTTCCCCTCCCCCTTCTTCATTCCCTCCATGAATGACAGTGAAAAATGAGGGACCATGCCCATGGCTCAAAAGTCCTACCACTTAAAAACAAGTCCTAAACAGTGGCAGAAGAGTGGCATTTCATGGGGGCCAGAGGCACAGCCTTAACACCTTCCAAACATTTAGATTCTAGCACTGTAGGGAAAGAGAAGACCAAGGGAAACCAGACACCCGTGTCCAGAGTTAGGAACCTCCTAGTCACTCACTGGTGTGCTGTGATGACCAGTGTCAGCCTGCAGAGCGATGCAGAAGTCAAGACATTGAAGACTGGTCAGCTTGACAGGCATCCAATAAACAAGGAGTAGCAGGAAAACACTATCTCAGCCTTCAACATACCAAAGGCAGTCCACGTGAGGCTATATTTGTGACAATGCCATGCCAAAAATCTGGGCTAATCTGACTCTGCTATTCATAAATTCCCCCTCATGTTAAAGCACATGTGTTTGGGAAAGGAAAAATGAATCCAAGTCAATTTTAGACATTGTGACTTGGAAACCATCTGGAGTCCCTGGAAGCATAAGAAGCCATCGCATCCCCTGCCCTCAGATGCCCACTGTAACTAGGGCAGTATGCTTAGATGGGAGCTTAGATGTCCTCCAGTCTCCAGGGAGGTTCCCACCCCCACCCTACCCGGTGCCAGCTCAAGCTCCGCTTCCCACCCAAGAAAGGTATTTGGTTTCTCGGTAAACCTAGTGGAGGGCCCTCCATGTGTGGCGCTCGCACTTGAATTGCACCCAAGCCTGAGTTCTTCGCTTTCCGATTGCTTCAGAACTGCACACCTGAATTCCTTTACCACTGCAGGGCCGGGAAACCCTTCCCCGGGCGCAGAAGTTCCATGAAAAATCCCCTCCACCTAACAACCCTGTGTTGAGAGAAACGTCGAGCTTTGGAGGAGACCCACCAGGATCCTTACATAACCTTAATAGACGTTGACACCCCTCAGAGCCGCTCCTGAAGCTACTGGCCCGGATCTAGCCCGTTTTCACCAAGATGAGCGCAGGCTGGGGCTTGCAGCTCCCTGGGGCCTGGCTCGGAATCCTGGGCTGTGGGGCCTCTGTCCCCCTCCCCTACCTGGCTGCGATCCTCCGCTTATTTTGTCTTCCAGAGGAGTTGGACCTCCCTCCCCGCAGTCTCCTTCCCCCACCCTTCCCCCGAAATCAGTCTCAGGACCACGCCGCCAGCATCGCCATTCCGCTAGCACCTTCTCTTCCCTCCCGCCCCCTCCCCCGCCATCCCCTCCCCACCACCCAACGCCTTGAGGAACCCGGCCTGGAAAGTGATCCAGAATCTAGTACAGTCACAGTCCCTGAAAACAAACACTCGGGAGGGGCAGCCGACCAGGCCCAGCACTTGCCCTGGACCCCGAAGCAGCCCCGACCTGGGCGCAGGGGAGGGGGGGAGGGACTCCGGAGACCGACTGCGGCTCGGCAGCCCGCAGCCAATGCGCGCAAACACCTGTTTCCAGGAAGATTCGCGGCCAGAGGGAGAACGGAATCCCGAGGCCAGGCAGGGAGGCCGAGGCGAAGGGGCAGCCGGGGACGCAGGTAGAAGATGCGTCACCCCGTGCGCTTGGCGACCCGCGCCTGGGACCGGGAGGCGGAGAGACAGAAGGGACCCGAGGTCTGGGAAGTTCGCCGAGGAGGGGTCGCGCCGGCGATCGGAGGGAAAGGGGCGGCGGGAGAGGAGGGAGGCCGGGCGAGGAGGAGGCCGGCGGGCTGCACCACCTGCGCGCACCGGCCCCCGGCTGCCCGCGGGCGACCTACCTGCCCACCGTCTGGTTGGCCAGCTGGCGCATGCGATTGAACTGCTTCTTCATCGTGGCCCCACTGGCGCGCTGGCCCGGCGCTGGGGAGGACGGCGCAGCCCGGAGCCCGCCGCAGGGTTACATGGCTCCCGCGCCGAGCCTCCCGGGCGGCGGCGGCGGCACTGCGGTGCCTCCGGGAGCCGTCTGGCCCGCGCGCGGCTGCCTGCCGAGGGCGCCGCCGCCTACTCCGCCTCCCGCCGCGCCGCCTCCGGCCGCATCCCGCTCGCACGCGCAGCCGAGCCCGCCTGGCAACGCCCGGGGCCGCCCCGCGCGCCAGCCCCGTCCGCCCTGGCCGATGCCCCCGGCCCCAGCCCGGCGAACGGACCCGGGAGTCTCCGCAGGCTGCCTGGCAGCCGGCCGGGGGTCCCCGTGCGCCTGTGCGGGGAGCGCCGTGCATGCCGGGACTTGTAGTTTCCAGCCCGCGCCCACCTCTCCTCTGTCCAAAGTTTGCAAGGACATGGAGTGGGGAGGTAGGATAAGGCAAGGTCGCCATCGGCTTTGCACTTCGGCGTTCTAGTGGAGAACGCGCTTTCCTGTCTTAAAACTGGCAAAGTGAGACCGAGAGCGCAACAGCAAATAAAGAGAAGGAACATCTGTCTCCGATTGTGTCTTATGTGAATGTTGGTGTTACTGCTCTGAACTCACAGGACGAAGATATCTGCTAGTGGGTCTATGGCTCATGAGATAGTACAACGTCACCTGTTTGTGCTGAGGTTCAGGGTTAAGCTTGGGGCACGGTGATTGACAGCATATTACGAACCAGGCTTAGCATGCATCCCAAAAAGTGTGGTCCTTAATTTCCAACAAACCTAGTAGGGAACCAGAAGCCCCTCTGGAAGGAAGGGGTAATCACCGTGGCCTCCTGTCTTCAGGCCCAACCCGACTGAGACAGCTTTCTTGTATGGCTTAGATTCTGACCTCCTAGCTATTCCCACCTCCCTTCCACCGCCAGAAATTCAAGAGGCACCAGCTGACTCCTTGAAGGGAGTTGTGGCTTTCTTCAGGTGTTATCCTTAGAAAACGACGAGTGATTGCTTTTCGATGTGATCACTGTATATCAAATAAGAACATTATTGTTGGGTGGTAGGGGCTTTGCATCAGATATAAGTTCCTATATTAGAATTCCCACATACCTATTTTATAACCTTAGGGTAATTGCTTAACCTCTCTAATCTACAGTTTCCTTCTCTCTAATAGAGAAATAGTGGTGCCCAATAGAAAGCAAAGAAAGAGAAGTATTTGCTAAATCAAATTACATGTAGATTGCTATGTAAGCCAGGCCCTGTGGCGTATGCCTGGAATCCCAGTGACTCTGGAGGCCAAGGCAGGAGTGTTGCAGGTTTGAAGCCAGAGGCAGCCTGTGTAATTTAGCAAGACTCTGTCTCATAATGAAAAATAAAAAGAGGGCTGGGAAAGCCGCCCAGTGGTAGAGCACTAGCAAAGCATGTGCAAGGCCTAGCTTCAACCCTTAAGTACCACAAAGATAAATAAATAAATAATAAATAAATAAATAAATAAATTGCTGAGTAGTACATTATGTCATATTCATCCACAGCAAATATAATGGTAATGATGATAGTATACTAGAGGAAAATCCTATTCTTGCAACATAATTTGATAAGTGAAAGAACTTCTTTTGAAATACAATATTTTGCATATGTTGATTATTGTTGAAAGATGCCCTAAATATGGTGCTAAGTATCTTGCTGGCCAGCTGAACAAAAGATGGTTTGAGGCATGTCTTGGATGAATGAACATGAAGTCTTTAATTAATTGTGAATTTAGCCTCTGCTTATTAGGTCAGACAGCTATAGCCAATTAACAATTGAAGGCATCATTTGCTTTTAACTAACTGGATATGCCTCCAATGTCAATATAATGTTTATATAAGCTGAAATTATTTCCATTTAAAATTTTTAAAAAGCACCACAGTGTGGTTTTTATATGCACAGATAATAATGAGACATTAAGAGTTCCATATGACTTTTAACAACACTATCTCTGGTAATATTTAGAACTGCATTATCCAATATAGTAGCCCCTGGCCATTGTGGCTATTAAAAGTTAAATTAATCTAAATTAAATTGAATCAAAAATTTAGTTCCATAATCATGCTCGACACAATTTAAAAGTTTAATATCAGCCAGTGCATTTTATGCTTCTTATCCTAGGAAAGGGATGACAGGGAAAAAAAGAAAAAGGGATGTCAGGGCTACTCTTTTGCTCTTTCAAACAAGACTTCAGAAACATGTGTAAGAGAATACAGTTTTTAGACAAGAGTTTGAACTTCAAGAATATGGGCTTCAAGAGCTTTAATGTAGACCATGAAGACCACACTATCTTGCCTAGTCTAAAGAACCCATAGGCTGTGGGGGTGTTGAAGATGGTGACTGGTGTGATGGGAGGAAGAGAGAGGAAGGGAAAATAGATTATGCATATGTAGATTCTATGTCCAAAATTTTTGCTGCTTATCTCTACAAGAAGGGATTATACTTCACCTTTCCACTGTGGTCAAGATCAGTCATGCAATTTTCTTTGGAGAATGAATAGGCACAGAATGTCCTACCCCTTCCTTTTTCTCTCCATCATAATACCAGCAATGAATTGATGGGAGCTGCTGTGAAGCAGAGTGACAGTCATCCAGCTGGAGGGAAAAGGGATCACTTGTCTGTTTTATACAGAGGTTTGGGGATTATAATCTTACCAGCATTGAGTCTAAATTGATTGCTATGGTAGATATCTCTGAGAAAGTGGCTTGTACCTTGCTCTTTCCTGTGGTCAGTACTTAGGTTGGTTGAGGCAGGCTGGAAACAGAACTATCATATACCTTTGGTGGATCTGGGCACAGGGGACTATCTGTCCTCCACTTCTTATTGTTGTTGTTGTTGTTAGGTGCCCTTGAGTCATGTCGGACTCATAGCAACCCTCATAGGGTTTTCAATGGCTGACTGTTTCGGGATTGCCTTGGGAGTGGGTTGCCAGGTCCTTCTCCCATTTTTGTGGTGCTGGGAATTGAACTTCGGACCTCAGCGACTGCAGAGCAGTACTCTACCAACTGAGCTAAATCCCAGCCTTTCCACTTCTTAAGTGAAAGCTAAGTATGGCAAAGCCCTCAGAGATCCTCTGATTCCTAAGGCACATACATGGGGTACATGGAATGCCTACACGACAATCTTGTGCAGCCTTGGAGGACCCCATGCCCAAGCTGTATACAATGACTTGGTGCATATGTGTGCACCACGAGGGTCTCCCAAAGTACCTGAAAGAGCCAAATTTGAAAGCTGCTGGGATCAGAAATGAGCAGGAGGCAGCAATGGCCAAGGTTGAAATGAAGAAAGCTACATAAAGTGCCTGAAATTTAATTTCTCCCACATAGAATAAACTTAAAAGTTCACACCATTTGCAAAAGAAAAGATGAAGAAGAGACGGGGGAGGGGGAGAAAGAGGAGGAAGATTCTATGTTTTTTATACCTGACTTTGACCTATGGGAGGATTGTACTTCCCAGTACCTATTGAGCTTCAGTTTGGCTACATGACCAGCTCTGGCCAACAAAAGACATATATGCTTCTTTCTTGCCTCAACAATAGTATTTATGTGAAATAAATTTCCTTAAAACTCTGATATTCTGTCAGGTATGGTGGCACATGACTGTGATCCCAGCAACTTGGGAGGTAGAGGAAGGAGGACCACAAGTTTGAGGCTAGAGGCAGCCTACGTCACTTAGTGAGACTCTGACTCAAGATTAAAAAAAAATTGACTGGGGGTGCAGCTCAGTGGTCAAGCGCTTGCAAAGTATGTGAGGCCTTGTGTTCAACCTTCAAGAGAAAGATGAAAGAAAGAAAGAAAGAAGAAAGAGTGTCATCCCACTTCAGAGCCACTAAATTAAAATAGTTTTAGCCTCTTCATTCTGAATGCAAGCATTCAGTAGAGTCCCCTCCCAAACACAACATTCATTAGCAACATGTAGCTATTTCAATTTGATTTTAAATTAGTTAAATAAAACTAAAAAGCCAGTTTCTTAACTACTATTAGCCACTTTTCAAGGGTCCAGGAACCATATATGGCTAGTAGCCACCATATTATTGCTGTTAGGTGCAGGGTCGGGCCTGGTTAGTACTTGGATGGGAAACTGCCTGGGAATACCAGGTGCTGTAGGCTTGTGAGAAGGACCTGGCAACCCAATCCCAAAAAACAATCAGCCCTTGAAGACCCTATGAATAGCAGAGAAGCAAGACACTAATATTTCATCTGCTATGAGTTGGACACCGACTCAACAGCACCTAACAACAACAACAATAATCTTGTGCTTCACCGTGACACTTCTGCAGCCAGTAACATATGGGTGAAAGTGACATGTGCTGCCTCCAAGCTATGATAAGAAAACTTCTATGCTTTTCTCTTATCCTCTGGCAGGTAACTGCTTTTTTATTACCTTGTTCAGAATGAACACTTATGGAACAGGCCTGATATGGACCCCAGCAGAAATTAAAGGAATGGTTAATAAATTGATTTCATGATGGGTTATTTTAAAAGGTTGGGGAAAACAAATACATCTAAAGAAATGTGAAAAGAAAGATTAAGACACATAACATTAGAAACAAGAAAAAGCATTTCATCACAGATGCAAAAAATGATAAAAGAATATCTCTTCAACTTTGCTTTATCCTCAAAAAACCTCTTTATTTGCTAGAGGAATATAAATTGCTATTGTTGTTGTCAGGTGCTGTCAAGTCCTGTTCAACTCATAGCAACCCTCATAGGGTTTTCAATGGCTGATTGTTTCGGGATTGCCTCAGGAGTGGATTACCATGTCCTTCTCCCATTTTTTCAGCGCTGGGAATTGAACACAGGACCTCAGAAACTGCAGAGTGGCACTCTACCATCTGAGCTAAATCCCAGGCCCATAAATTGCTATGTTGTTGTTGCTAGGTACCTTCGAGTCGAGTCCGACTCATAGGGACCCCTTACAGGGTTTTCAATGGCTGATTGTTTCAGGATTGACTAGGAAGTGGGTTGCCACGTCCTTCTCCCGTTTCTGTGGTGCTGGGAATCAAACTCAGGACCTCAGAGACTGCAGAGCAGCGCTCTACCAACTGAGCTAAATCCCAGCCCCATAAATTGCTATGTTGTTGTTGTTAGGTGCCGTCAAGTCGGTATCCGACTCATAGTGACCCTCATAGGGTTTTCAATGGCTGATTGTTTAGGGATTGCCTTGGGAGTGGATTGCCAGGCCCTTCTCCCATTTTTGTGGTGCTGGGAATTGAACTCAGGGCCTCAGAGACTGCAGCGCAGTGCTCTACCAACTGAGCTAAATCTGAGCCCCATAAATTGCTATAGGTGTTCTAAAAATAGGAAGTGTGAGTAGACCTAGAACACTGAAGAAACTGGAAAAGTTGTCAAAGAGCAACTCTCTCAAAAGCACGGGGGCCCAGATGTTTTCATGGAGAGTGCTGGTCTGAAGAACAAGATTCGGATATTTTGAATCTTATTCTATCAAAGTGTCAAGAAACAGGAAATTCTCCTGCTATTTAAAGTGTTCTAGAGCACAGAAATAAAATGAGAGCATCCTGAAACATGAAATTGACCTAATCGTATTATCACACCTGATAAGGATCACACAAGCATAAAAACAAATCATGCGCTGGGTGCGGTGGCGCATGCCTGTAATCCCAGCAGCTCAGGAGGCAGAGGCAGGAGGATCACAAGTTCGAGACCAGAGGCAGTCTGTGCAATTTAGCAAGATCCTGTCTCAAAAAGTAAAAAAATGGGCTGAGGTGCCCCTCAGTGTTCCGGCGCTTGCAAAGCATGCAGGCACAAGGCCCTGGGTTCAACCCCCAAGTACCACACACAAAAAAAAATCTATATCTATATCTATCTATCTATCTATCTATCTATATATATATATATCACCTATAAGACTAGATATAAACGTATTAACAAAGTGTTAGTAAATAATATCTAACAGTATATGCATTTGGATACAAATGTGCGTACATTTTCCAATAATGAAGAAAAATTTGGAAATTTCAGATAAATTTTAAAAATGAAAAAGCACTCATATTTTTACAAACCAAGACAATACTGTGAATTTATAAATATATTTCAAAAATGGGATCAAGCTATTATTAGGCCAGTACGTTCTTTCTTGTCTTCTGTTCTAAATAGCTCTGCGATCAATATGTTAGTGTTTAAAACTTTGCACACAGACTTGTTTGCTTAAGATCAAAATTAAAGAATCAGACCTTGTGATTCAAAGTGTACCATGTTATCAAACTTTTTGTATGTATCACCAAGTTATTCTTCAGATAAAAACTGGAAATATATTGCAGGCCCACCTATAATTTATACATCATTGCCCCATACACTGACCTACACTGGGTATTACTACTTTTAATAATCCTGCCAGATAAACAGAAGAGAAACACATTACATTATAGTGCTGTTTAATTTTCATTTGTTTTCATTTTACTAAATATTTTTCCTAGGGTTTGGCTTAGTTGGTAGAGTGCCACTCTGCACTCTCTGAGGCCCTAGGTTCGATCCCCAGCACTGCAAAAACAGGACATGGCAATCCACTCCGGAAGCAATCCCAAAATAATCAGCCATTGAAAGCCCTATGAGAGTTACTATGAGTCAGATTCAATTAAATGGCACCTAACAACAACGACAACAACCAGTTTCCCATGTACTTATTGTTGTTGTTGTTGCTAGGTGCCACATCAAGTCAGTGTCTGACTCATAGTGATCCTAAGTACAACAGGCAAAACACTATTGTCAGTGCTTCTCTGCTGTTCATAGGGTTTTCAATGGCAGATTAATTTTTTGGTCATGGGTTGCCTGGTCCACCTCCCAAGCCTACGGCACCTCGTGTTCCCAGGTGGTCTCCCATCCAAGTACCAAGGAGGCCCAACCCTGCTTAGCTTCAGAGATCTAATGGGGTCAGATGCCACAGTGGGATGGCTGCAGACCAAGTATTTCTTAGCCATTAGTATTTCTTCTTTGAGTATTTACTGCTGTGTCCCTAGCCCATTTTTCTGTTGTGAGTTTCCATGTCTTCTTTTTTATTGTAAAAGCTCTTGAGTTACATGAATTACATTGATGCTACTGTATCTAAGTCGGTCAGCTTTATTGTGCTGTGGGAGCTTGCGTGTTGATTTGATGCTGAGAGGTATGCCACGGGTATCTCAGATACCAGCAAGGCCCCCCATGATGGACAGGTTTCACCTGATCTCCACACTAAGAAACTAGGGTGAAGGACATGGCAGCCCACTCTTGAAACAATTAGTCATTGAAAACCCTATAAATAGCAGAGAAGCACTGATAAATATAGCACCAGAAAATGAGCTCCCCACTCCCCGAGATGCTGGAAGGCATTCTAAATGACTGGGGAAGAATTGCCCCCTCAAAGTAGAGTTGACCTTAATGATAGGAATGTAGTAAATCCCCTGGGACCTCCATTTAGTGATGTGGAACAATCAAAATTAGAAGAAAATGTGGCTGCAACAATGGGTTCAAACATAAAAATGTGTATATGTATACGCACTGTTTTGGGTAGTGTTTTCTCTCTTGTACATAGGTTCACTATGAGTCAGTCCCTACTCCACAGCAACTAATAACAACAACATTATATCTTATGGCACATGTTTTCTCTAGTTTGACCTTTCAATTAGAAACATCTTTAATGTTGAATTTATTTTTTATTTTTTAATTGTGTGTGTGGGGGGGTACTGGGAGTTGAACCCAGGGCCTCCTGCTTGCATGCTTTGCAAGTGCTGGACCACTGAGCTGCACCCCCAGCCCATTTTTTTACACTCTTTTGAGACAAGGTCTCATTAAGTTACACAGACTGCCTCTGGTCTCGAACTTGCGATCCTCCTGCCTCTGCCTCCAGAGCCACTGGAATTACAGGCCTGCGCCACCGAGTGCGGCTTTTGATGTTGATTTTTATCTTCTGGGAATTTTACATTTTTAATGTGGTAAAATCCACTCATCTTTTCTTTATAGCTCATGCCTTTGTTTAATGTGTTGAAGCCTCCCTTATCCCCAAAGTTAAGAAATATTCAACTATATCTCCACCTAAAACATTTATGTGTTATATTCTTTTTGTTGTTGTTGTTAGGTGCCATTGAGCCAAGTCTGACTCATAGGGACACTCACAGGGTTTTCAATGGTTGATTGTTTCTGGATTGCTTCAGGAGGGAATTGCCAGGTCTTTCGTTCTTTGCCCATTTTTGCAGTGCTGGGAATCAAACTGAGAGCCTCATAGAGCACAGACAAGTGCTGTACCAACTGAGCCCTATATTCCTAGCCCTATATTCCTTTATGTATAATAAATTTACATTCAGCTTTTGATTTTGATTCATTTATTTCCACAAAAACCCAAAATAAGTCCTAAAATAGAATAGAATAATCCTATGTCATCCATGAAAACTAAAGAAAGATCTTACTCACAATCTTCCCAAATAATGGTGCAGGTGGTTTCTGAGCAAGGAGAGGACCAGCCAGGCACTTTTTACAGTGTGTGTTAACCCTTTGGAGGCCACATTACCTCTGAAAAACCGCCTCCCTCACCATCTCAGTCACCGAATCTAGACTAATTAGACCTCTCTATGTGAGACTGGGCCTGTAGCTGTAGCCCTGTGGCATCCGATCCCGTCAGATCTAGGAAGCTAAGCAGGGTCGGGCCTGGTTAGTGCCTAGATGCATTGAAAACCCTATGAACAGCAGAGAAGCACTGACAATAATGTTTCCCCTGTTGTACGGAGGTTTGCTATGAGTCAGATACCGACTCGACGGCACCTAACAACAACAACAACAACAATGTGAGACTGAATAAACAGAAAAAATTAGTAAAAAAGATTTAGTAGTTCAACGTAGTATTGATGACTATGATAATGGATGTAATAATACACAATATAGCCAACCATTACTATAAGTGGCTTAACATACATTATGTTATTTAGTCCTTAAAAGAAGTCTGGGATAAGAGTTTTATTATTCCCATCAACTAAGTCAAAGTTCTGAGAGTATAGGTGAATAGCTATTCAAGTGCCAGAACTGGTATTCAAACCTAGATTTTTCCAGTTCCAATGCCACAATATATACACATGTTCAAAACATTACATATAACCCCTCTAATATTTGCAATTTTTACATTTTTATGTACCAGTTAAAAATAAATTTAATTTAAAAGTTAAAAATAGGCTACCCTCCATTTACGTATATGTATATGTACATTTGTCTGCAGTTGTATCCCTGTGGCATTAGATTCCATCAGATCTCAGAAGCTAAGCAGGGTCGGGCCTGGTTAGTACTTAGATGGGAGACCACCTTAGAACACTAGGTGCTGTAGGTTTGGGAGAAGGACCTGGTAACCCACTCCCAAAAATCAATCCACCACTGAAAATCCTATGAACAGCAGAGAAGCACTGACAATAGTGTTTTGCCTGTTGTACATAGGGTTGCTATGAGTCAAATACCAACTCAACAGTACCTAACAACAGCAACAATGTGTACATGTACACCTATGCATGTATATAGATAAATGGAGATTTATTTATTGGGGGGCTGAGGTTTAGCTCAGTTAGTAGAGTGCCCTCTGCAGTCTCTGAGGCCCTGGGTTCAATCCCCAACACCAGAAAAATGAGAGAAGGACAGGGCAATCCACTTCTGAAGTAATCCAGAAACAATCAGGCATTGGAACCTCTATGAGGGTTGCTATGAGTTAGATATACTGGCCTGGTTAATATTTGGATGGGAGACCACCTGGGAATACCAGGTGCTGTAGGTTTGGGAGAAGGACCTGGCAACCCACTCCCAAAAAACAATTAGCCATTGAAAACCCTATGAATAGCAGAGAAGCACCAACAATACTGTTAATACTGTTTCACCTATTTTATGTAAGGTCACTATGATTCGGACACCAACTCTACGGCACCTAACAATAACAATATACATTCATACATATATGTGTACATATACAAATGGAGATTCATTTAATATATATAAAATATATATACAATATATATAACATATATACTATATAACATATAGTACATATATATATATATATATATATATATATATATATATATATATCCTTGTGCTTCTGTTACAAGCTCTTGCCTACATAAAATAGGTAGATTAATCTGAGAATTCAAAGGAAATGGCCTCCAATGTAAACATTATGCAGGAAGTAAGGGAAATATGTATTTTTACTCTCATTTGTATTCTTGGTGAGAACACTGCTTTAATATAACAGGAGCTTGTTGCCATGAAGAAGAGCCCTGCTATACAAGAAAGAGTTCTTGGATAAGAAACACACGACTTCCAAACTAATGAAACTCAATAGAGGCAGGAAATCATAAATCTGGTAGAGTCCAAAATGGAATTAGTATATTAGAAGATGGGCTGGAAGCATGCTCCTCAGATTCAAAGGGAAAATGTAGGTAATGCAATGAAATCATGAGGAAAAGGAAGAGACACGGAATCTTTTTCTCAGAACATTCAAAGAACATGTAATAGAATTTCCAGAGCAGAGGGTGAAGAAGAGGTAAGTATAAAAACACAAAAAGAAAAAAAAATCAAAACAAAAAACTCCCCCAAAAACGATTTTGCAGAGCTGAAGGAAAGCCCAGGTCCAAATTAAAATAATTCACCCAGTGCCAGAAAATATTACTGCAAGTGGAAAAAAAAAAAAACCTAGATGTGTGTTGGTTAAACCTCAAAAGTTCAAAGACAGAGCCAAGTGTGTGTGTGTGTGTGTGTGTGTGTGTGTGTGTGTGTGTGTGTGTGTGTGTGTGTATGGTGTGTACTATTTGGAGACAAGAGAAGCTGATTTACCTCATGCTTCACATTTGCAGCACTCAGTGCCAATAAAATTTGGAGCAATATTCACAGAGCTCCAGTGGCAATAGATGTAACTCAAGTGCAACTCAAAAAGTCCGCTTCTGGCCTAGAAGACACCAATAGGGGCAAAAGGAAGTAATTTCTAGATATAGGATGACTGGAGAGACTTATCAACCACTTATTCTTTCTTGTAGGCTGGGATTTAGCTCAGTTGGTAGAGCACTGCATTACATTCTCTGAGGTCCCGGGTTCAATTCCCAGCACCGCAAAAATGGGAGAAGGACCTGGCAATCCACGCCCAAGGCAATCCCCAAACAGTCAGCCATTGGAAACCCTATGAGGGTCGCTATGAGTTGGATATGGACTCGACAGCACCTAATAACATTCTTTCTGGAAAAAAAAATATACTACTCAAAAAGTATTTTTTCCAAAGGAAATAATAATCAGAATAAAAAACAAGAGAGAAATACTTCCTCATGTTCTTGTGGTAGAAAATGATTTCTTATCCATAACACCAAAAACTCCAACCTTAAAGGATTAAATATTGATAAACTGGACTACCTAACGAGAACTTTGTTTTATCAAATGACACCATCAAAAGAATGTAAAAGTGATCCTCAGTGTAGGCGAAGTTACCTGTGATAAATCTGGCTGCCAAAGAACTCAGCTCTAGAATACGTAAAGAATCCTACAAATCAATAGAAAAATGGAAGAAAACAAAACGGAAAAATGTACAGGAGACTTACACAGGTACTTTCCCATGGAGACTACCCAAGTTGCCAAAGAACATGAACATTTGCTCAACCTCATTAATCATCAATATATGCCAACTGCCCTCAGGATGGAATACCACCCACCACACACACACAGAGAATGGCTACAATTCAAAGAGACTGGCTAAACCGATTGATAGTGACAGTTATAGAAACTGGATCTCACTCATTTTGTGGGAAGTGAAATCAATACAGGTCCTCTAGGGAACCATTTTCCAGGATCTGGTCAGACTGGGCAATGTGCATATTCTATGATACAGCGATTTTTCATGTTCAACAGAAATATGTACTTCTTTCCAGAATGCTTGTGTTGACAATATTTGAAAAACTAAAAAATTGAAACAGTTGAAATGTCTATTGACAATAGGGTGGACCAATAAATGGTGGTATACTCACACAATGGGATACTATGCAGCAAGGAAAATATGTGCACTTTCACCTAACAATGGATGAAAACATGAGTGGATCTTATAAATGAGGCTGAACACAAAAGCCAGAGCTGAAAAAGCACACACCGAACATAAAGTTGCAAAACAAGCACAAGTTAATAGGAATAGAAGGAGGTTAGGGGAAAGGAGGTTAGGAAAGGAGACTTGGAGGGGCAAATGGGGACTTCTATATTCAATTTTGGTAATAGCAATGTCCTATTTCTTGATATAAGTGGTGGTTACACTGTTTATATTTATTTTGTAAAAAACTCATAAAGCTCTGTATTTTTGATTTGTGCACTTTTCTGCACGCATATTATTATATTCTTAAAATTAGTGCTCACATAAAAATTAACAAATAGAAGCCTAAACATCTGGAAATTATAAAGTAGCCTTCTGTTATCTTTTTGGTCAAAGAGGAAACCAAGACTATAATTAGAGAATATTTAGGAATAGATCTATGAACATTACATAAAATCTCATAGTTTTATCTCAAAACTGCCTTCAGAAGATAATTCATAGACCTAAATATTTTCAATATTATAAAAAGCAATTAAGCTTTCATCTAAAGAAGTTTAAAATATAGCAAAAATAGCAACCAATGGCAACACACATGGAGAAATAAATTAAAGCAGCTTGTTGTTGTTGTTGTTGTTAGGTGCCGTCGAGTCGGTATCCGACTCATAGCGACACTCTGTACAACAGGGGAAACACGATTGTCAGTGCTTCTCTGCTGTGCATAGGGTTTTCAATGGCAGATTGATTTTGGGGTATGAATAAGAAAGAAAAATAGAAATTTATTTTCTATTTTTCTCTGTATCATAGAATGTGTACATTGTGCAGTCTGACCAATAATAAATATAGAAAGTACTGTTATCATAATACCGATACTTGGTGACTCTAAGAGATAAAACATGGATACACAGCACTCAGAAGGAGAAGAGGTTGTAAGTTGAAATCTCAATGCACAAGCTCAGATGTATTTTCTGTCATTGGACTTTGTGTTTTGAGAACTATTCTTTTGAGAAGCAGAAACATGACTTGAGGCATCTGAGAGTTATGTTCTTTTCCCTAGGTTGGGAATCCGTTTCCTCAGAGAGTGATGGTCCATGGTTCTTATACAAGAAGCATAAATTATTAGGAGATAATTCTGCAGGTCCTATTGTATGTAGGATCACTACGAGTCGGATCCAACTCAGTGGCACCTAATAGCATCAACAATAATAGTCAAGAAACAGGAATGGAGGTATGGAGGATTTCAATGCCGACTCCCAGGAAACACTCCCAGGTTCTATTATTAGGAGATAATTCTGCAGGTTCCAAGCCTCTCTGGGAAATAGACAATTCATCTGCATCGTCAAAGATGCTCCAGCAGGTGGACTTTCTGGGGAGCCCAGGAATCCCCCTAGAGTACCTGAGCAGACTCTCTAAGGGTGTGTCAGGTGCATCTATTTCTCTGCCTGCACCTAGCATTGCCTTTTCCATGATACAGGTCCATGCCATACTGGCACGCTAACCTTAAATGCCTTTCCTTCTGTGGGGAATTTTGTGGTAAGGATAAGACGGGTGCCTGAGCCAGGAGAGAAAATACCAAGGAAATGGAGGGGCAAAGGAATTCATCTCTTGGTTGATCATCAAAAGCTCATGTGACAACACACAGATGCAGAGGACAGAGACGTAATTTTAAGAGAAAACTACAGATTCTGTTTCGAAAGGAAGTCTGTATTGATTACTTGTTATTTGGTGGGCACTGTAGTGGAGGAAGGGTTACAGAGAGAGAAGCAGGTGAGGGTCACTCCTGTGTCCTCCTTCACTCTCTCTTCTTCTCAGCCCTGCTCCCTACCACTCTTGTTCTACCAGTTCCTGAGTCCCTTGGTTCCTATGAATACCTACCGAACATCTCTGAATCTGTCCCCTTCCTTTGCTGTGTGGTCATCTCTCCATCCGGATACCACACCTGCTCCCCTGGTCCCATCTTCCCCCAACCCTGGCTCTCCCACTAACCCCTGTTCCAACTGTCCTGAAATTCTTCCAGGCTTTTCAACATACCTTATTTCTTTATCTTCTAGGCTTTGAATTCCTCTTGTGGAAATATTTTACTCCTTATCATTCACGTAAATTAAACATCTAAGAAAAACTCCCCACCCACTCTTCCAACTATGTTATTGCTCCAACTACCAGGGGTGCCATAAAAATGTGTACATATTATAACCAATGTTATGTATGTATTACCTTCCAAACTTGAATTGAATTTTACTAACAATGTGTAGTGAGATGTTCATGGGCATGTGAGACAAGAGTTGCAAAACAAGTATGTGAGGCATTCTTAACACAACAAAATGGAAAGTTTTCATCCCAAGATATGTGTATATTTATGACACCCTCCGTATATATCTCAATACCCTATATTTCTTCTACAATGGCCCTTATCATTTTTTATCACAAATACAAATCAGAAGAGCTAGGATTGTTGTTATTAGGTGCCGTCAAGTTGTTGTCCGACTCATAGTGATCCCTATGTACAACAGGCGAGACACTATTGCCAGTGCTTCTCTGCTATTCATAGGGTTTTCAATGGCTGATTGCTTTTTGGGAGTGGGTTGCCAGGTCCTTCTCCTAAGCCTACAGCACCTAGTGTTCCCAGGTGATCTCCCATCCAAGACTAACCCTGCTCAGCTTCCAAGATCTGACAAGATCAGACATCACAGTGGTACAGCTGCAGGCACTGTGTATCAGGAACTGAGCTAAGTCTTTTGAAAATACTGTCCGTGAAATCTGTACCACAATTCCAAGAGATTGGTTTGATTTTCATTCCATTTCTCTAATGATGAAACTAAGACTTAGAAAAGTTGTTCAATTTGTGATGATAGTAGAATTCAAACCCAGGTCTCCTTCACCTGTACACTCTTGCCCTATCTCTCTTCTTCCATCAAGTGCTCACTTGGACTGGGGGTCCCTCAAACCACGATCAGTGCAGGCTGTGATTAATTCTTATGAGAGGTTTCTCCTTCACTGTCATCAGCTAAGAGACTTCTGGAATTGATCCTTTCAGCAGTCCTGTGGCCAGGGAAAACCACCATGGCTCATATCTTCTATATATGCTCAGTCCTCGCCCATGCTGGAAGCTCCAACAGATCCTACGCTGTCCCCATTCTTTCATCTCCATTCCACTCAGTGCCTCTCTCCATGGTCCAAACTCTCATGACTCCCTTCCCCCTAAACTTTCCCTCTGCCCTATAGTAGACCAACCTTCTGCACCATCATATCTGCAACAGATTCTCATCACTCCTGCAGCCAATCAAAGGCTCTATCTTCCCTCCCTGTGTTTCCTGGGAGTCGGCATTGAAATCCTCCATACCTCCATCTCTGTTTCTTGACTATTATTGTTAATGCTATTTGGTGCCATTGAGTTGGATCCGACTCATAGTGATTCTATGTACAACAGAGCAAAACACTCCCCGGCACCATGCCCTGCCCAGAACTATGTCAGTGCCTCTTTGCTGCTCATAGGGTTTTTGATGGCTGATAGTTTTTTGGGATTGTTTCAGGAGTGGGCTACCAGGACCTTCTCCCATCTTTGTGGTGCTGGGGATCCAACCTAGGGCCTCAGAAAGCACAGAGCAGCACTCTACCAACTGAGCTAAGCTCCAGCCCTTGACTATTATTGGTCCTCCTTCATATAATAACTCCTGCTTATTACAGACTTATGCTATGGGGCTATGGGGCTCCACGGTCTCCCTCCTTGCTTCCTTTTGTCATCATCACACTTCCCAGCGTCTTCCCCTCATTCATTGGCAAACTTTGGACTTGGATTGACCCACTTCTGCACTCCACAGCCTGCTGCCATTTTAGATTATGTTGATGTCTACATGGCTGGGCCACTCAACATGCTGGCTTTATTTTGTCCATCCCAGTGATTTATCTGCATCATTTCAGCTAATCATCACCAAAACACCCCTTGGTCCTCATGTGGAGCTCCTCTTCTAAAGAATCTTAAATTCAGATATATTCCTCTGAAATTACCTTCGGGTCTGGAAATACTCTTGCTTATTTGTTGCCACATCAGTGAAGGACAATGGGAGGCAGTATAGTATCTGTGGCAGAATTAGGTGCTCCTTGTTCAAATCCTGCCTCTACCATTTGCGGTATGCCCTTAGGCAAAACTTTCCCTAGCTGATCAATGTAGAATTTAGAGAGTTAAATGAGTTAAATGAGAAATTGTATGCAGAATTTGCTTACTTAGCACTAAGTAAGTTAGTTACACAGTACACATTAAATAAATTCTAGCTACTGTATGGGCCTGCAGCCATACCACTGTGGCATCAAGCCAGTCAGATCTTGGCAGCTAAATAGGGTTGGGTCTCTTTAGTGCTTGGATGGGAGACCGCCTGGAAACACCAGGTGCCGTAGGCTTGGGAGAAGGACCCAGCAGCCCACTCCCAAAAAACAATCAGCCATTGAAACCCCTATGAATAGCAGAGAAGCACTAATTTCATCTGCAGAAGCACTGTTTCATCTGCTGTACACAGGGTCACTGAGTCATACACTGACTCGGCAGCACCTAACAACAACAAGCTACTGTACAGGGGCACCTCAGGACAAATCTTCTATGCTAGAGTGTTCTATTTTGTAGAAGATTTTTAGTATTATGGGAATTGCTGACCTTAGTGACTCCCTTAATTATACAGAAGTAAGGCAAATAGGCCCCCAGTTGCCCAGAAGATAGATGTCTCCAATCCTCCAAATCAACATAGGCTGCATCTCCAAATACTTCTTGTTATATATAATATTGAAGAAAGGTGGGTCAGTTTTTATATGGATTCCAGAGACTTTGAGGTGGGAAGAAACCAAGAAGCTAAGCCCTTGGCTTAAGATGTAAAGATAAAGAGACCTTTCCAGGGGAGCAGGTTGGTTGTAAAGAAGACTTGGTCCCAGTTGTGGTGATGCACACTTATAATCTCAGCACTTGGGAGGCCAAGGCAGAAGGATCCCAAGTCCAAGGCCAGCCTGAACAATGTAGTAAGACTGTGTCTCAAAAATACAAACAAACAAAAAGCAAGACAGAGAAGGAAGAGGAGGAGGAGAACGAGGAGGAGGAGGAAGAGAGGGAGATCTGGTGTTTGGCAGCAAGGGATGAGGTTGCTACTTAAATTACTTTGAATATGGAAAGTGATAGGGACAGCCCAGCACTGTGGTGCACACCTGTAATCCTAGAGACTCAAGAGGCTGAGGCAAGAGGATCACAGGTTCAATGCCAGAGGCAGCCTGTGCAATTTAGTAAGACCCTGTCTCAAAATAAACAATAGTAAAAGGACTAAGGATGTGGTTTGATGGTGGTACTGAAAAGGAAAACAAAACGAAACAAAACAAAAACAAAGAAAGAAGAGCAAGCTAGAATCAGTGGCCTGTACCATGTCAACTGAATATTTGGGGGTACATGAAAGCAGATGGAGGGTTCTAGTTTGTTCAGGTAGATGGTTTTTAGGTTGATCATGGCACTGATTTTCCTGGAACAGCCCTGGATATACCTATTGTCTTTGTCTCCTGTTGAATTTTAGCCTTTGTCCCAGACAGAAGTGCTGTACGCTAGATGCTAAATTACACGGTAGCCCCAAATGGACTGTCTTTGCCAGATCCTGGGGGAGGGGCTATGTGAACAGTTACCAATTTGATATATAGCCCAGAGGTCTCAAATCCTGCCCTGGGCTTGGCAAAGTAGCATGAGCACAGGGTTTAACACTCAGTTTTAGAGGATCATGTCAATTCAAAACCAACAGTCCAGTACCTTGGAGGAGTCCATGCTTAGTTTGGCGTGGAGGTCACTTGCCTGAGCAGGGTACTGAAGGAGTGAGATCCCACCTTTCTAAAGACTACACCATAGGCTGCTGACAGGAACAGGTGGAAAGTCCCTGGACTTCCTTCTTCTCAGCTATGACACCCATTCCCTAACCTGCAGGAGGGTCTTTCCAGAGGTAATCAGATTAAGAAGAAATTATTAGAGTGATCCTTAATCCAATATGGCGAGAGTCTTTACCATCAGGGAAAATTTGAGCACAGAAATAGACACACACAGGATGAAACAAAGATCCTGGGAGAACACCATCGTACGTGAGCACAGCCACTGCCCTGCCAAGGAGAGAGACTTGGAATAGATCCTTCCTTCACAGCACCTAGGAGGAACCAATTTATCGACACCATGATTCAAACTTCTAGCCCCCAAAGCCATGAAAGCAGATGGAGGGTTCTAGTTCATTCAGGTGGCTGATTTTTAGGTTGACCATGACCCTAATTTTCCTAGAACAGTCTTGGATATGCCTGTTGTCTTTGTCTCCTGTTGAATTTAGCATTTGAAAAAGCAGTTAGCATGTGCTTTTGTTGCTTAAGCCACTCAGTTTGGGTTATGTCCTTATGTTTGTCCTAGCAAACTAACATCTCTCTCAATTTTTTCTCTTTTGCTTCCCATGTTTCCAAACCAACACCACGGCCCTCATTCTGCTGTGCTCCAGCTATCCAGAACTTCCTACATTCTCTGACTATGGTACATTCTTTTATCTCCAGACCTTTGCACAGGCTGGTCCCTCCACCTGGAATGCTCTTTTCCTTGGCTGTTTGCCTGTCTAACTCCTCTGCTGTTAATATCTCCGCTTAGTGTTTCCTTCTCTGGAGAGTTCTTCCTGGCTTCCCTTCTCTCCAAGACTTTATGAAATGTCCTTTTGGTGATACAATGCATGTACTTGTTAGATTGTGGATCATTCCCTGTTTACTTGTCTCTATCCACTAGAAAGAGGCCAACTTTTTGAAAGTAAGGATTATGTGGTAGAAATCTGTTTTGCCTTTTCAGGATCCATCCCCTCTTTGGGTAATAGCATTCCAATTTCCCCTTAAAAATACCATCCTTACTGTCAGTCTGTGATGTTCAAGTAACCCCATTTATGAGCTCAAGGCTGAGCAGGGGGTCCACACCCTTTGAATAAACTTGTACTTCCTCTCATGGTTACATACATGGATCACAGACATGGGCCACAGGCACCAATGATCATGGCCTATCCGGTCACTGAGAGCCCATGCAAAACTTCTGTTGAGATCTTTGTTGTTGTTGTTAGGTGCTATTGAGTTGGTATCCGACTCATAGCGACCTTCATAGGGTTTTCAATGGCTGACTGTTTCGGGATTGCTTTGGGAGTGGATTGCCAGGCCCTTCTCCCATTTTTACGGTGCTGGGAATTGAACTAGGGACCTCAGATACTGCAGAGCAGTGCTCTACCAACTGAGCTAAATCCCAGCGTTGAGACCTTTAGGAATGAGAAACTCATTTGTGCTGAAATTCCTACACTTGGGCTGCTGGAAACCTGTGACTTGGATGCTTAAATGTGAGGTGAGCCCACCAGAAGGCAAGCTAATGTAAAGGAAGGCAGAGCCACAGTATATTGTTGTTGTTTTTAGGTGCTGCTGAGTTGTGTCCCACTCATAGAGAGCCTCACAGGGTTTTTAATAGCTGATTGTTCTGGGACTGCCTCAGGAATGGATTACCACATCCTTCTCCCATTTTTTGCAGTGCTGGGAATCAAACTGGGGACCTCAGAGACTGCAGAGCAGCTCTCTACCAACTGACCTAAATCCCAGCCCCTAACTACAGTATAGAGAAAGCTAAATTCTCATCTAAACCAGACCCTGGGACCCCTTGTCCACAGCTCATTTCATGGTATCATCCATTCCATGTGCATTATGTATTCACCAATGAGAAAATGGCAGTCCAGAACAAATTTAGGAGTGAGAAGCAGGTAAAAGAAATTAGGTCTTGCTTATGGAGGCTATACATATTTTATAAACCATCTTTTTGTTTTGAGATAGGGTCTAACAATGTAGCCCAGGTTGACCTTGAACTCATGGTCCTCCTGCTTCTGCATGACAAGTGCTGGGATTACAGGCAAGCACCACAACCAACTTATATGCCATCTTGATGTCCAATTTATTCTACATATTATTTAGATCTGGGAGTGTAGCTTTCTCCTTCAGGCCTGACATGATCATCACCACTTGAAGCAAGGCACCTGTGATTACCTTGGCCTGCAGTCATGGCAAGTGAATAAGCAAAACCATACATCACAGCTGTGTTGTTAGGTGTTGTGGAGTCGGTGTCCAATTCATAGCATCCCTGTGTACAATAGATGAAACACTATTGTCAGTGCTTCTCTGCTATTCATAAGGTTTTTAATGGCTGATTGTCTTTTGGGAGTGGGTTGCCAGGTCTTTCTCCCAAGCCTACAGCACCTGGTGTTCCCAAGTGGTCTCCCATTCAAGTACTATCCAGGCCCAAACCTGCTTAGCTTCCAAGATCTGACTGGATCAGATGCCACAGTGCTACAGCTACAGGCACAGCATAGCTAGCGTATGGTGATGGCATTGAGGCTGTTAACATTCTTTCTTGGAGGGAGGGGGAAAGGAAGGTCACTAGACCCCTATAAAACCCTCTCCTGAGATGTCAGTCACCCCTCCTGACCCAGCTACTCATGATGCTAAGTTGTCCGAGAGTTGAACAATTGGCTGGGGGTAGGATTTGCGGGGATGGAACTGTCCAAGTTGCCCACACTCCTGTAGGCAACACCAACAAACTCAGAAGTTTGCCAGTGTGGCCTGGATGGGATCCTTTCTTTGATCAGTTGTTTCCTTCTCTGTCTGGGGTGATAGACATTCCCCTGATATCCCCCTAGGGTAAGTAGCCTACGCAACAGTTTGCTCAGTCGCTAAAGCGATGAAAGCATTGTGTTGGCCAAACTGTGTGTGCGCACGTGTATTTTAATAGGTGTTTCAATGTAGCTTGGTGCTGGGATTTAGCTCAGTTGGTAGAGCACTGCACTGCAGTCTTTGAGGTCCCGAGTTCAATTCCCAGCACCGCAAAAATGGGAGCAAGACCTGGCAATCCACTCCCAAGGCAATCCTGAAAATAGCCATTGAAAACACTATGAGGGTCGCTATGAGTTGGATACCAACTCGACGGCATCTAGCAATAACAACAACATCAATGTAGCTTGGAAATCTGCTTCGGAAAGTGCTCCTTGTGTTAGTATGACCAGTAGTGAGTGCAGGTGGAGTGTGCAGGCTTAGGATGAGCAGCTTTGGGGGGTGACAAAGCAAAGCCTGACTCTTGGCTCGGCCACTTTTTAAGTTATATGTTAGGTGCGGTCGAGTTGTGTCTGACTCATAGCAACCCTCATAGGGTTTTCAATAGCTGACTGTTTCGGGATTGCCTTGGGAGTGGATTGCCATGTCCTTCTCCCATTTTTTGCGGTGCTGGGAATTGAACCCAGGACCTCAGAGACTGCAGAGCTGTGCTCTACCAACTGAGCTAAACCCCAGCCCTTTTAAGTTATATAACCTTAGGCAATTTACTTAG
Source organism: Pedetes capensis (assembly GCA_007922755.1). Lineage (NCBI taxonomy): Eukaryota > Metazoa > Chordata > Mammalia > Rodentia > Pedetidae > Pedetes > Pedetes capensis. Next base: position 103,411 of record VMDO01001651.1, on the reverse strand, counting down.
CCTTTCTGAACCTCAGCATTTTTATTTTTTATTATTATTTGCAAAATGAGGATAATAATGGTACCACTTCTTTGGGGTGTTGTGAGAATAAAAAGAAATAGCAGTTATAAGGAACATAGCATGGGGCCTGAGTACATTATCTGGTCAAGAAAAAAGACCTGCATTTCTTTAAAATAAACATTTTATTTAAAAATATATGCATTTTTTTTTAAAAGAACACATGCCAACTTTGGTATTTTAGCCATTGCTTCTTTGCTCTTCCCAGTAACCCACATTTCTTATTATATAGAGGAAAGCAAAGGAGCCCAGGGTGCACACACCACTGCATGGTTCTCTCTTCAGAGAACCCATGCTTGCTTCTTTGTTCCCTGCAAAGCACCTCTTTTAAGCTCCCAGCAATCTATTGCCTTTGGTCCTCACAGCAAGGCCATTGGAACTGAGCTCTGGGAGCAGTGTGGGTCTTGTTCCTTTGGCAAACATTTAAATGGCTTCTCGGCTCCCCATTGCCATACTTCCTTTTGGTAACACTCAAGAGCAGCTAAACGATCTACAGGAAACCCAGCCTCCCAGGGCCCACAGGGGAAGCAGGTGGTTAAAATAAGCACAGGAGACCTCAAGGGGTTCATTCACCTTAATTCTAGAGTTGAAAGGGACTTTACTCACACATTATTGAATCCAATGAGTCCTAGTACAATACCCCTAGCAGATGGCAACGGAATTCTCCCTAAATCCCTTCCTGTCTTGGAATCATCTCCCCACATACAGTGTCAACATAGCCAGGGATTCTTAACCCAAATGACCAGCTCTCAGCATTATCGGGCCACCTTACTCCAGGACCTGGACCCTCTGTGTCTCTTAATATCACCTGTTTAGTATAGCATCAGCAATGTCAGCACCTGAGCCCCTCTGCTGGTTTATGGGAAAACCAAGGCTCTAGACTCCGCTCCAAATTTTCTCATGTCTGATAGCAAACCATATTCCAGCATTTGCAAAATTCTCACTGGGATGAATGCAGCAAAAGTCTCTGTGTGTCTTGTGGCGGGGCTGGGGGGGCGGAATTGCTTTTTCATGCCTAGAAGCTTTTTTCTTAAGAGATGGAAGCTCACTATGGTGATACCACATCCCCCACCCCCCCCCCCCCCCCCCCCCCCCCCCCCCCCCGTACACTTCCATCCTTTCTGTCTAGAGAGCTTGTTATGATGACGGGGGTTACAAGTAGGACAAAAAAGTTGTTTTTTCCATCCTTGTTTCCCAAGGCCTTTTGTACCTGGCAATCAAACCCTGGAACTCTCACAGATGTTTAACATGGTGGGGGACAGAGATCTCTAAGAGGTAGACCCCCGCCACTTGACCACAGAGAGAAAGATGAGAATCTTCCCAGGGGAGATATTTTCTAGCTGAAATAGGGCTTCCACTCTCCCTTCTGGAAAAAACAGGACCCCTTTTCATCACACCTAGACTGAGGACTTGTAGATTCCCAGTGTTCTTGCTGATTGGAGCTGTAACTCCTCAGTCATTCAAGATCTGGAAAATCTGTGCCAAATCAATTCAGTGTTGGCCATCTGAAGGTTTGTGTGCTTTGCACATGGTAGCATCAAATGGTTATCCAATGTGTGGGGAAACTTGACATGGGAGTTTTTAGCTGGACTGGCTCTAGAAGAGCCAATTGAATTTCAGGTAAGTAATTTTTTAAAAGAACTGTCTTGAATGCTTGAGATAGGTTCAACTGATTTTTTTTTTCATGTTGGAAATAGGTGTTTTTGAATGGCTGCCGGTTCATAGACCCTGGACTATACAAGTGGAGATGGTGTTGGTTTGCACATTTACTGGAACAATCATTGCATTGCTGAGAATGGCTTCCCACTTACAAATCTGTGATTCAATTTGCACAACGTGACAGCTACTGAGAAGTTTATAGATCAGGAAACTAGGCCCTACTTTTCTTCCTTCCTTCCTTCCCTTTCTTGCTTCTCTTCACTTTTATAGATCAGGAAACTAGGCCCCACTTTTCTTCCTTCCTTCCTTCCCTTTCTTGCTTCTCTTCACTTCTCTTTCCCTCCCTCCCTTCCTTCTTTCCTTCCTTCCTTCCTTCTTTCTTGCCTTCTTGCCTTCTTTCCTTGCTTCCTCCCTCCCTTCGCCCTGTCCTCCCTCCTTCCCCCTCTCTCCCAATAACATTGTTAAAAATAGGGCTTCTCTTCATGAGCACCGGATTGCTGAAAATGCCTGCAGGAATGGACTTTCTGACTGCATCAGAAAAGCATGAATCTACCAGACTTGCAGCAACATTAGGAAAGCATCACTATGAAGGGGTCAGGGGCCTTAACCACCTGTGGTCACCTTCAAACCCTAATAGCATTAAGAAACTTGAATGTGCCAGGCGCCGTGGCACACACCTGTAATCAGTGACTCAGGAGGCTGAGATGGGAGGATCACAGGTCCAAGGCCAGAGGCAGCCTGCACTACTTAGCAAGACTTTGTCTCAAAATAAAAAAATAAATAAATAGGAAAGGGCCGGGGTGCGGCTCAGTGGTGGAGCACTTGTCTTGTGTGTGCGAGGCCCTGGGTTCAACCTCTAGTACTGAAAAAAATAAAATAAAATAAAAATAAACAAAGAAAAAGAAAGAAAGAAAGAAAGAAAGAAAGAAAGAAAGAAAGAAAGGAAGAAAGAAAGAAAGTGAAGAATAAGAAGAAAGAAATTTTGCATGTGGCCATCTCTCTGCACACTTTTTGGTCATCCCCAACTGTCACTACAACAAAAAAGGATACAACTTAAGAGTTGAAGGAATTTAAAGTAAAAATCTCCCACCGAAGCCGATGAATTAGCACGAATTATCAGATCCACCGGGAACAGCCACCTTCATCAATTCTCCCCCAACGACCTCCAGTTTTCTCCCCCAAATCTCGCATCTGAGCTATGGAGACGCAGAGTGGATATGGGACGTGCAGCCTGCAGGAGGCTGAGGGACCTGCTCTTTTCACTGTGTCTGTTTGTAGATGCAAATAGCAGCCACCCTATCTTTCGTCCACTGTGAGGTGTGTACACTGATCTTAGGTCACATCCTAAACCATCCCAATGAGCAGGCACAGTCTAGCCAACTACAGAAGCTTCCTAACCAGGTGTAGTCCCTCAGACAGAAATTCCCAAGGGAAATTCACTAACAGCAAGACCAAGGTCTCAGATTAGAGGCATTGTGTGAGTTTGTTTCCCGGAGGAAGTAAGGGGAGGGTTTCACACAAATAGCACAACATGGCACCTCAAGAGTGCATGGACCACCAAGTTTTGTCAAAACTCAATTAAGCATCACCGCCATCCGAGGAATAAACCCATGTATGGAATGCGTCAATAAGGTCTCTTCCCCCACACCTTCATCCTGGTGGTAATGCAAGCAAAAAAAAAAAAAAAGTCTACCATGTGAGATATTTTTGAGCCCGATGCGGAGCAAGGAATGTACGATGATTTCATGTTCCTTTCTCACTCTTCTACAAGAGGCTGTGTAACCGTTGGCAGCTGCTGGTGGTGAAGCAGCTCTGTCCTTCCACATCCATACGCATCGCCAGGAGGAGCTTGTTGATGGTAAGCGAGTGTCTGTGAGTCACTGGGCTGGAGCCCTTAGTAATACCCAGAGAGGCAACGTGTAGTCTGGTTGATTAATCAGGAACTCGTAGTGAGAAAGGCCAGGTATCATTCACAGCAGACTGAGGGTTAAAGGCTTCTGGCATAGAACTCTGTAACACTGCTTTTCAAGAACCATGCACTCACATATGTGTGTGCATGTATACACATCTATGTATGTGTGCATATACACACAGGTCACATGCACACATATATAGATCTCTACATGGGTGTGCATCTATATATCCCTTCCTAAAGTAAGATCTGGCAGGTATCAGAGTAGCCATCACCAAAAACACTCTGTGTTCACACATTTTTACAAGTTAACGATGGAATGACTTCTAAATCTTTGGTTTATCAAAAAGAGAACTTCTAAAATCACAACAGTTTTGGTTACTTTCTCTATAAGTGCACAGTGAACAACATTCTTTTTTACAATAGAAGAAAACAGTGCCTTAGTGATTTAAATTTAAATAAACAAAACAAAACAGCAATAGCTACTTTCTACAGCATGCAGCATTATAAAAACGGTGACCCAAAGCCACCAAGAGCCTTAGAGAGACTGTTCTACAATTGGAGCGTTTTTTTTTTTTCCAACTCCGTGCTAAAGCACAGGAGGTAATGAGGAATGCTCATTAGACTGTGGTCTTTCTCCTTTCCATTGCTTTCAATGTGCAATTGTGTTTTCCTTCAAGAAACCCAGACCTGAAACACTCTGCCTTCTAAATATCATCCATATTTATCTTTACAATATAATGACTTCCAATTTCCCCAGAGCAACACACACCAAAGATTGCTTATAAATCAAACAAGAGTAGAACAAGCTTTGTGACCAATGGGCCACATCACCAGTTTCTTCCTAAGGAAATTGTTGTGAATTCTTTTTTTTTTTTTTTTTTTTTGCAGCAAACTGTGATTGGGAAGACTGAATTCTGCAAGAGAAATTGGAGTTTTAGTTTTCTAAAAATGGCTTTGGTAGGAGTATGGTAGCTTGTTAGAGCTGAGGAGTCCTCACTTCCCAATGTTCAGGGCCGACAAAAGGAGAAAGATTGTCAAAAGAGGAACAAGAAAAATTTGATACTCTGAAAGAAAAAGAGAATGGGAGGAAGATAAACTGAGGTGGACTGCTGCTATTCCACAGTAAGAAAACAAACAACAAAAAAGAATTTGGACCTCTATAGGTAATTATGCTGTTACAGCAATCCATACTATTTTTATCCCAGGATATGTGAACAAATGCTGTTCTCTAGTCCAGTCTAACTTATCCCTGATCTGGCCTCCTGTGCCTACAGTCTCTCATCTTTGGAAGTAGAGGGGCTTATGTTGAGAACCTCAGTAATCTTCCCTAAGGAGATTTTCTTACTTCCAGGTACTTGTCTATTACACAATGCTCATCAGCACAGATGGTGTGAATGACGGGCTACTGGTTGAAAAAAGAAAAGATGTTTGGGGCAGATTCTCTGGGCTCAGTGCAAGTTAGTTGTTATCCATGACCACAAAGTCCCAGATTGGAATCAGTCCAGTGGAGCAGTTTTGGGGTAGAGGGACACAGTTGATTTTGCTTTCCTAGGAATGGATTGGTTCTGTCCCTCTACCATGCCTCAAAGTCTCCCTTATTGAAGCTGGATCTGGCTGTTCTTTTGAAAGAGAGAGAATGGAGACACTGAACGTGGCCTCCACGATGAATATGTCTTCCAAAACCTTTGAGGGACTGGTTCCCCTGTACTCCTCCACAAAGACTGTATGGTTTCTTTCCACAGTATGTCTAGCAGATTCATGACAAAAGACTATACTGTGACCTTATGCCCCAGCAATGCCTGAGAAAAACTACGGGCATGGGCTAGAAAAAAAATATTAAAGATATTAGAAAAGACAGTGGATGAATTTTTTGGCATCCTTCATCTGAGAAAGCACTTTTTTTGAATGCATTGCTGAACTCATGAACAGTTATTGAATGTTGGTAAATGTGATGTATATTTGAGGAAATGACTCCTGTTTGCACTTTGGTGACTGTCACCAAAGTTTCCATTGCTTTTTAAATGTTTCCTCTTTGCCTTCTTTGAGAAAACCCAAGTATTTAGGGTTGTGTGTTTTCCCTGTGGGATTCCTGTTGGTCTTCCCCGACACTGGTGGTCCAGCCGTTCTACCACTGCGGCAGGTGAAGGTCCATGGGGGAATTCAAATTGAGATCCGTGACATCCAGGAAATCAATGTTGAAGATGCCAGGGCCCGTGGCCAGGGAACTGAAGCCTGGTGTGGAGCTGGGTGGAGTGAGGTCCAACCACTCCATGGTTTCCCAGGGGGATTCAGTGAAGCTCAACTGCAGCCCGGTGCTGTCCGCAGAGGAGGGCGAGAACTGTGTGTGCGTTGGGGACAGGGGGCCCGGCAAGATCTCATGTGTGTTGAAGAGGTCATCCGCCACCTTCCCAGAGAAGCCATCTAGGATCCCGTCAAATGGAGGCTCGTCGCTCCCGATTTTGAGAAGGGCAACGTCACTCACCTTTCCTGCAGGGCTGTGGGAGTTTAATAGGACTTCTAGGTGCTCATCACCATCAGCGTAGTGATCAAAGGAGAGCTGGCCTCCTGAGGACACCTGTTCGAAGGAAGCCGAGGACTTGGGGAGCGCTGTGGTAGGGCTACGGGAGGACCCGGGTATCTTTGGGACTTTCTGAAGACATGAGTGATCCTCTCTGACGTCCGCTGGCATTTCTGTTGGCAAAACACAATGCGAATTGTTAAATCACTTCCAACTGAGCAATGCCACACAATGAATCTTTGGGGTGAACAAAGGATTGAGCCATGCGTAGACACACACAGAAGATGGTGACACTTCCCTGATCACTGCCCCGTCTCATCCCTGAGCTTGTTGTTGTTGTTAGGTGCCATCACATAGTATCCGACTCATAGCTACCCTCATAGGGTTTTCAATGGCTGATTGTTTTGGGATTGCCTAGGGAGTGGATTGTCACGTCCTTCTCCCATTTTTGTGATGCTGGGAATTGAACTCGGGACCTCAGAGACTGCAGAGCAGCATTCTACCAACTGAGCTAAATCCCAGCCCTGAGCTGCCCTGGGTCTCCCCATTTTTTCTTCCCTAGGTCTCCTCCCCCAAATCCTTCTGTCCTGGAACTTCCACTCTGTGATGATCAAACCCTCTTGTTTGAAGGCTCTTTGGCCTCCTTCTTCTCTGTCACTGGCTGTCCCCTGTGGATGCTGCATTCTCCATTATCCTCCATGCAGGACCAGCAGATGAGGGATCGGGTACCAGGCCATTTTTCTCCTTGTTACTCCCCGTCCCTCTTACCACTCCTCAGTGGTTTTTAGGGGCAGCCCGTATCGCCATCCCAGCTACTGGTCGCACCTGTTCATCTGCTGAAAACTCTATTCCCTAGATCACTGCTTTTTCTTTCTTCCCACTTCAATGCACCTAATTCTCTGTGACTTGAACACCCTCAGAAATCACCCACTGTCCATCCTGGCCTCTCAGTTCCTTGTCCAACTCCAGAGATGCATGCATTACCACTGTGTTGGACACCCCTGGGGTATTATTTCCACCTACTGCATCCCTCTGAGAACCCCATTTCAAGCAAAATCTCCCACTTTCTGTCTCTCTTTGCCTATCCCTCCAGCTCACTTATTAAGTACCCAGAACAATAATTTCTCAGTCCTTTTGAGCCACTACAGTCCCTGCCTCCACTATCTTTTTATTTTTTTCTTTTGTGGTACTGGGGGTTGAACCCAGGGCCTCGCACTTGCATGCTTTGCAAATGCTGTACCACTGACACCCAACTCATTTTTAAAAATTTTTTTGTTTGTTTGTTTTTGAGATAGGGTCTTGCTAAATTACACAGACTACCTCAGGTCTCGAACTTGTGACCCTCCTGCCTCTGCCTCCCCAGCTGCTGGGATTACAGGTGTGTACCACCGCGCCTGGCCTACCTCCACTATTTGATGACCATATAGCCATTCCTTCTGTATCACCTCCTTTCTTATCTGGCCCATGTTCTATGATTCACCATCATAGTCACTCTGACAAATCCCCTCAACTCCCTTGCTCTTCTTGTCTTTCACTGTGCACGTGTTGCAACTGGATAAACCTCGTTGTTGTTGTTAGGTACCAATGAGTCGGTGTCTGACTCATATCAACCCTACATACAGTAGGCAAAACACTACTGTCAGTGCTTCTCTGCTATTCATAGGGTTTTCAATGGCTTATTGTTTTTTGGGAGTGGGCTGTCAGGTCCTTCTCCAAAGCCTACAGCACCTGGTATTCCCGGCTGGTCTCCCATCCAAGCAATAACCAGGTCTGACCTTGCTTAGCTTCTGAGATCTGATGGGATTGGACACCACAGTGATATGGCGCCAGGGAGATAACCCGTATCATCTACTTTCTCTGAGCCTGCCCCACGCTACCTGGACATTGCAAGAGAAAAATTAGTCAACCAAGCTGACCAGTTTCACTTTAAATTCATGGTGTCAAGTCCGCCACTGGCATTTAGAACTCCCTAACAATCCTCTTGTGCTTCTCTACAAAACCCAAGTCATTCATGATTAACTCATAACTGTTCTTCTTTCCTCCCACACTCTCCTCACATTTCCCTGATTTTGCCAAGTACTTCATTTTTTAAAAAGGTGTCTGATATGAATTCTCTTATTTTTACAACACAAAACTTATACTCACACATACACTTGCACACATCTCTTTCTTCTTCCTTCTGTTTTTTGTTTTGTTTTGTTTGGTTTGGTCCCTGGGGGTTGAACCCAGGGCCTCGAACATACTTTGCAAATGCCTTATCACCAAGCTGCACCCCCAGAAGAACTTTTTATTTTTATCTTGAGACAGGATCTTGCTAAATTTTATAGGCTGCCTGTGACCTCGAACTCAGGATCCTCCTTCCTCCGCCTCCAGAGTTGCTTGGATTACAGGTGTGAGCCACTGTGCCCGGCTGCTTCTTCCTTCTTGTTACCATAGGAACTATCTGTTCATTTGCTGCTTGCCCATCTCTCTTACCAGACTGTACATTTCATAGATGTGGCGGCTTCTCTGGTGGAGAATCAAGCCTACTGTGATGCCTGGCCACTTCTTCTCCGAGCCCTTTGCTCTCTCTTGTCTCAGATTCAAATGCTGTTGTGTAAGGGGTCATCCCTAACCTCCTTTTTCTTTTCTTTTTTTAAACCTCTTTTTTGGCACCAGGCACAGTGGTGCACGCCTGTAATCCCAGCGGCTTGGGAGGCGGAGGCAGGAGGATTGCAAGTTCGAGGCCAGAGGCAATTTGCATAACTTAGTGAGACCCTGTCTCAAAAAAAAAAAAATGGGCTGGGGGTACAGCTCAGTGGTCCAGAACTTGCAGAGCATGCAGGTGCGAGGCCCTGGGTTCAACCCCCAATACCCTCCCCTCCCCCCAAAAAAAACCTCCTTTTTGCAATTTTTTAGGTCCTCTTATTCATTTCTGTATTTTCCAGTTCTAGGCATATACTCTGTAACGTTTTCAATAAAGAAACGAGTTAAAAGGAGTCAAAAAGAACATGCTAATTACTTTTTATTCCTAAGTTAAATAACATTTAAGCCCAAATGGACCATCCAATGGACAATGAGTAATTGAATTTCAGTTTGAGTAGGTAGCATAAAACTTTCATTATCTGTTTGATTTTTCTTATAATTAAGAGGATAGGGCTATTGAGATTAGAACTGTAGAAAGAAATGATGTAGCAAGAGAAAACATTCCAGGAAACAGGGATGGGGTTGAGAAATGAAAACTGTAAAACGACAGGTGGGAAGCGTTCCTAGGATGAAGGCAGTGAAGAATCGCCTACTGCTCTTCACTTGTTGTTGTTAGGTGCTGTCGAGTAGTGTCCGACTCATAGGGATACTCATAGGGTTTTCAATGGCAGATTCTTTCGGGATTGCCTTGGGAGTGGGTTGCCATGTCCTTCTCCCATTTTTGGGGTGCTGAGAATCAAACTCGGGACCTCAGAGACTGCAGAGTGGCGCTCTACCAACTGAGCTAAATCCCAGCCCATCTTCACTTACCTGCTCCCAAAGGACACCTAACGCGGAGAGGAAATGACCTGCTACCTGTAGGCCACCTGGTGCAGCTGACTCAGCCTGCACTTGACTCTCTTCCTTGGCATTCATACCCTAGAGTACGCACAGCTGCTGAAGATCCTCCCAGAGGGGACACAGAGCTCTTACCTCCACTTTCAATCAGGACATCCAGGAGCTCATCCATCTGCTGACTCCGAGTCATTTGCTATTCCAAACCAACAACAAAAGGAGAGCAGAGAGGTTAGAAGGGGGTCCCTTCTGTTAGAAATCAGTAGAAACAACACTGTAGGTTTCTTAACTAGGTTTGTTTAAGGATTTTTGTTAAAAAAAATCCTAATGAAGTACATGCAACAAAATTTAGCATCTTAGCATCTTTTAAGTCTGTAGTTCAGTTGCACTGAGTACATTCACATTTTTGTGCTCCCGTCACGACCATTGAGCTCCAGAACTTTTTTCATGAGCAACACTGAAACTATCCCAACAATAATTTCCCGACCTGCCCCTCCCCAACCCTAGCAGCCATCATTCTATTCTGTCCCTGTGAAGTTGACTACTAGAGGAAACTCATAAGGTGTTTGTCCTTTTGTGACTGATTTATTTCACTGAGCATAATGTCCTCAAGTTTTATCTACATATAAATATTTCCTATATAAATATTTCCTTCTTTTACCTTTTTTTTTTTTTGGAGACAAGGTGTCATTGCATAGCCCAGACTGGCATCAAACTTGCAATCCTCCTACTTCAGTCTCCCAAGTGCTGGGATGACAGGTGTGCACCATGACACCTAGCCAGAAATTCCTTGTTTAAAAAAAGACTGAATAATATTCCACAGTATGGATCTGTCACATTTGTTTATCCATTTACCCATTGGTGAACACTTTGGTTGTTTCCACCTTTTGGTTAAAGTGAATAATACTGTTATGAACTTGAGTACACTGGAAAAAGATTTTTGTACTATGTTTGATTAAATTTCGGTGTAGATTTTAGGCAGGTGAGCTGCTAAAATACTGTACCACATCAAGAGAAGGAGGGAAAAAGAGAGAATGATTCTCAGCACAGTATATTTACTTTAGTTCAGTTGTTTGAAAGGTTACCGTCCTAGGATCAGGGTATCTTAATACACAACAAATACTCTTTTTTTTTCCACTGGGAAGTGACATGAATCTACTTATTTGGCTGCTGTGGAGGCTTCTCAGGAACTGGGTTCATCCTTCCTTGGTTCCTCTTTGCAGAAGTTTGCAGACCCTGTAAATTTTTGTGGAGTGTACTCTCTATACTCTGGGCATAGAGTCTCATTTCTGGAAGTCCATTGGCTTAGCATTTGTATTTTCTATTGAAATTGTGAAGGATCAGCTGATGCTTCAGATACCAGGGGGTATCTGAAATGGGGACAACCAAGGCAGCTATCCACCTCACTCCTCTGAGAGCCCTGAGCAATAGATGCAATCATCAGTAAGCAATACAGATGGGACTGCTGCCCATAGAGTGAGTCACTTGCAATCCAGAAAGTACCTCATGCACAGGGCCTGAAAGGTAATGTCAATGAGCCAAACATAGAAGAAGAATTGTTCTTTGGCAGAAAAGCAGCTCCCATGTTGCCACATCTCCTAATTTTTCAGAAATAAGAAGGCCCTGTTGCATAATGTCTCCTGATCTTTTATACAGTTTTTATACCAAAGGAAACCTTGGTATACCTGGTATACCTTGGTACACCTGGGGCACCTGTTGGTAGGCAGTGACCAATGTAGATGCTACTGTCTGGGATGTGTTGTTGTTGTTGTTGTTAGGTGCCATCGAGTTGGTATCCAACTCATAGAAACCCTCATAGGGTTTTCAATGGCTGACTGTTTTGGGATTGCCTTGGAGTGGATTGCCAGGTCCTTCTCCCATTTTTGGGGTGTTGGGAAATGAACTTGGGACCCCAGAGACTGCAGCACAGCGCTCTATCAACTGAGTTAAATCCCAGCCCCTGTCTGGGATGTACGGTTTTCTAATGTCATAGCAAAGCTCAAAATACTTGAAATACAGTCAGTCCTCAGTGTCCTGGGAACTGGTTCTAGGATCACCTCTTGGATATCAAAATCCTAGGATGCTCAAGTTCCGTACATAAAATACTATAGTATTTGCAAAGCACCTGTGCACATTCTTCTGTGTACTTTAAATCATCTCTAGATTATACTACCTAACACAATGTAAAGCTATGCAAAAAGGTGCTGTGCTAGATTATTGGAGGAACAATGTCAAGAAAAGTCTGTATGTGATCAGTACAGATGCAACCATCATAAGCCTACCATAGTACATGAGTAGAACATGAGGCAAATATCTTTCATATACCAAATGTCAGGGAGGGACAGAGGATCTGTGACACAGCAGGAGGGTGATGCTGGATACACACCATTTTGTTCACATGGATTCAGCATAATGCTTGGCATGCCCCAAATTCAAGTTTTGCTTTAAGGAACTTTCAGTAATTTTTTTCCCTAGTAGTTTTGGGCTATAGTTGGTTGAATCCAGACATAGAAGGATGCCTATATAAGGGTATCCATTGCTTTTCTTTTTCATACATTATTTTGAAACTTTCCAAACACAAATGAAAGTAGAGGATACAGCGAACCTCTCTGCATTCATTATTCAGCTCCAACAACCATCCACATTTTGCCAGGACCATCAAATTTCAAAGCCAGGAGAAACCATAGAAAGTATTACTCTGACAATTGCTGCCATATATGTTAGAACCTATCATGTGCCAACACAATGTGGTAAGTGCTAGACTATCTAGAATCCTTACTTAGTAAATATCATCTCTTCTATAGAAGGGAAGTTGAGGATGTGCCCATTCTTAGAGGTAGTGGCAGGTGGTAGATCTGGCAGAGAGGCCAGGCGTTCTGGATGTCAGCCCAGCCTCTTCTTCCTGCATCACTCAGCTGCGACAGATGCTCCTTGATTTCTGATGGGGATACATCTAGATAAACCCACCCTCCACTGACAATACCGTAACTCGAAAATGCATTGACAACGCCTACCCTACTGAGCTTCCTAGCTCTGCGACCCAGCACGCTGTACAACCTCCATTGTTTCCCCTTGTGACTGTGTGGTTGACTGGGAGCTGTGACTCACTGCCACTGCCCAGAATTATCCTGCATACTGCCAGCCCAGGAAAACATCCAAGTTCAAAATTCAAAGCACGGTTTTGACTATGTGTCATTTGTGCCACTGGAAAGCAAGCAAGTTGTAAGTTGAACCAACCCAAGTTGGAGCTGGGAGTGCCCACCTGTAGCACCTTCTACAGCTAGTGTGTAGATACTTTGCTCATTTTTTTTTGAGAGGCAGCCAATATGCATCAATATTAGAATTTACAAAATGCCTGAAGTTTAAAATGATAAAACAATGTCCGCTGAGTCCATCTAGTCTTCCATAAAGAGTAAATCACTCAGTTACCTGCTTTACTGCATCTTCGTAGGAGGGAGGCTGTGTTATCTCCGAAACTGCTGAGCTTGACTTAGAAAAAGTTGGGGATGGAATTGAGAACTTTGGCCCCGCATTATCAGAAGAGTGTAAAGCAGCCATCTACGTGTGGGTGAAAGACAGAGAAAGGCATTCAATTCATGGGTCTGTTCTAGAAACTATAGGCTACATTCAGAAAAGTGGATCTAAGATCAAATAATGGCAATGATAAGCCAGAGATAATGAAATAACAAACAACTCTAACATATTAATAATAGTACACATCACTGTGAGTTTACTGCTAGTGGCATCTTGTCAGGGGACCCTCACAGATTTATTTCCCTCTTCTCTTAGTAGAAGTTGTTGTTGTTAGGTGCCATCGAGTCGGTATCCGACTCATAGCGACCCTCATAGGGTTTCCAATGGCTGTTTTTTTTGGGGGGTGGGGAATGCCTTGGGAGTGGATTGCCAGGTCCTTCTCCCATTTTTGTGGTGCTGGGAATCAAACTTGGGACCTCAGAGACTGCAGCGCAGCACTCTTAGTAGAAGAGGAAATAAAATAAGAGGAAATCCAATGCAAAGAAGTTCACCCACCCAGGAATTTCCAGAGTAATTCACTCCTCGTGCCAATTCATTCTGAACTGCAGCTATTTTCAGAAGGTTGGAGGCATTGGTGGGCTTTCTTCCTGAACCAGCTGCTTATTGTGAGTGGCTAATGGCAGGGTTTCTGTCCCTTCACTGTCTTGTGGCATGTGGCTCTTTTGCGTCATGACCACCTTATGTTTGCCTCCTTCCTCCCATCTTTTCATCGCTCCTTTGAGCCCCCTGGATCCTGGACCCTTCACCCTCTAGATTCCTTCCTCCAGCTCACGTGCATCATCTCTTCCTTTTTCCACAGAGATAATGGTACTGTCACCCCAACTTTCTGCATCTGTCTAGTCCTTTCCATGAATCCCTACACCTCCCTTTTCCCCTGACACTATTTTCCCATGTGCCCCTATTCTAGTCTCCAGTTCCACAGAGACCAGTCCATTGTCCACATTATTTTGCAAGAACACTGTGGCCATTTAGTCCTCATGATCTCCGGGAAGACCTGCAGAAATGACTCCCTGGATACGTCCAAGCTCACACTTGTATACCCATTTCACATGGACTTGTTTCTCTCTGAAATGAAATTTCCTTCTGCCTTTGAACCTCATCACTCATTTTGGAGAATGGGGGCCACAGAAGAGAGAAAGGGAAATGTGGATCGCAGGTTTGAGTCTTTCCTAAGGCACTTACCTTGGACTGTCCACCTGGGCTCGGGGGACAAGGATTGCCTCCCGCACTGTGACTGCCATCTGGTTGGGCTCCAGAAAAACAGGGATGGAGGCTGGAAGGCTGGGGAGAAAAGCTTGGAGGGTGGCCACTGTGTGCCCCTGAGGTCTGTGAAAAAGAAGAAGTGATTAATTAAGTGACCATGGCCTTTACTTACAGTCCTGATCTCTGTCCTGTGCCCCCGATGTCTTATCTCTACAAAGCTTCCTAAATTCCATTAGTAGATGAACTTGTCTGAAATCTGGCTTTGTAGATATTACCTACGGCTCATGAACTTCCAGTAGATTTCAAATTTGCACAGCATAAGGTCCCCATGTCCAACCTGGTGAGTCTTCAAGACTCTCTAGTACTAGCTACTAGCGGTACTCGTTACTCCTGCAAGTTTAAATTCTGTTGTTATCACCATGAACAACAGGCCCTGTACTTTCTACTTCCCTATCTTTGTTTACATGGAATGTCCTTTTCCTGCTTAGACTTCCATAATAATTCTCCAGCTTCATGGATAAAGGGTAAGTCTTTGCTCATCCAAACACAAATGAAAGTAAGGGATACAGTGAACCTCTCTGCATTCATTACTCAGCTTCAACAACCATCCATATTTTGCCAGGACCATCTTGGCCACCTTGATCTCATCTTCTTCTTTGTTATGCTTTGAATATAAAATGGCCTCCAAAGCTCTTATTTGAATGTTTGGTCCCCAATAAGTGGTACCTTTAGGAGGTGGATCCTAGGTATCGGAAGCAGATTACCGTGGCCAGGCCTCTAAAGGTTATCCACTCCCAGTTCTGATCTTTCTCTCTGCTTCCTGGTTGGCCATGATGTGGACAGCTCTCTTCTGCCATGTGTTCCTGCCTCCTCCTTGGCCATGCCTTCCTGGCAAACATAGACTTAACCACTGAAACTTTAACTTAAAATAATTCCTTCCTTCCTTAAGTTCTATAGGTAATTTGTCACAGTGATGCAAAAAGCTAATGCATCTTTTTTTACGCTGTATATATATTATTCCTGTAAAGGCAAGCCCCTGCACAAAGCCTTCCTGCACTTTTTTAGACCTTTATGATGAATCGTTCTCCTCCCTTCCACCTATTTCACATGCAGCATTTAATGCCACAGGCACAGATTAGTCGTGTGACACTGTTCTTTATCTTTTTTTATCATGAAATTATTAATGTCTTCAAAGCCACAAATCACTGTAGAAATGTTAGTTTCTTGACAGCATCAATAATGTCAAAATGGAAAATGATGGCCCAGAGCTATGTCTCAAGAGCAATTTTTACCTTTCTTGCCTAGGACACTATGCGTGCAATAGGTGTTTACTAATGATGATGATAAGGTGTTGCAGTTCCCATTTCTCTTGGAGTGCCCCATCAGAAGTGGGAATCATTCATCTGAACGTGTTGTTCTGGTAGACTTGTAAAAATGTATTCTCATTACCTTTAGCCACACCTCAACTCCTAAGGTAGCATGATTCCATGTGAAAAGGACATGAACTTCAAAGTCAACTAATCCTGGTTTCATGTGATGCTGAACAATGGGTTTGATTTCTCAAGGCTCATTTTCCTCGATGGCAAATAAAGCATAATAAATTGGAGCTCATAGGGTGATTGTGATAATGAATGAGATTCCTTACGTACATGCCTTGGCAGGACCCACTTAATGTGGGTTTTATTCCTATTCCTTTCCTGTAATACAGACTTCAGAACCTTTTGATAATGCAATTTTCTTTCTCAAACAGACTCATGTAGACCTTCCTAATAATCCTCTAGCTTCATGGACAAAAAGGAAAGTCCCTGCTGATCTCATTGGTCTAGTCTTGGACTTATTACTCTAAGCCATCTCCTACAACTCTTCTCTTATTCTTCTCTGTATACACTGACCTTCTTCATGACCCTGGAACATTCCACACATACCCCAACCTCAGGGCCATTGCACTTGCTGTCTCTCCTTTGCCTTCAATGCTTTCACCCTAAGTATTCACAAGTTTTTCTCCTTTACCTCTTTCAGGATTTTGCTTCAATGTCCCTGGCCCTTCTATTCAAGTTTGCAAACTTCCAATCATCTCAAATGAACAAAACCCCCTCTGCTCTTTCTCTATAAGATGTGCCATCTTTTAACACATTATATAGTTTACTTCTAAAATTTTGCTCACTGTCGTTCTTCCTATAGGAATAGAGATTTTTGTTTGGCTAGTTCAGCATTAGTCCCTAGTGACTAGAACAGAGCCTGACACATAGTAAGTGCTCAGTAAATATTTCTGCTGTGTAGACCATTACACAGAGAAAAGAATAAGATCTGGTAACTTCTTCTTTGGGGCTGGGATTTAGCTCAGTTGGTAGAGCACTGCACTGCAGTCTCTGAGGTCCTGAGTTCGATTCCTAGCACCGCAAAAATGGGAGAAGCACCTGGCAATCCACTCCCAAGGCAATCCCAAAACAGCCAGCCATTGAAAACCCTGTGAGGGTCGCTATGAGTCGGATACCGACTCGACGGCACCTAGCAACAACAACTTCTTCTTTAGCTCTCTTGACAAAATGATTTGGGCTCCCATAAGGGTTGACATCAAGGAGTCTTGAAAGCAGTGGTCAGCAAACTGTAGCCTCTCAGTTTAATCTTGCAAACTGCCTGATTTTGCAAATAAGGATTTATTTGAACCATATGCATTCATTTACAAAATGTCTGTGGGTACTTAGGTGACACAAGGGCAACGCTGAGTGGCTTGACACAGATGGTATGATCTACAAAGCTCAAAATATTTATTGTCTGGCCCTCCTGAACAAGTTTGCAAACGCCCATCTTAGAGGATGGGCTGGGTCTACCGTGAAGACTTGTGGCTGGTAGTATCTGGGAGTTGCTGCAAACCCTTCACATATCAAGTGCTAACATCAGCTCTTGGGTTGTTGTTAGGTGCCGTGGAGTCATGTCCACCTCATAGCGACCTCATAGGGTTTTCAATGGCTGTTTCTGGATTGCCTCAGGAGTGGGTTACCACATCCTTCTCCCACTTTGCAGTGCTGGGAATCGAACTCAGGAACTCAGAGACTGCAGAGCAGCGCTCTACCAACTGAGCTAAATCCCAGTCCCAACATCAGCTCTTAAGTAGCTGGAAATCATTTCCTATTTCCTATTCCTATTTCCTTTCTTTTTTCCTGCAGTTTGAGAGATAACACAGCCTCCCTCCTACCAAGATGCAGTAAAGCAGGTAACTGAGTGACTTGTTCTTTATGGAAGACTAGAAGGACTCAGTGGATATTGTTTTATCGTTTTAAACTTTATGCAGTTTATAAATTCTAATATTGATGTGTATATAAACCTTTCCTATTTCCTGAAAGAGGGCACGCTGGGTGGGGAGCGAGGTGCTCTTACCTGTGCGGTGCACACTTGGCTGCTGATGGGTGAGGGGACCCTGTGCCCTTCTCCCGGAGCCCGGGAAGAGGAGGGAAGGAAGTAATGGTTGTTGGGCGACGGGGGCAGACTGATGTGCTGCGGGCTCTTCACAGCCCCGAGGGGCGAGTGCTGCGGGGAGCACTGCGGGCTGAGGAACGTGGACGACAGTCCCTCGGATTGCCCTGAGGGCTCTGCACAGCGAGCGGCCTGGGGTTGAGCGTCTGCGCCGTGGCTCTGGCCCTGCGCGCATGTTTGCTGGGCCGCAAAGGGACAGCTGGCGATCGCAGCGTCCTCCTGCTTGATGGAGGCAGCCGGGAAGGGCAGCGGCTGCTTCTCCGCGCCGTGGCTGCTCTTCTGCTGCTGCAGCTGCATCCGCAGCTCCTCCACCTGCCTCTGCTCCTGCTGCAGCTTCCAGGTGAGCTCGTTGATGACCTTCTGCTTCTCCACCAGCATCTTGTCCTTGTCCGAGTCCAGCCCGTCCAGCTCGGCAGGCGCCGAGCCCCCGTTCACGCTGCTCAGGAGGCCCTCCTCCGCGCACGCGGGCGCCGGGGACGCGTGCAGGCCGAAGGACGGCGACGCGTCGTGGAAGGCGTCGGGCAGGGAGCCGGCCACCGACAGGTCCGACGAGGCGGGGGAGATCGGGGGGCTCGAGCTCGTGCTGCCGAAGTGGTAGAAGCCGTTGGACAGGGCGCTGGTGGAAGGGGGCGACTGGTAACTGGGCAGCGTGTTGGGAGTCACGGGGAAAGTGACAGTCGTGATGTCCCCGAAGTTGGGCACAGCGTTACCAGCACAGTCCTGGAAGGGTCGCAGCCGGTCCATGAGCGCAGTCTTGGTGCCTGACACGGGTAGGCCGCGTATTCGAAGTTGTTGTCTTAATTCAGAGACCTGAGGAGACCGGGATGTTACTGTGCCGTCTAGGGACAATATTTTAAAGTTGCATTTATTATTCAATGAGTCTTAAAATACAACATGTGAGCCGGGCGCGGTGGCGCACGCCTGTCATCCCAGAGGCTCGGGAAGCAGAGGCAGGAGGAGGATCACAAGTTCGAGACCACAGGCAGTCTGCGTAACTTAGTGAGACCCTGTCTCAAAAAGTCAAAGAAAATGGGCTGAGGGCGCAGCTCAGTGGTCCAGCACTTGCAAAGCATGCAGGCACGAGGACCTGGGTTCAACCCCCAGTACCAAAAAGAAAAGGAAAAAAATCACATGAAATTTTACATCTACTTCTTTTCTAAATACTTTTTTCCAATTCCTCTCCTACCCCAATGTAGATTGGTTTTGCGCAATTTTAACAACTTTTTTTTTTTTTTTTTTTTTTAAATCACATTCAGGTGTTCCTAAACCAACTCTGGGGGTATGTCCCCGTAAACCCATCCTAAGATAAAAGTACCATTAAGTTGAAAGTGCATTTAATACACTAACCTAGAGAATACCTGCAGCCATAGCCCTGTGGCATCCGATCCCGTCAGATCTTGGAAGCTAAGCAGGGTCGGGCCTAGTTAGTACTTGGATGGGAGACCGCCTGGGAACACCAGGTGCTGTAGGTTTGGGAGAAGGACCCGGCAACCCACTTCCAAAAATCAACCTACCATTGCAAATCCTATGAACAGCAGAGAAGCACTGACAATATGTTTCACCTATTGTACGCAGGGTCGCTATAAGTCGGATACTGACTGCCCTGCACCTAACAACAACCACCTAGGGAACATCCACGCTGAGCAACAACCGCCAGCCTATGGGGTTTGCTTTTTGTTTTTGTTTTGAGACAAGGTCTGCTATGTAGCCCAGGCTGACTTGAAACTCAAGAGCCTCCTGCGTCCTGAGTTCTGGGATAACAGGCATGTATCACTATGTCCAGTGGTGCATTGGAGCTATGTCCTAATTTTAATGCCTGGCTGGATAACAGACATACTGAGAGACAGTATGTCGTGATATGGCCATCAGTGGGCACTCTGGCCCTGCCTGTTACTAGCTCCATGGTCTTCCATGCAGTTTCTGTGAATGGGATAATAATCCCTGCCTTATACATATTTATGAGGGGAAAATGCCTCAAAATCTGTAAAGCACATGGAATAGTGCTTGGAAAATGGTTATGCAACATAAGGACTTGCTGTTATTATTATATTGATTCACGTGTAATTAGTCCATCCCTGCATTCATTCATTAATTGAAAACTATAAAATATAGACAAATAAGGGAATTGATTAAATAAACAATAGTACCTGCAAATGATAGAGTAGCACAGATCCTTTAAGACTGATGCTATGAATATTTATTGACATTGGATAATGAATAATCATTTATGGCATATCATTAAGTGAAAGAAGGCTTGAATTAATTGTATTTTTAAAAAAGGTCTACTCCTTTGATCTCAGCATCTTGAGAGGCGGAGGCAAGAGGACCGCAAGTTTGAGGCCAGAGGCAGCCTGCACAATTTAGGGAGACTGTTGCAAAATGCAAAATTAAAAAGGGGCTAAAGGTGCAGCTCAGCAGTAGAGCACTTGCCTAGCACACATGAGGCCTTGGTTCAACCTCCTAGTACTAAAAACAAACAAATAAAGAACCCAAGTAATATAAAAAAATTGATAAAATTTTGAACTTTGCATATGAAAATATCTAAATATATGCTAAAATGTTAGCAAAGGTTCTCTTTATCTGTATTAAAACAAGAAACTTCAAATACCTAAGGTTCAATAATTCTGGAAAATAGAAGAATATGTTGGGAAATGTTCTGTGGGGTAAGATTTTTTTTTTTTTTTTTTTTTTTTTGCGGTACTGGGGGTTGAATCCAGGGCCTCGTGCTTGCATGTTTTGCAAGTGCTGGACCACTGAGGTGCACCCCCAGCCCATTTTTTTTTTTTTCAGTTTTTGAGAGAGGGTCTCGCTAAGTTACACAGACTGCCTCTGGTCTCGAACTTGCAATCCTCCTGCCTCCACCTCCCAAGGATTACAGGCGTGCGCCACCTCACCTGACATGTGGTAATGTTTCTTGAGCGTACAAGCAAATGAAGTGCTGGGTGCCGTGGTGCACGCTTATGATCCCAGTGACTCCGGAGGCTAAGGCACAAGGATGGATAGTGAGTTGGAGGCCAGAGGCAGCCTGAATAACATAGCAAAATTCTGTTTAAAAAATAAAAGATAAGTAAATAAAAAAAGAGATGAGCCTAGCAAGCTCAAGGCCCTGGGTTCAATGCCCCCAGTACTGAAAATGAAGTAATTACAAAAAATATAGACAACTCAAAGTTAAAACTTGTGAATCAGAATGCAAATCCAAATAACAATCTTGGAAAAAAATAGCACAAATAATAAAGTGTTAAAAAGCCTAATGTATCCAGGGCATTTACCAATAAAAAAGATAAAGGTTAATAGCTAACCAATATCCTAATGTATCCAGGGCACTTACCAAGAAAAAAGAGATTATGTTAATATCCAACATAAAAAACGAGTAGGGGATCTGATCCAGCTCTTCATAAGCAAAAATAAAAAGTTTAAAGTGGCCAATAATGTATGTCTATCCTTTTTAATAATTTAAGAAATGAAAATAAGATAAATATGTATATTTATATATTTGCACTCATCAAACTGACAAACAAATGAGGAAAACCCTTCATGCTAGTAAAGTAGCAGCAAAAATAGTTAAAGATATTAAAAATATAAATGTCTTTATTGACTTTCTGTTCAAGGTATAGTTCTGTGACCGGCAGTGTGAATGATGTCTGCAAGCTGGTGGAAATGGAGACTCTCAAGCTCCTCCCGGACCTAGGGAATCAGAATCTACATTTTAACAAGCACTCAGGTGATTCATGCGCATGCCCCTGTTTGAGCAATGCTGATTTAACATGCTATTTCTCCAACAGACTGAGACAAAGGGTCAGGACAGAAATTTCATAATACATATCAAGACTTTTTTGAAACATTAATATATTTTAGTACAGAAATTTCACTCCTATGTATGCAGTCTGGGGAAATAATCAGATAAATTAATAAATGTATGTACAGAGGTCACCGAAATCATATCTTGAATGGCAAAAATTTGGCAGCTGGTAAAATGTCCAAGAATGGAATGCTAACTAGGTGGTGGAGTGATATGCTGCTATTAAAAATAAAATGTTATTGGCTACTAAGAGTTATGAAAAATGTTCACGATGTGTTAAAGAAAGTATGTCAGAAATTTATGGACACATACTTATTTTAAAATAGTTATAAAACAAAATATGTTCAGACGCATTTTAAGGCTAGAAGGAAATATAATCTGTCACACTTTCTCTCAGTCTTAATTTTCTATTAAAATATCACTTTTCTATACACAATCATATTTCAACTGTGAATATATATGACTTTATAATCAACTAAATGTTATCAAAAAAGTATTACAGCATTAACTTACATTAGCAATAAGTATGCTATCTTCCCCAGAGTCTGTCTTGCTGGTATTGTTTTATCTTCCTTTTTAATTTTTTTTTTAAGAGTTGCTGGTTTGAAAAGTGTAAGATGGCAACTCATTTCTGTTTTAATTTTAAGTTACTTAAAATTAATGAATTCTACACTTATTTTTAGAATCTGTTCTCACGCTGAATAATTTAAGGTACATTATTAAATAATGCAGTTCATATTCTAAAATAAAATGAATACTTGTTGAGTTCAATTTACCTTAAATTTCAGAGTATTATGCTGTGTGAGCTTGTTTGGGACAAAGGCTTGTACATACTTATTTCCTACATTCACTGGTGTCTTAATCATTGGTAATTTTTAAAATCATTTATAATGGAAAAATTCAAACAGACACAAAAATAGACAGAAAAATATAATTAATTGATATATTCATCAAACAACTTCAACAGTTGTCAATGTATGCCCAGTCCTGTTTCTTTTAAACCCTAACCTATTTCTTCCTCTGCTTTTCTTAAATTATTTTGAAGCAAATCATATAATTTTATCTATAAATATTTTGGCATCTCTCTCTTAAAAAGTGAACAATGGTTTCACACATGCTTTGCACTACCACTGAGCTGCAGCCCCAACCCCTCTTCTATTTTTAATTTTGAGTCAGGGTCTCACTAAGTTAACGCAGGCTGCCTCTGGCCTCAAACTTGCGATCCTTCTGCCTCTGCCTCCCTAATTGCTGGGATTACAAGCGTGGGCCACTGCGCCCAGAAACAATTGCTTCTTAATATCCACTACCAGGTATTTTCCCAGTTTTCAGACTTCCTACTCCCTTCCCCTTGCTCTCCCTCCACTTCAGTTTTTTAGAAAAAAAGATGTAATAAGTAAATAAATAAATAAATAAATAAATTCACTAATCATGATATAACCATGAATAACTCTAATGAGAACTCAAACTCCTCCAAGGACTCTTTCCTTCAATCTTAGGTAGGAAACTCTGATCATTTCTTGAAAACATCACCTTCATCTTCCTGCCTTTCTAATTGGCTGGGGGGGTCACCTTCATAAATTCCTCTTTATTTTCCTTTCCCCAAATGTGGTTGACTCATGTACTTCCTTTATTGTTCTCCTCCCTTCTTCCCTCCTTCTTTCCTTTCCACTCTTCCCCTCTTTATCTTGCTGTCTCATATACTTTTCTCGATTCAACTCTCTCCACATTACACACATTTCTAAAATTTCTGTGCCTACCCCCAACAACACAGCTAGGCTAAGCTAGGCTCGAGCTAGGCCAGCTCGAGCATTGTATTTCTTGCTGATAGAAACGGGGTAGACATTTTTCTCAGGTGCCCGGCTATAACCTGATGCTCCACATTTCCAGCCTGAACGAACCTGCTGCTGACCCTTCAGATCAGCTCCTCATTCTGTCCCTGGTTCTGCCATTGGGGTAACTCTCCAAGGATTCAGAGACCCCCTCGGCCCCAGTATGAGGGCAAATCCAGTCAAGCTCTCTTCCCTCCATCCCTCCCTTTCCATTCTCACCTCTCTTGGTGTTGTTGTTGTTGTTGTTGTTAGGTGCCATCAAGTCGTGTCCAACTCATAGTGACCCTTACAGGGTTTTCAATGGCTGATTATTTCAGGATTGCTTCCTGGGAGTGGATTACCACTTGCTTCTCCTATATTTGTGGTGCTGGGAATCGAACCCGGGACCTCAGAGACTGCAAAGCGGCACTCTACCAACTGAGGTACACCTCTCTTGATAATGGTAAAACCCTTTAAACGAGTCACTTAAGTTGCAGCCCCCGTTAGCTTGCCTATCATTTAATCTCTTCAAGATTCTGCTTTTTATTTTCACCTTTTAAATTGTGATGATATAGACTGGTTTGCAGTTTACTCTCAGCTACCATCACCAGCATCACCATCTCCTTTACTTATCCTAATTACGATAATTGCCACCAGCCAGTGATTCCCAGCATGGGCACACAGAGGGAGCCACATTTGGGGACTCTGCTCTGGCCACTGCTGCTATTGTATCCTGACTACATTTTCTTTGGTGCTGATGCATCCCCAGTCCTGCCTCACCCATGGCTCCAATTCAGAGATTGTCCAATTGAAAAAATAAATGTCTCCTGGTAAAATGAACAGAACACAAATTTACCACTGAAGTATTTCTCAGTGTACAGCTCAGTGGCATTAACTACATTCACATTGTTGGGCAACCATCACCACCATCCACCTCCAGGACTTTTTCACTGTTTCAGCCTGCAACTCTGCACCCCTTACATGACTTTCCATGGTCCTTCCTGGGCTCATCCCCAGTCACTTCCACTCCACTTCTGTCTCAATGAACTTGCCTCTTCCAGGTACCTTCAGGAGTGGACTCAAATGGTATTTGTCCCTTTGTGTCTGGCTTATATCACTGAAGTGAAGCATAATGTTGTCAAGGTGAGACTGCCTCTGTTTATGTCTGTGGATTGGGATTTGAGGAATGGAGGGGGGTGACCCTCGGCTCCACAGAGCTTTATCATAAGTTCCTCATCTTCTAAGTGTGTGGGTGCCAAATTGGAACACGATCCACGGATCCTGAGCACATTTAATCCAAGTGGAAGGAAAAGAGGAACCTTTGGTATCAGGTGCCATGACACATTTTATTTCCAATTAGCACGTGGCAGCCATGGAAATTCCTTCAAGTGAAATAACCCCAACCCTACCTTCTCCCTCCAAGAAAATGATGATTGAGGAATGAGCATGGAAATGAAGGTGATAATGAGGACTGAAGGAGGGGGAAGGGCCATCAATTGGCATAATGAAGGCTATGGTGGTGGTGACTTTTCTTTTCTTTTTTCTTTTTTCTTTTTTTTTTGTTAGGTCTGGGGATGGAACCCAGAGCCTCACAGCATGCTAGGCAAAGGTGCTACCACTTAGCTACATCCCTAGCCTACAATCTTTGAGCATGTCAATTTTTGGAGAAAAATGATAAAATGATTTGTGGAGAACAATAAGGGGAGATGGAAACTGGGTAAACAAATGGACTCCTCCAAAATGGGGCAAGAACTGGATTGTATTCCCACATTGGGGAAGCCACATTCAGATTTTCCAGTTCTACTGTGAATATTGGATGTTGTTGTTGTTAGGTGCTATCAGTCGTGTCCCACTCATAGCGACCCTCAGGGTTTTCAATGGTGGATTGCCTCAGGAGTGGATTGCCACGTGCTTTTCCCATTGAATCCCAGATAGATGGACAAAATGTCAGTCCTGAGGAGGCTTTCAATCCCAGGTTCAACCTGAAGTTCAATGCCATTACAGTGAACCGGGATCCATAGGGTCTGTGATCAGGGATAAGTTGCTAGCACAAATGTATCACATGATAAGGTGTTGCTTGAGGGCAGAGGGTCCCAGATTTGGGAATTTAATAGAACAGGATATTGTTTTAAGTCATATTGTTGACAGTGGGTTACCAATATTGTGTCTTATTCAATAAGGATAGAGATTCTTATTTTAAAATATCCTTATTTGATAAAAAGGAACAAATACAATTCTACTAAAACCACTCAACTTCCCCCTGCCAGGACCACCATCACTCCCTAATTAAAAGGATATTTTGAAATTTGAAAACATTGGAAGGAAATATATATTAGGCGTATGGAAAGCATTTTGTGTGGTTCTTTCTTTTTATTATTATTATTATGTCACCAGAGCTTGGTAAAATTCATAATGGAATTGACGACTGGTACACAGCATTCTGAAAGCTTATATAAACCACACACTTACATTCTGCACTAAGCTCTATCACATATACTCTTCCATTGGACTCTTTTTCTCTGTGTAAGATGCTGCAGAGTTGAATCCAGGGCCCCACACATGCTTTACAAGTGCTCCACTTCTGAGCTGCAGCCCCAGCCCATTATTTTACTTTTTATTTTGAGTTAGGGTCTCACAAAGTTGCACAGGCTGCATCTGACCTCGAACTTGCAATCCTCCTGCCTCAGTCTCTTGAGTTGCTGGGATTGCAGGTGTGTGCCACTGCGCCTGGCCTCCATTTGCCTCTTAATAACTCATTTATGCAAATGAGAACTAACATACTGAAAAGTCTAAAGACTAACCCCAAATTGCATGGCCTGGGAACATGAGCCAATACCTGTAGCTTTGTGCTCTGTGGCATGTTTAACCAACACAATGTAAATTCTGCCACCCTCTTGACATTGTCTCATTCTCTTGTCCCCCTCCAATACTTTGACTCAAGAAATCAGCCAGGCACAGTGGTGCACGCCTGTAATCCCAGCGGCTTGGGAGGCAGAGGCAGGAGGATCACAAGTTGGAGACCCGAGGTAGTCTGTGTAACTTAGTGAGACCCTGTCTCAAAAAAGTAAAAAAAAATGGGCTAGGGACACAGCTCAGTGGTCTAGCACTTGCAGAGCATGCAAGCACAAGGCCCTGGGTTCAAACCCTAGTACCACACACACCAAAAAAAAAAAAAAAAAAAAAAAAAAAAAAAAAAAAAAAAAAAAAAAAAAAAAAAAAAAAAAAAAAAAAAAAAAAAAAAAAAAAAAAAAAAAAAAAAA